>VZRE01015336.1:42021-158195 GCA_013396775.1 Cephalopterus ornatus
CGCCCCCCCCCCCAAAAACCAACCAACCAACCAACCAACCAAAAATACCACAAAAACAAACCCAAAAAAGTAAAATCTATCACAAAACCAAAGAAAAAAAAATCAACCAAAGAAAAAACCAAAACCACAAAAAAACAACCAAATGCTGAAGCACAGAAACCTTGAGGTCAAATCTCTTATGACTATCTGCCAAAAGACTGGCCAGTTATGTCCTAAGACCTAAAAAACCACATCTTTTAGTTTTTCAGAAACTGCTGGGTGGCCAACATACACAACAGTCTCATACCAAAAAGACCCCACCCAACATGTTACACAGAGATTTTTTACAATAATTCTAAGCAAAATTTGGCTCTCTCCATTATTGATATATTCTGTCAGTAGATAACTCATCTATGATTTCTTGTATGAATTAATCTATTTCTGTATTAATTTTAAAATATAGTAGATGATTTTAGAAAAGCTCACTTGACTTTAGCATAAAGACACTTGCTTTACAAACTAGGGAAGAAACAACAGTATTTTGAATCTTTAAATATCAAACATTTATTTGCTTAATTATGCTAATAACAGTGTTGTTTGATCACTAATTACAATCCTATTGCTGAAACTGGGTTATAATATATATTAAAATCGTTATATTTATCCATTCCATTGGTTAATTATCATTAAGCACAGCAACATATTGGGAAACAGCAATTTCAAATGCCAAAAATTGCTACACCAGCATTGTGGACAGTCCTTTGGAGATTTCAAGCAGTACTCCGAATGCAAATTTTGATGGGCCATTAGTTTTCATTAATGGTGGTTTGAGTATTTATGGAAGACAACTATGTAGTGCACTTAAAACTGGGCAAATTGCCTAGATATATTTCACATATTAATGGTAATGTAATGAATGGTGTTATGGCAATTAGATGACTGATGACTCGGAAAATTAAGGTGTGTGTATTTGAAGTTTCCTGATCTAAGCAGCCCCTTTCACTTTGCAATTACATCCAGCAAAGTCACAGCTCCCACCCTTTGAGTTACTGGAAAAGCTTTCTGGTGATATTTTTGAAACATTATTTAGGATAAAACAAAAGTCAAACAACCAATGTTTCAGCTAACTACATGACAAAAGTAAATGTCAGCATGAATATATTTTGGTAATATGAACCCACATTTCCTGTCTAAAATGAAATACTGTAATTGTTACTTTCTGTTTTGATTGCTTGATAATACACCTTGATGGTTATATTATATACAGTTTGTGTTCAAAAGGCATTGTTCTAATACCTGAACACTCATTGAAAAGCTATTATGTACATCTGATTTTGTTGTATTGCTGATGGAGGTTTTTTTACATGAATTTCAACAGAAATAGCACTTACACATAAAATCATTCACTACGTGAAGTTATCCTACTTCATACTAAAAAACTCAACCAATCCACAACAAATTATATCCTCATTATACAGCCTACACAATCTACATCATATTCCTGTTTTGTAGAGATATGAGCTGAATTTTGCGGGTTTGTGTAAATTGTATTTCTGTGAGGACCTGATACAAAATCCAATCAAATGCCTCCACCAAAACTGCTGACAGAAGTCTTCAACATCCATTTCTTCTCAGCTAAAAACTTACAGTAACTAATCAATACTTTTCTAGCAATGCTCAGTTTATGACTTAGAGCCATATATCATTCAAGAAAGAACACGCCAGTTTGGGAACACATCTGATATTGCTGCGAGTTCCTTTGCAATTCAAATCTTGTAATATAATGACTCTGCTCACCAATCCAGAAATACAGTTCTCATCACAAAGGTAAATTTCCAACCAGTTTTAATTACAGTCCAGGAACTATTTTCATTGAGTAACTTGGAAGGCAGAAGAAGAGACTCCATGCAGAATGCCAAATACATCTTTATAATTTGATCACACTCAAGACATTGGCTACCAGGAAAACTGCTAAAACCAGTTACTGAATTAAACTTAAACCTTAAGACAAGTCTAGGAAGCATTTTCGTATTGTTGAAAAGATGTTTGCTCTACCATATAAGAAAATGAGAGATTCTTTCACATGGAGCATTTTGAATTTCAAAGCAGTGGATATATTTAATATTAATTTGTAAATGGTGTCAGCAGCAGGTGTTGAAAACAGTGCAGGGCATAGGGTGCTATGAATCAGATAAGCTTCTGAAAAACCAGAATAAACTTTAGAGGTTTTTGAAGAAAATAAAATGGAAAGCTAACACAGTAGCCAAAGAAAATTACCATTGACCAAATGCAAGACATTAAACAGTGCGAGGTACTAGACAAAGCATTCACACGTGTTTTTAATGATAGATTGAATTGACTAAAAATGTCTGATGTTGCACGCATTGACACTTCACACAGTGAATGTGTACTTGAAGAAAAAGCGGGAAGAGCAGGAAAGCAAATATGGCTTCATGGATTTACAGCAACTGCTTTGTAATGCAGAATGGCAACAGCAAAAGCATTTTTTGTATGATTAAGTGCATGGAAAAATGGTAATTTTGTATATATTCAAATGCTTTACTTTCAAGAGAAATATAATTTTCATCCCATCTATATCATGCTCAAAACAACGTAGCAAAAGCAGGCACCGAAAGACTAGAATAATTGCTCAGCATATGGAAAAAGAAAGATGATTGACAATATTGAGTAGGAAACCAATAAAAGAAAGAACCAAAATACAGAAAGATGTGAATTATATATCTTGTTTCCATTTCCCTTAAGGATAAACCTGACAGTTACTTTGGCACCAGCTTGTTTGCTAACATTATTTTTTCATGTCTTACCATTACCTTCTATAAGTTCCCACTAAAGAATATAATAGTAGGAAAATGTTAAACAGAGCCTGGAAAGGACTAAACACCAGCAAACATCTGAAAGAGTAGTGGTAACTTCCAAGTGGTTTATAACAGCCTAACTGCAACACTAAAACAGAGGAATTGAAAACAGTAAAAACAATGAGGAGATTGAGGGGTAGAACTAAAGGAGAATCATCATTGCCTGGTAAAGCTCTGAACCACTCCATAAGTTATATTAAAAAGCAACGCAAAACTGCACTGACTCAGCTGCAGTATCTACTGAGTTCACGTCACAGAACATAAGCATGGAGTGCCTGTTCTCCTTTCCTTTCCCATTTTGAAATTAACAGAATCTAAGATCAAGAAACTCAAGTTATCACAACAGCACAGAAATTACTAAGGCAAACTAGAAAATCTTGGGCCAAGCCTCATCACTTTTTTTATAGTTCTGAAAAATCTTCCGGAACGTAAATTATAAGATACAGCAAAACCCACTGGAAACTGGCAGTGGATCTGTTAGTTTTCTGGGCAGAAGTCTGTCCAGACAAGGAACAGGAGGCACTAGCTTTTGACACAGACTGTAGGATTCTCCTTGGGTGTCTCTGGGAGCTCGTGCTTTCTGACAAGGACACTGATGGCTGGGGAAGATGCTTCACAAACATCTAAAAAATTTGCAGAAGCAACAACTGAGGTGCTTTAAGAGATCACTGGTATACTAAATTTATACTAAATTCAATTTTCCCAACAATTCTTCTGGCAAATTTCAGATCACATTACCCATGCCCTAAAGCCACCGAGGTTCTCTCCACCATTTCCTTTAGTCTAACAAAGACTCTGAGGATCAACTGATGACAAACTTTACAAAGGGAGTCGCAAAATACTGAATTCTACCTTCTCTTTCTGCCCCTATGGAAACACAACCCAACAATATGAGAAGATCACACACTAAAATAAAGAAACAAAAAAAAAAATGAGCTGCCCAAAATACTGCTTTTAGCTGAGAAGACAATAAATGCAAAAGACAGAAAAATGGAAAAGACAGCAGAAGACTACAGGACTCTGGCAATGAGTGGAACCTAAATTCGTCAAAATCTTGATACAGGTATTGTATCTGTTCTCAGTCATTGATGAATTCAAATAGTAAAAAAAAGTTAGCTTAGTATATTCACAGAGAGGAAACATTCATTCCATTCATGTTGTTTGGTTGTGTTTACTGTATTTTTAGATAAAAGCAGTCAAGAAAATTTAGGAAATGGAGCAAAAATGATGCAATAAACATTGCAATTACTGTGATTTACCTGCTGAAACCTCCTATTAAACTTGTAGGCAAACACATCAGCAGGGGTACTAAATTTTAACACACTATCTTGTTAAATCTTACATTAGAACAAATTAGTCATTCCTCTTTGTTTATACATTATTAGTTATGACCATTTATCCATTACAGATCTGTTAACTTGCTTCATATAGCAGTGAATTTTCTGTTCTGATCCATTTTACATGCACAGAAGTTGCCCATGAGAAACATATGTAAAGCTGCCAGCACTCCAGGAAAATAAATGGCATTTACGTTGCCACAGTGTTTTCCACAATATGAAAACATTTGGGACAGATGAATACAGAAACTTTTCATGTTTTTCAACCAGCACATACAGTACTGTTGATAAAACTGTATTTGTTTGCACTTTTTTCCAGCAGATTTATGTATGGAATCATACTGCAATATCATACTGCAGTTTGGCACATCTATGGCTCCAAAACAAAGGCAGAACGCAAAAGCAAAAGTTTTTTTTAGCATTTTTGAGTAGGAAGGATTGTCATCACCCATAAAAACAAAGCATTCCAAACTATGAACAGCAGAGGTACAGATATGTAAAAACTACGCAGCAGAAAATTTTCCATCTCCACACCTGAAAAAATTCAACTACTTCTGCACAAACAATCATGAAACACTCTTCGTTACGTGATTGCTATAATCTCTTTTTTCTATAACCCAGATGGATCACCACTGTTGTAGGTTCTGTGAATCAGAGATGAAGACTTGATAGCCACAGACATCTCAGTGACAGGATGAACAAACACTCCTTACATCTCCTATTAAAGACTTCAAACAGCTCCCCAGCGTAAAGGTCATTTATTCAATCCATTTCTAGTCACAATCCAATCAATGAAAGACAATTTGTATATATTAACATTCATGACTCCTTCTGACACCAAACTTGCTTGTATTTATGAACGCAGATATAAAAGCATCCCTTCTCCAACAGACACTGACAGCATTTAAAGTTCAATATTGGTCAAATGTGTGTATAATAAATCTAATTTAGCAGTTACCACTTTACACTATTACATAATTTACATCGCTTGTGCATAAAAGTCTTTGGATTTTATTTAGCATAAATTTCACTAATACGCCATCTATATGTACATAGTTACTATACAATTAAATCAATCAAATAAAAACTTCATAAAAAGATTCTGGCAGTTGATGAGACACCTATCTCAACAAAAGTCTGCTTATCAACTGAACTTTTTTTTTTGGAACAACCAAGATAAATATAAATATTTTTTGGACCAGAAAATAGGGGTCAGCAAAGCATTATGGGGAAATATAGAAAGCTCTAAAATGATCTCCAGAATAACAGAACTATTAATTTGGAGTCAGACTGGAATTTCCTACCACACTCTGTCCCAGCTACAGTAAGGGCCAAAAGACACGTATGAGAAATAGTCAACTTGAAGCAATATTTTTATAATATTCAGGAACCGGTAACTAGTTCATTTTTTAGGAATTTTTCCTTATGCTACTGTTCTTTTGATTTTTTTTTGATAGGTGTTTTTGAACATTCTAAACCCTTCTAATGTGCAAATGGAGGACTAATAACAAACAGAATATTTTATTAAACATATTTAATACATGGAATATGAGCAGATATCTGAAAATCCAAATCATCCATCATTAATTCAGAACCCAAAGAAGCCTTCACCAAGTGCCAGCCAATTCAACAAACTAAGGCAATTCTGAACTAGGTAGGAAGATCTGAGCAGCAGAGGAAACAAGTTATAGATAATTCCGAGTAGTAAAGAGCATAAAAGAGCTCCTTCTCCTTCCTACATACTTTATAAGTGACTACAGCAAATATAAGCCATCAATCTGTTACCTTGATACTGTGTGTGTATATATAGAGAGATATGCAAGACTATATTTAGAAACACATACTTGCAATACAGATTGCAAACTGTCTGTTCAATCAAATATAAAGAACTTTTTTCACAGACAATACGGTCTCACTAGTGAATGTACTGTGTGTATTATTTACATGAAACCAACAATAGCTTCCCTAAGCTTTTTGTACTTCATTATTAATTAGCTTTGAATAAAAAAAAAGTGATTATCACTGGACTTACCCATAATGGTTAAAGCTGTGGCTTTTGTTAAGTCTTCTTTCATTGATTCTATTATTTCAAGATTACCACCATCCAAATTGCATCTATTTATGGTTCCATTTCCTGAACTGATCCAGTAAATCTTGTTCTCCCCATAATCTATTGATAGACCTGTAATTAATGCATACAACTTTAACTATGGCTTGAATAGATAATATACATTTAGTGTTGAGCTGTTTTCATAATAAAAGTGTATTTAGGAAATGTATATATATACACAACATACAATTATATTTTCTACTCACACTTTAAAAAAAAAAATTGAGAAAACAAAAATTGGTTATTTATAGTGAAAAAATTCACACTTTCAGAAAGATTTGTGCCTTGTATTTCTCCCACATTTACACAAATCAGTGACTGACTCATGAAAGAGAATTATCTGGTAATGAAAAATTACTTCAATAAGCTGAGGTCCTAAGTGAGGTCATTAAAAACTAGTAAATGCAGAACAGGAGCCATTATTTATATTCTAAAATTACGAACACATAAAGACTTAGAAAACAATCTACTTCTTGTGATTCAGAACTAAAAAAAGTCTGTTCTCTCCCTACATGTGCAGCCCTCTGCTTAGAATGCTGAAATACCAAATTTTAACCCAAATTATTAATAAATACATAGTCTTAATTTTCATTTTGCTTCATAATGAACTGACCTCATGATCAGTTCTTTGGATTTAGAAGCAAGAGAGCTGTAGAAATAAAAATACTCTCAAAACAACCTGCTAAATGAACAAAGCATATGATTTTTTGGAAGTAAGAGCAAAGAACTGAGAGACGATGTATTTCAGACTTCAATAATGATTTTAAAATATTCAAGAACTGGTAGCAGGAGATTTTCTATAGTGAAATATTCTTGGCATGGTGACAATATCTGCCATAATAATTTGCTTTGGTACCAGAGCTTTCCCAGAATTCATGTTATGTATCCAGCAGCGAGTCGCCAAAAAATACTGTACTTCACTGCATAGGTCAACCTTTAGATATTGTACTGTAGTCTTCTTCCATCCTGTAAAGTGGACAGGTATTTTGAAAACTCTGACAGGAGGAAGCAGTGCCCTGTGCTGCAGCACTTACAGCTGCCATCATGCCACTACTTCTTTACACGGATTTGACATGACAGGCCAAAAGGTTTCAGCTTTCTGAGCTTCTGAAAAACAGCTTTCCAGTTCCTTTACAGCTACTGACATTTTTTCCCCCCTCCTCTGCAATTTTATCACCCAGAAGAAAACAAAACACACTCAAGAGAGGATAAGGATTTGGAGTTGTGCCTTCAGGAGAGACTGATCTTGCAGCGTCTCCACACACACGTTTTCGTGCTTGTACAACAAGCATCGCTCAAAGCAAAAATACAGTGCCACAGATCCTGGAGACAAGCAGCACTTGCAGCACTTAGGCCTAGCACAGGGAACTTTCCTGGAAATATTGATAATGAACCTCCCCATGGGTTAAAAGGGAATACACAAGGATGGAGTTTTCCTTACTCCCAGATGGACAGCATTCATTATTCGCTGCAACTCCCGACTGCTACCAGTCAGCTGCTCACTGATGTCACCTTTATGCAACTATTTATGGAGTTGCTGTCATTACAAGCTACACAGCAATTACAATCCTATCTTGTCAGGTTTTACCTCAGATATTAAACTTGTGTTTCTCCACGTGGGTATTGCAATTACACAGGAGCAAATGACAAAAAAGAACATTCCTATCTCCTTCTTGTCAAGTCTACCACATAATTCTTCCCAAAATGCTTTCCACGTATTACCAACCCTTGTTATTTCTAATGCAGGCAAAGCATGTTTAGATTTTTTTCAGGAATTGTCCTGGTTTTGCTACTGAAAACAGGTAACTTATTAGCCATGAGCATCACCAATACTCAGGATGAGTTCTACTGTGGGGGACTGGCTTAAACCTTATGACCCAGCTGCTGAAGTCCATCTGAACATGAGGATTGCGCAATATTGGTCTCAGGGAATTCCAACGATCAAATGATCTGCCCAAGAAAATTATGAAATTAGCAGTAATTCTGAATTCCTAAGAATACATTTTAACGGAACTCCAGTTGCTTGGTCAACCAATATATGTGTGTCGTTAGCATTTGAGCCTTTTAGAGCGGCAGACTGGACCAGCAAGTCATATCTAATATGTACTAGTTAAGATAAAAATAAAAGACACCATCTGTCATCCTAAGAGTATCAGTTTCAAAATTTTCCAAACTACATACACTCTTGGCGATAACACAAAATATTGTAATTGAAAAATCATCTCCTTCTTTTCATAGAACTCAAACACAAAAAAAAGAATTAATTAGCTTACTTCAGGTCACAGACAGGAAAACTCTTCCTCATTCTCCAAATTCCGAATTACGTATCAAGACAACGAAACCTCCATCAATTATCAGGATATCCACCTCTAATAAGCCAGATATTTGTCTTTTTGATCTACCTTTTGGGATCCCCAAACACTCAAAATTAGCACTGCATGAACTAGAGTTTCACTTTTGGAGAAAGACAGTCTCTCAGTTAGAAATTAAATATTAAATCAGGGTTTTAAGACTGGTGCTTTCTGTGTCTTCAGCAGTGTTTTCTTGCTCTTAGCATGGGAATGTCTTATACTAATGGTAAGAATAATTTAAACCACTGAAACAGGCATTTTGTATATATTCAGATATAGAGTTTGATATTGGAAACTTCATACTTATTTGAGCTATAGTATAACTGATCATTTTTCATCAGACATGCAACTTTATTTTCATATTCATCCTAGCTGACAAAAAAACTGAGCCAAGTTTTCCAGCAAAAGACAGGTACAAGGTTTGTTTTCCCTTTACACACCTATACACATATACACTCTTTACAAAATACATATTCTACACTTCACATATATATCATATCTCATTTTAATGCAATAAGAACCTTCAACATAGAATACGATCTATTCAAAATATTTATCATCAGATCTCAAGGGTGTTAAAAATTCATCCAATATTACAGAAAGAAAACAAGTTTTTTTTCCCTTGTCTAAATATGGATTTGAACAAGTATTCTTTGTATCTGGTTCAGTAGCTTCACTGCCATTCAACAAACCCAATGAGAGAAATCATAAGGATTGCAATTTAGGACCTTGTGACCTGTGATCACACAATATTCAGTGCAAAATGTTGCATATTTCACGTACTTCTTAATATTGTACTAATATTTAATGTGCTTCATGCTACACCTTAAAAATTGTGGGTTTATCACTCTTTTTTCTCCATATAAAAAGGTAAATGTCTCTTCAAATGGATAGACAGCAAATCAAAACAACAGAAAAAGTCATCAAGTAATTTCTACAAAATTCATAGAAGTTAGGGTCTTAAAAGCACATTGTGTTGCTCTTATGTCAAATTTATTGAATTCTTTAAAACATTTTCTCTTCTGCTTGCTTTATGTATTTAGTTATGAAAAAAATAAATGCTTTAAAATATAATCACTTTATTGATGGGCCATTAATAAGTCATCAACAATTGACATAAGCACTTCAGCTCTCTAAAAATGAAATTATCTAAAGTAAGAGACCTGAACAAAAAAAATGCATACAGAGAGAGCTTGTTTTGTTTCTTTTTTTTTTTTAAATGCCATAATTTATCATCATGAATCATTATGAATTATCAAATAATAAAACCAAGGCTAAATCATTATAGGAAATGTATGCTTCAATTGCTGCTTTTTTCTCTATGTGAAAAGTTAAGAGCCAATTTATCTTTTGATCATGCAAATGGGATTCTGGTGAGGAAGGATCTACATTCACAGTCAAAGCACTCTCTCACATACATCCATCCATAACTTATTAAAAACTTGATCTCTACATTTTTTTTTTTTTGACCATGATATAAAGATTGAGAAATACAGATGGATTCTCCTTCAGTCTACTGTAATCCTGGAAGTGAATAATAATCCACTACTACTACAGTAGATTTCAGTCAGAACGCGCCAAAAATATCTTAAACTGTGAAACACAAAACCACATGAGTGTTGTTCTTGACTTTATGCCTGTTCTTGTCACTTTTTCATGAAAAACATCATGGTACACTTAAATAGCAGTGCAAGATAATGCCCATAACAAATCACTCAAATAAAAAAGAAATAGGAAAATAGGTATTTACCAACAGGATCTTTTTGATTCTGAAAGAGTATTTTGCTGTTGCTGCCATCCATGTTTGCCATGTTAATTGTGTTACCATCTGTCCAGTAGAGTTTACTGAAGAAGAAAATTAACGTATTTAAAATCTTGCTTTGTGTACACAGTATTTTTAATGCATCATTAGAGAAAACATTCATCAGTTTAGAAGGAGGCAAAATGTACAACATGATTTAATTAACAGTTTGGTAGGGAACCAGCATTCAGGTAAGAAATTTTCAGCAAAAATCTTTCAAACGCATGCTTTTACTTAAGTTCGAAAGAAAACAGAATGGGCAAACTCAAAAATATGAATGAAGAAGAGCCTTCTGATGAGCTTTACAGTAGTTTATTTACTAAAACCACAGATACCTTACCCTTTCACTGGGTGAACTGCAAGACACTGAGGTTTATCTATTCCATGGATGATTGAGGTTTTCAAGGAACCATCCAAATGTGCCACGTTAATTTGTGTTTCATCAAATTCCGAGCTAATCCAATATAAATTACGTGATATCCAATCCACTGCAAGACCTCTGATACTCTGAATATCTGCAAAAGGGGAAAGCAGTTGTCCTTTTGATTTTCTTTATGGATTATTTTCAGTCTTATTTTTCAGAGGAAAAAGAAAGAATAATTTCTTCTAGCATTTGTCAACAATTTTGTGCAATATTCTCTTCAGATGTATTTATTCAGTAGTTACCAAGAATAACCTTTATTTTTCTTCTTGGGCCTGATACACTTGAAATAAAAACATGAACATGAAAATCACACTGAATATTCATAACATAAAATCTATTGTCCAAAAACAATAATCAGAGAGATGCTGAACTTTTGCACTGTATTTTTCTACTTAAGAAAGCATTTATTACTCAGTGGCTTTCTAAAACAATGTTATGCTGAAGTTTAAAAATCTAATTCCTTCATCAGCACCAGGAAGGCTCAGTACAGAGGATCTGAATTAAAACCCCTGGCCTAGAGAACAGTTCTGTGGCACAGAAGTAGCTGCATCACTGAAGTAGTTTTCTGGGTTTATTTCTGAAGGCTCTGAAGATTCCAAGTTATTCCTCTGCTTTCTTGACTATGGCTAAATATCTGTCAGCCGATGGGAAGAGATGAATGAATTCTTTATTTCGCTTTGCTTGTGCTCATAGCTTTTACTTTTCCTATTAAATTGCTTTTATCTCAACCCATGGCTTCTCTCACTT
Organism: Cephalopterus ornatus; assembly: GCA_013396775.1. Taxonomy (NCBI): domain Eukaryota; kingdom Metazoa; phylum Chordata; class Aves; order Passeriformes; family Cotingidae; genus Cephalopterus; species Cephalopterus ornatus. Next base: position 53,647 of record VZRE01015336.1, read on the forward strand.
TTACCCTTCTGATTCTCTTCTCCATCCCACCTTGGGCTGTGACTGAGCAGCTGAGGCAGCAAAACATAATTAAGATATGATCGGTTTGGTTGCTTCACAGTGTAGGCAAGGAGCAGGCCAAGGGTGATTTAAAGATTTCATTATAGTTCATTGTTTATACACATCTTTTGTCAACTTAACGTGGTAATTTCCATTGACAGAATCATTATAGTTGACAAACTAACACGGATGTGGCTGTGGACTGGTTGCATGGACGTAAGGTTGAGCTGTGATTGGGCTTTAGGAAGTTTGCCAACTCCAGAGAAAACCAAATACATAGTCCTTGACCCACTTTAAACTGATCCCCTGCCCTTCTGGGTTTTTTGGTTGGAGAAACTAGAAAATAAGCATTTCATACTCTTAAAAAGATTAAAGTATGACTTTGGCATCTTTGTGACATTGGCATAAGACTTCATCCAGTGAGAATCCCACTTGTATGTGCTTACAAAGCTTCTTATGTTCTTAGAAGTGTAAAAATATAACTGTAAGCAAATGAGGTAGTTTACACACAATAAATAGTATTTACAATGTTTTGATGTGCCAGAAAATTGTAATTTTGCAAACTTTTATATAATAAGTTACATCTGGAACAAAAAAAAAACGAAAAAAAATCCCACCACAGAAGCTACCATAATAAAATGAATATGAAAGCATGCTGCTAAAAAAGCATTCTCACATAGTATGTTTCATTAAGTTCCTTGACAAGTTTTGTGGCTTTTTACTATATATTTTCTATAATAAACAATGTTTTTATTTTACTACAATTTAAAAAAACAAGCATCAAGTCTCTCTGTTGGGTACTGGAATACCCGAATACCTAAAGAGCTTTAGGAGTCACTGTAAACCTTGTTCTCGTTATTGGGACTGAAAACATGTCTAATTGTTAATAAAGTTGTCTCTGAGACAGCGGGGGGGGGAGGAGGGGGAAGTTAGCCACACAAAATAAATGAATTCATCAATCTGCATAGCCAAATGGGGATACTACCATATTGGTCCAATCATTTCCCAAAATATACTAATACAGAACTAATTTCTTCTAAAGTGACACAAGGGGCAGAGCTTTAATTAACTTTCTGAAGTCCCCCAGATAATAAACTATTTGATTTATTTGTCCACAAAAATCAGAAAAGGTCTGATCTTGCACAACTGAGTTATTCTTTTCTCCTCTTCCCCTTCAACATTTAACATTTGGGGAACCAGAGTGAGTAAAATTTCCCTTCAGATGGAAAGAACAATCAAATAAACACTACCAAGGACAATGAATTGTATCAATTTTATACCAGAACTACTGGTATAAACAGGGTTGAAGTAATCAGGTGTAGACTTCATATTTCATTAAATTTCTATACTTCTGAACATATTCTGTACAGGAAAAAATCTGTTACACCAGGATCATCAAAATTACAATGCTACCATATCGTGTGTTTCACCAATGGTGCCAAAGCTGAAAGATCTACATGGACTGGAAAGAAAAAAACAGCTCTGACAGAGCTAATTTCTTTGCTAGCACAGGTAGCCAAAGGACATAGGAAATCCATAGGACATAGGAAATGCTTCAATGAAAAGCTATGACAGGATATTATGCTTCTCCTGCTTTTTATCTTTATTCTTTCTGCCTTCTCCTGAAAATACTATTTCCCTTTTTTACTACACATTTCAATCTTGTATAAAATCAATGTTAAAATTACATCCCAATTTGTTTACATAAAATTGAATTATGAATCAATAAAATGAACTAGAATCCTAATGAAAATAATTCTGCTTGCCTATTGTTTAGATCAATTATCCAATACCAGTGCAAGGTACAGCGACTGAGAACTCGCATGCCCATATTTTAGCATGCTTACAAACTCACATTTACCTAGAATTATTTATTTTTTCTTCAATGCTATGCCATTTACCTCTTGAAATAATGGTTTCTAAGCCAGTCCCATTGATGAAGGCACGTTTGATGGTCTGTGTTTTCACATCAGTCCAGTACAAGCGTTCCTCAGTGGCATCGAAATCTATGACTGTCACATCATCAATGTCGGGAACAGTGAAGGCTGTGATGAAGTTGAAATATGGGTTTTCTATGTCCACCCCTCTTATTTCTGAATGCCTTGCATAGAGAAGAAACTTCTTTCTTTCTGTTAGAAAAAAAGGAAAACATTATTCCTCATCCTCTTTACATCTCTAACAGAAATCCGAGTCATTCATTTGACATCTCTTTACAAATGTATAAATAGTGTTTATATGAGTGGTTAAACATCTCAGAAAACCTGCAGCCTAGTGACACTTGAAAAATAATGTGTAAAGAGCATTAAAATCACAGGAAAAATATAATAATTCTGGAAGCTGGACGTGGTGCTGCCACACTGCTAAATCAATCCTGTGAACGTGTAAGAAAAAAATCCTGAAATGTTTTTTTTTAAAAATTTTCCCTGCCTCGTCCACTCAAAAAACTAGTTTTACTTGCACATCAGATCAGACACTAACTTCTGGTATCTCAGGGGAACAGGGATTCACAGGGAAGTTTTGCAAAAAGACGGATGTGTGTGTAAGCAGCAGAAGGCAAACACATGGAACAAAAAGGGCAAATCGATTCTTCTAATTTACACCTTCACTAAAGAAAAAGGATGACACATTAAAGGCAAAACAAAGCTCTTTTTAATCTCAGAAGTTTAAATTTTTGGAGCAAATGCCTGTGAAGGAACAGTAAAAGTAACTTTTTTCCCCTGCAATATCCTTGAAACAACAACATACTATTTTTTTTATTTCCTAAATGTTACTAATCAACACTGAAAAGAGTAATTTAGTACAAGGTTTTACAGATAATACACACAATTATTTGACATTTTGAGGGCTTTTATAGCTTAAAAGTATTTATTGTAATTGTTTTTGGTTTTTTTTTTTTTAACTCCCCTGCAAGGCTGCACATCTAACACTTACTCTTTGTTTTTTAATCCTTGAAAATGAAACCAAGGCAACTCTAGAACAGGTAGAGATTTAAGCTATTAAGCATCTTTTTGTTATTCAGTTTACCTGACTCATAATTTTTGGATGACGCACATGAGAGTACAAAGCTTTCTGCTTTGCAGAGATAGGTTTTACCAACATATCACACACAGAAGCAACACAAAGAAATGGCTGTGGTAGCAAATATGAAAGCACCACAGACCTCAATTACGAGAATAAATTACTAATTCTCGAAAAGTAGATGCCCCTTTAAAACATATCATTCAAAAGCACAGCAGAGATTATGTTTAAGATTAATTTGTCCAGTCCAAAATTCTAAAATCACTGCAATTGTCAGGCTTTGTTGGGGGGGGAAACTTACCATAACATGTTTTCTTGTCTAAAGACAGTTTCATCAGGTGCGGACAGGCACAGGCAGCACTTCTGTTGTGATTGATCAGACACATGTGAGAACACGGACCTCTGCCCTCATTAGCAGCACATGGATTGGAAGCTAAAATTGAATAATGAAACACACAAAAAGTAAAAACACCTTTCAGAATGAAGGTTTGCCACACTGGCATAAGCTACACTGGTGAGGAAGTGGTAAATATTCTGTTGAAAGACAAACCCAGCCTCAATGTTCAACTGGGCTTGTGCTCCAATCACTTTTTCTAAGCTAATATTCAACTCTTGTCCAAGAACATATATTTCAAAATATTTTTTTTTATTGTTAATACAGCCACAAAATTTATCATTGTAACCTCATGAAGCCACTGGATAGAATTTTCCCAGGTAGCCTATTCTCAAGATTTAAATGTATGGAATTTTACAATCCTAACAAGGACACATGGGATTAAAAAATTCTTAACACGATGAGGACCTGAAAAACAGATTTAATTTCGTGAAAGCATAGTCAAAGCTTAGATTATGAGATGAACTTGGGCAAATTCAATGTTTCCTCTCAATTTGATCTCTCTGCCAGAATATTAGATGGAAATCTAACATGCAAAGATAACTTGAAAAAAGACACGGCAAAGTATTTCTACTTTTCTTAAAGAAAAAACTAAGTGTAGCTTTTCACAAGTAGTTTCCTATAGTTCACTGATTGAACAATGTGTGCTAAAATTGCTTTAAAGAGCAGAAAGAAAGCTGGCTGGAGAAGACCTCTTAGTCTTACAAAACCTGGAAACCATTCTTATTATCTTCATTATTATACACACACAGTTCCGGAGCACTGCTGAAGAGACATTTCAGGCATAAAGAGAAAGCAATGTTGATTCTTCCTTTTACTAAAAAAAGCTTTGAAAATTAACACTGATGGGAAGTGGGAATGACTGACTCATAAAGACAAATTTATAATTATCAAACCCAATTAGTTTAGAGTATATTCCTCCAGCACTGTGCTAGCCTGCAATACAAGTAATTAGACAACTAGGGAAATCTGATGTACGAATTTCTTTGCAAAATGAATTTAGCTCAAGCACTAAAATTCGAAGACAAAAACCAAAGTTTGCTTCATGGAGCCATTTTTTCCTCAGTGCTTTCTTAAATTTATCCACCAGCTCCTGGACCCTTTAACTACTTACTTGTCTAACCAGTACTACAGGAAGGATGAAACTTTCAAAACCTTGGTTAAACAGGTTAATGAAATTCTTTCCATCATGATTCTATCAAAAAAAAAAAAAAAATCACAGGGTTTTACTGTTTTAAACTCAACCCGTTTGCCCCTTTTAAGCACTAGCAGCACTGGAGGCCACTCAGCACTCTCCCAATCTTTAGTTTGCTCCAAAATTTTATTGAAACCAGCATCCCACATCCTCTCTGTCAGGTCTCCTAAACCTCTGACAAAACTTCATCTGGGTCAATAAACATATAAATAAAAATATTTATTGCTGCTTAGTGATTTAATATCTTCTTTGACTGCTAATAGACTCTAAACACCTCATTATCCTCGTGGGATGACTGTAGTTGATTCTGCCTTTCCCAAGAACTACAATACAGAGACGTTTATTTAACATCACTTTTCTTGTATCTATAGTAACAATATGAGAAAATCAGGGGCGATCTCTTTTCACAAGTTTGTGTGGAAGACATAAACCATGAAGTTAAGGAAACAATGCTGAAGTTAAGAAGGTTCAAGGAGCCTTCACAGATAATAATTATTAATGCACTACTAGTAAATATAAGTTATCTACCTCTACTAGCTATACATCGGAAAGGAAACATAACTCAGACTTTCGACAATATTGTGAAGGAGATCATAGAATCATTTAGGTTGTAAGGGATCTAAGGAAACATCTAGTGATTCAACCTCCTGCAATTTTTCAACATTTTCAACATTGCTAGTGCGAGATTTAAAATTCAGTTGTATGTTTTGTAAAGCAGAATTTCCTTTAATTTATTTGCCAGCAACACAAAACAGTGTTTTCTGCGGAACCTCAACCTCTCTATATGCATACAACCATCTGTGACAATGATTTATTCAGGGCCTAAAAACAATAAATGCAACTTGTCTTTCGGTGGAAATAGTGCATTTTGTTCTTCTCCACTGGAATTGTGGAGTAAACCACAATTAGTAACAAAAGTAACCACAAAGAGGAGTCAGTACAATTCATGCACTATCTGTTCACATTGCAATTCCCATCACAATACCCTTCATTTAGCATGGAATATAAAATTGGTGGAAAAGAAGTGTTCTAAAGCAGATGTGTTTGTTTCCACATGAATGAACAACTCTGGGAGCAAACTATCATAATCTAAAAATTACTTCTAGCAGCACATATTTATATATTCCTCCCATATTCATACTGCTTTCACTGAATAACAGCTAAGCCTGTTCTTTATTTTCTAATAAAAACTAATTCTCCTGAAGGCACACAGATATGTTATTGCTTTGAGTTTCAAAAATTTGGCTTTTATTTCCCTGTGCTGATTCTAATACTTTTTTCTATTTCTATTGTGAATAACCACGTAACCATTCCTTATTCACCTTTTCCATGCCATTTATGATTTCACAGACTGCCATCATACAGAAGCCTATCTATAAGTTGTATTGCAAGCAGTATCAGCCTACCTGTCCTCAGACCAAAACCCTTCCCATACTCTTGATCAGCCTGTCAAGCTTTCTCAATAATTTTTATATGATCTGTACAGAGTATTCAACGTGTGGGAGTAATATGGATTCATACAGCACCACAGTTCACTGTCTATACTTCTTTATTTCTTTCCTAATCATTTCCAGCAATGTATTCCTTTTGATCACAGCAACCCAGAGAACTGGCATTCTCACCAATATGTCAGCCTTCTGCATTATTTAATTGATTTCCACTGCTGATTGCTTGTCAATCTATTTCTCTTACGGTACTGAGCACAGACATGCATACATCACTCTGTCATCGGATTACTTCTTGACTGCTCTCCAATTTTATTTAAACAAAACATTTATTTTTCTTGACCAGTAACCCTTAAAAAAAACCCCTCAGACATTCCATCACCAGCTGACAAATGAACAGTTACTCTGACAACCTCTCAATATGCTCATTCACTGTGGACCAACTTACCCTCCCCATTAACTTCATATTGAACCTGTCCCTTCACGGCATCAGATTAGCGAGACATAGTTTGATCTTATACTTTAATGGTGCACGACATGATTAAATTCTGCCCACACCTTCAAATATATGCACTACTGTTACATCAAAGGGGTCCTTTTAAATTGCTGACAATCAATTCCCACTCATATTTAAAACCAGCTATAGATCTAATCCTCTGCTCACTTTCAACAATTTCAATAGCATTGCTTTTCATAAGGCCAAAGATCCTCCTGCTGTAGTCAGGCAAGTTAAAATCTTTATACCACCTGATTATATCTGATTATTTTAGCACTGATCTTCAGAATTCACAGGTTAGGACAGATCAGATAACACGTGTTCTAAAATAAATACTTATTTCCTCTAATCACTATTTCTATTCCACTTTGTAATCATTCCCTTCAAGAATGAGTCAACATACTATCTAACAAAAAACTACATATCACCATGAAGCTAAATAAACAAGAATATTATTAGGGCAAAGTTAGGACAATTCTTCATGATATGGCATTGTATAGAGTGGTAATTTATGTTAATTCTGAAGCTGTTGTTATCAACTAATGGGGTTTAAACAAGCAAGATGAGCTCCTCCATCACACAGTGAACAGTTACACACCTGAACCACCTGCCCAAAAAGTTGCAGAAAATATGTCAACTAGAAGAATTCGTACAAGAAAATTAAGTCAAAGTGTTTAAAGAACAAAAAGACCATTTTAGGTTGAAAAATCACTGAGTTACAGGCCACTGGAAGCCTGTATGGGAGTAGAAAGGCTGTTGTCTTTCCCCAGCTCCACACCTTCTTGTAGGCCCTGATCAGCCACTGTCAGAGACAGGATGCTGAGTTAAGGCAGTGGGAGGAGAGACTGCATTTATAACTCTTGATACAAAAAAGGAACTTCCACAAGGCACTAAGGAACCCAGTTTAAAGCTCTGTATAGAAAAACTGTATGTATTTTGCGCGATTTATTACATAGCACTTTCTGCTGGTTTTGAAGAAAAAGAGGATGTGTACACAAGGTTGAGATGAAATCTCAAAATAATAATTTCTTTTTAAAATCTACCCACCTCAAGCTACACTTCTGTAAAAAGTTTATTTTAAACAGCTGGCAACCTGGGCCTCAACAGAATATGGAGTTCAATGTTTTTAATTTTTTAATCACAAAAGAGCCCAGTGATACCAACATACTTTATATTCAACAGTTGTTATACTGCTTGTTATGATTTTCAAATAAAAATTTCATTTGCAGAAAGGAAAATAATTCCACGTCCATGTCTGGTTTTTTGTTTTTCCTTTTAATTCAAAGTAATACCCTTGAGAAATGAAAAAAAAAAAAAAATGCGGAATGTGTGAGAAATTCACAGCTTTCTGTTTTCAAGCTGTGATCCTTCCAATGCACTAAATTTACCCCTTTTCTCACTGTCCTTAGTACATCTCCTGTTACAACTTCTTGTGACTAAAATAGAAGACCTTGCTCTTTGCAGCAAGTGGATTTCTAATATAATGGAGCAAGCTGAAAGAAAAGGTTCTTCCTATAAACCCTGTGTTGGCTTCATTAAGCAGCACTCCTGACATGCAGCTTTGGTTCTGTGAAGATGAGTGAGTCTCAAGCTCATATTCCTGCCAATATTCCGCATTAGGTAGGAAGGCTTCCACAATCCCCTGTGGTTTACTGACAGATGAACTTATCATCCATACAAATATCTCACTGCAACTTCGCTACCTTAAATTAGCATCTGTCCTAGATTGACTGTTGCTTCAGGCTACAGGAATTTACTGAGCTCTGCTCCACTTTATTTAAATCACAATAACTTGCATGATACATACTGAAAGCTAATAAACTTTCACCTACGTAGGTGACCCAGATGTAGATCTGTGGAGATCCAACTAAAAAATGTTCATCCTTCAGTATTATATTTATACTGACAATTTGCAGTGTAAATCTACTGTTAATTTTATTTTGGGACTCTAACCTGCACGATATCTTGTTCATTTATTGAAAAATAGCGACAAATTCAAAAGAAAAATAATAAGTTATAGCACAGTATCACCAGCTTTCTCTAGCTCCAATAAAGCAAGGTGCTGGAGATTCAGAAAAAAAAAATTTCTTACATTGAAAAAGAACAATTTAGAGCAAACCCAAAAGGCCAATCATAAAATCAGGGTCCAGTGTTTTCTACATCATAAAATAAAAGCTGCAATTACACAACTTGATATTTGAACTTCTTGATTCCGGCAAATAACAGCTGAAAACCCTTCTACAGCTTTTACTTGCCTTGAGGCCAAGATATCTGTGACTGTGGAATACTGACTGATGTCTCCCTAGGCTATAGACTCTCTCCAAAGATGCTGCCTGGCCCCAGTCCAAAGAGAAAATAGTTGTTCTTTTTCTTACAGCAAGAAAAGGCTAATGGGAACTCCACTGCTGCTCTGAAAACACCAAATATGGAACAGAGCTCCTCAAATCCCAAAACTCAGGAAGTGACTAATTACAAAAAAAAATTAAATCCCCTCCCCACAAAAAAACCCCAGAAAACACCAAACAAAAAAAAACCCACAAAAACCAACCAACCAACTAAAACCCCCCAAAAAAACAAACCAAAGCAAAAAAAACTAAAAAACCCTCAAAACAAAAAAAAACTCAAGCCCAAGAAACACATTATTTGAAAGGGGTACGCAGAGATACATATTTACTCCACCCATATTTTCACATCCTGGGCATACATATTCTTCTATCTAGAAGTCAGACAGCTTTGTTAGAGCAGTACACTGCCCAAAAAAGTAAATTCTTAAAAATTAGAAAAATAAGAGGCTTATTTCAAAACGTAATAAAATCCAAGGAACTTGACATCCACTGGAAACCAGCAACATTCTTCTTTAATATACATTCATTATTATTTTAAAATAAAGCCATCAGAAAAACGTATCCTGACAATCTATGTACCCCGCTGTGAGGTAGATGAGGAGGTCACTGTGAGTCTTTATCACAGTTGTCACGAAGCTTCACAATCTAGCAGTGAGTTGTATTCATTGCTTTCCTGTTTTCCACAGGTGTTATTAGGGAGCATCCTTCAAGTTTTTTGACTACTAGCATGCAGGGAGAATTTTACTTGCTGGTACTCATTTACATTAGAGCTATATCCACAGTTTTCTATGTATAACTGACGTAGAATTAGGTTTCAAGACATTTACAAAGCCATACAAAATCATCAGGATTTAATGTTTTTGCTCAGAACCTACTAACATAAAAGTCTAAATGGCTTACTGAGCACTACAAACCCTGGGTGATAAGAAAAACAAAATATCATTTCTCAATATTAAAAAAAAAAACAAGTGTATATGAGATGAATTTTAAAGTAGTTTCTATTAACATCAACTTTTTGATGGAAGAGTTGAAATTTATCCAGAGAACCTGGGAAATTCTGTAACTAATTGGTGGTCATCCTCCAGTGGTATTTTTAATTTCCTACATTTATGTACAAAATAGTGACTGTTTTTGTTAGATCTAACAGATAAAAATATGTATTCAATTCTTTTTTCAGCACTGGTATTTTGCAGGGTACATATACAAATTCATATAAAATTTCATATTAAAAATGTCTATTTCTCCCCCTCATAGGAACAATATTTGTATTCCACAAATAATACAGGTATTTATATATAAAAAGAATGCTTATTCCCCCCTCTCATAGGAACAATAATTAATTATTCTATAGAGTCACCTTGTGGTTGACGACTTGGATGGTAGATTTGAAGATCAAATGGCTGAGCACTTGTTTTTTGTATTACACTGACATTCTGGCCAGTCCACTTATTGGCTTTTGCCAGTGTGTTGGTTCTCCAGTCTGTCCAATAAACCTCACTCCCATACAAAGAAACAGCAAAAGGGTGAGAAAGATATTCGTGTCCCCGTATGATCTCTATCATGCCAGTTCCATCATAGAGTGCAGAATAAATGGCATCCGACCTACAAGATAACCCCGAATTTAAGATTACATAAAAATTAAATAATCATCACAAAACCAGTAAGAAATTGGGCAAAATGAATAAAAGCTTTACTCTTACATACTGGTAAGACCAAAGGATATGAAATGTTTGCTTGTATTATGTTTAAATTTACCTCCCTGCTGTGAAAAATACAGCAGGAAAATCAGTTTCAGACGAACTTAGAGAGAAAAATAGTTTACCATCTTGGGCCTTCCGTGGATAAGTGTCAGGGAGGACACGTGGGAACTGTTCTCTGAGGAACAGGGAGCCAGGAGCCATGGATGATACCGGAGCTGGCAGGGCAGAGGCTTCACCCCTGCCCCTGAATGAGGCAAGAGCAGATCCAAGGGGTGGCAGACAGGTTCAACCCAGAGTCTAAATCACCAGAAAACTTTGTGGTGACAATCCAGGGTCAGGCCAGGAAGCCACGTTGTTGGTTGGGATCTGGACCAAGAGGGCTCATTGGCAGGGAGTGCTTTATGCCCATGATGTAAACAATTACATTCCACTTACGCTGCATTTCACATTTCTGCATGTAAGAATAAGGGTTTATAAACAGATAAAAAGAAAGCTGTTATCACTTTACCTGGCATCTGTCCACACTATTCTTTTTTCAAAGTGATCTACAGTAAGGCCATTAGGCCAGGCTCCAGTATCCATATCTTTATATATGATCTTTCTTTCTGCTCCGCTCATGGAAGCGGATTCAATGCGAGGAAAATTTGCATCCCAGTCGGTCCAAAACAGAATCCTTGCAAGAGGAAGAGGAAAAGAAAAGGGATAGGAGAAAATATTAAAGCGCTAAGAATAATCTGAAAGGCTTTAATAAGACAATAATTGATAAAAAGGTTCAAACGTTTACATGCTTTAAAGAAAAGGAATAAACACAGATCAATTTGGGCAACTATATACACTCATGAAGTAAAAGGGTAACATGGAGGTAATATTTCATTATTAGTGTTAGAGCAATCATGAAATTAAGAAAGTTTTTTAAAAACTAGGAGTTTGTCAGCATTCTCTTTTTCATGTCCATTTATACAAGTAACAGCTTGTCTTTCTTCCCTCTATAATTAGAAACCCAGCTCATTAAATGAAATTATAATGAAAGCCTTTGAAAGCAATCCACAGATGAGAAGGATGGGGAGGGGAGAATGGCAAGAAAGGTGATTTGAGGTAGCAGGGACCAAGGAACAGGCTAAACCAAGGATTTTTATCTATTAAGAGTGTTCCAATATAGACCCCTAGATTTTGTTATGTGATCAACAAATTTTTTACATATCAGTCCCAAGAAAACTGAAAAACTGTGTTGTATGGTTTGCTCCCTCAGTTATGTACTATCTCCAGTGTTTTTCCAATAAGAAGAGCTTTCACTCGTATTACCAAAGTTGTATCTTTATATAGATCAGAAGCAGCGTCACCAAAAAGCCAAAAATACACTCTGCTTATTGAGTTTTCAACAACACACAACCTTTTTTTACTTGTTAAAGGAAAATAATACCTTTGACAGGAAAACTTCTGATTAGTTGTAAAGAGCTAATGGCAGAGAGTCAGACTGTAATCAAACTCGTGACAAGTTTTCATATTTCCCACTAAAAGACCTTCAACCTTAACAGACAGAGAGGTTAAACAGGATGCTCTTTGTCCCAGTGCTGAATTTTCGCCCGTGTAGACCCAAGTGGACACACGTGTTTATGTATAAAAGTTTATTTTAAATACATTTGTGCATGTGTAGACTAAGAATACATGCTCAGTCTCACTGCAAGTTGGAAGGGAGCTATGGAGTCACACCTCTATTGGGATACAGGATTTGTGCAGTCCTAACACAACCCTTTGCCTTGAATCGTCACTGTTTGTTTATTCATATTTATTTGTGAAAAGATTGAGGAGCTATTCCTGTCTGTGTTCAAAGATTTTATTCTTTCCTTATTTGTGACATAATGTAGCATCAATTGCTTCCAGTCTTTCAAGAGGCAGATTAAGCCTTCAGTTTCAGCAAGAGTGGTGATTTTATTTTTTTTTTTTTTGCCTTCCAACCACTTAATTTGAACAACTTCTCTGCCGATTTTTCTGCCAACAATGCCTCTTTTTAAAGATCTCTATAGATAAGCAATGCACTCTGTAAATAAGCTTTCTAAAATCTCAGCTGAGAGGGCAATATCCTTACTCATTTAAAGCACGTACATCCTAATTCACAATTCAGGTCCCAGAGAGACCTCAGGTGTCAGAATATGGGACCTTTATCTATTTTTATGTTCACAGCTTTGTTTCTGAAAGAAATATGCAGTGAAGACACAACACACCATAGCAAATCCTTAAATTAAATATTCCCAAAATTAAATATCATGACTGCAAACTCACAATTTGTATTATTTTTGGCTACATTTAATTTGTGTTTGGTGGTTTGTTGTTTTTGTTGTTTAGCTGTTTATTTCTTTTCCTTCTCTGAGAGAAAAATAGTTATGAGAAGAGGACTATCACCTAATATTCTGGTTTATAGGATATCCCTAATGAACAGGTAGAAAAAATACTGACAGAAGCTGTCAAACATTATCTCTACTTTAAAGATGGAAAATCAGATACAAAAGCGGGGATTTATCTCACTCACTGTTAGTCCTCCAGTAACGTCTAAATTTTTATACATTTTTACAGCCCCACCAAAAATAAAAAATCACACTCTAAGTGAGATGAATCACCTGGACAACACTTAAATCTGTCCATTAACCACACAGGAAGGTTAGGCCAAAGGCTCCAGTTACTATCATCCACATTAAAAAACAGAAGAAAAAAAAGAAAAAAAAAGAAGAAGAAATGACCACATGGAAAGGGAAGTAATTTGCCAACAAACAGATATCTGTATCTCATGATTTATATTTTTTTAACCCTTTTCACTGAGACAAAACCCACCAATAATGGATTATTTATCACTCAAAATACACTTTCAAGAACCACTAAAGATAAGTTAGAAACTATAACTCACAGCAAAAAAAAAAGGGAAGTCAATTAATCTCACATTTAAACCTCTAACTTTGAAATACTTTGCAACAAGAAAAAGTAACGTTTTTATAATTACCCGTATCTGGGATCCAAAGCAATAGCCCTTGGATGTTCCATAGCTCCAGCTATTAATGTTGTTCTCAGAGAGCCATCTAGTTTTGCTACTTCAATTTGGTCCAAATTGCTGTCTATCCAGTAGATGTTTCCTGCAATCCAATCTACAGTAAGACCTTCAGGTGTGGCCAGGCCATGTTGTACCACGACCTCAATGGCACTAACACCTTAAAAAGAGGAAGAAAACAAAAAAAAGAAAAATAATAAAGAGTCTTAAAGAGCTAATATAGAGTCTGGTATAGTGAACATGGACATACAAGTCTACTGTATGTTCTTGGAGTGAATTCTTGATTAATCTGTATCTGATGGACGATAACACTTTGTTCCAGGTGACCTTTTTTCTTTACAGATGCAACAGGATGTTGGAAATAAGCTCAGTTTTGGCAGTTACACAAATAAAATTCATTCCACAGTAATAAAAATTTTAGGTCCCTGATGCTTTAGTAAGTAAAGCCCTGAAACTTTCCATAAAAGTCAGAGACCACACGCAGAATAACACAGAAGAGATGCAGAACTCATGCAGCTCTATTTCCCTTCTTTCTCAATCAGAAAGAGAAAACTGGAAGATTGTGACAAAGTCAGAAATGGAAGGGAGAACCCTGTTTGGAATATATATTTTGAGAAGCTCCAGAATAAATAGCCTGACTTTATTCCTTTGAATTCACATGCACAGTTCACACTGTTGCTGTCTACTAACAGCTCTTCCCTCTTCCCTACCAAATACTTCTTCCAGAGAATCACAAAATTTTCACACAAATTGCAACTACAGAACTACTCTGTTAGTCGTCAGGACTTCCAGGAAGGCACAGTGCTCTTGCAGGTGCAAGTCAGTTCTTGACAGCTGCAAGACTGAAGGTTTAATTTTATTTTTTTTTTAATTGTTACACCCCAGAAGTCACTTGGGTTCTGGTACAGTGGGATTAAAACATAGCGTGACAACAACAGGTGTCATACAAACACCAAAACCACGACCTGAAAGTAGCAATTCTTTTGCTGTCTTCACATACTTAACAGTGTAGGGTATTTCCTTCCTCATCTGGATCTGTGGATATAAAACACCCACAAATACAGTCTACTAATGGACAGAAAAAAACTCCAGGAAGCTAAAATCAAGCATGTCAGAGAACATATGTGTGAATGCATAAGTGAACTTCTACAGAAGCAAGTCAGACATTCTTATGCCTGTTAGCTCATGCAGGAATGAAAACACTGGAACACACACTTCAGCAAAGAACATTTTGTAGAAACTCTTTTGTACATATTATGAGATTATATTGAGTTATAGGCCATCATTAGGTCACCAGGGCAAAGAACAAGTCTTTCTGGAAGCCATAAAATTTTGAAGTAGAATCTTCAAGTGAGAGCAGATAATTTATAAGACATCTGATAAATTCTTATATTTTTTTAATAAGGTGAGGTTAAATTAAAAAAAAAATAATGAAATAAATCAATGCTGCACTCATTGGACCAGGAAGAAATAACAGCCTTTTCCATTTGCCATTTTCTTCCCCCTATAGACTATTACAAAAAGAAGCTTTGATAATAAAAGCCTTTTCTAGCTTGACATCAAGTACAATCTAGATATACACCTTTTCAAAGGCAGAATAACATCATAAATTCTGTTTCTGTGAATGGCAGCTCAGTTACGATTGAACAGGTCCAACACCCTGTAACTGCAGTTGTTCTTACTGTTAAGAAAATAAAGATTAAATCCATACCTCCAGTTTCAGAGAGCTTGCCTCTGTAAATTTTGTCCTCTACCACATCTGTCCAGTACAGCAAACTCTGACCAAAATGAAAGTCAAGGGCTATTGTATTTCTTAGCCCAGGAACTAAGAGGCTGTAGTCACGCTTGTGAAGATCAATTTTTCTGATCTCATGTCGAATGGAAAAAATTATGAAAGCCTCAAATGGATCTGGAAGAAGAAGATTATACATTTCAAAAAGATAATAAAGAAGATATTGTTACATATTGATATAAAAGACAAGTAGAAGGTGAACAACAGAACATTTAATCAGGAGGAACAGATGATTAAAACAATTCATCTTCTGATAAGGAGTTTTTGAAATACTTTTTCAGTCCCACAAACTTTTCACTTCTCCCTTCGAACTTTACTCTTGATCCCAACTATATATATTACACATTAAATTCAGAAATATAAAACTTGACTATTGAAATGTGTTTTGTAGCCTATAATTTGAGCTTTAAAAAGTCACAGTATCAAAACCAAAATCTGTTTTTTCTGAAGTTTCAGAAAATATTAATCCATTAAACTATCCATTGTTTCAAATATGAGTTAGTTGAAATATTTTACTAAAATATACATAATGTACCTTTTCAACATACAATGTACCTTGGCTTTCATTTGAAGTGCTTAAAAAACCCCTCACCCCAAACTAACAAGCAAGAAAATTAACATTGTCCATGCTTATTGATACACTTTATCACAAATCCAGCTACCATTACAGTTCTCCTTCCTTTTTTATTCAATTAACGTTACATGACTTGTGCCAGTGAGTTTACACCAAATTGCATATAAATATCTGTAAACACGCTCTGCATAGGTCAACCATACTATGAAATTGATTATTTTTATTATAGTTCTTACATATTTTAGATTAGGAAAGGTTTTGCAAACAAGAAGCTCTGTTAATAAAAGAAAAAAAAAAGACAAAAATTGGAGTCTGTAAACTGTTGAATCAACTTGGCATATCCACTTTAGTAAAGATTTCACAGCAAACCTTTCCTGTGGGGAAGTGATTGGGGGTTTTCCCCCCAGTTCTTTCTCCTAGAGTAAAACATAAATTATACTGAGGGTCTTGTTTCCCATACAATTAAACCCCCATTTATATAAAAGATAGATTATTGGCAATAGGCAGTATTGCATTGTTCTTCTAAAATTTTCAAAGAAAAAGTCACACAAATTGTCCTCCAGCAGAGAGATGTGTTAATACCTCTTTTTGAAAATAGTAACTTCACTATGTTCATCTCTTGATACCCACTGCACACACAGATTAAATGATGATGTTTTAAGCTAATCAGGTACCTCAGCAGAGCTGTTTCTGCTCTTGAAGTACTTGTTCAGTTCAAGCTTGAACTTTCCAAATTATCCTCCTGTTTGTGAAAGCAATGAATGACTTACTGCCAAGTCATTTTCAAAGCTCTGCAGTAGTTAAATAATTTAATAAAGAGCAGGATCACTGACATTAGTAGCTATTTCACAAGTACCAGTTATCTGAACTTGAGAAATACCTTAATGACACTTCCCAATTTCTGATAAATTCATGGCTTTTATGCAGGTTTTTTTGCAATTCCCATGCGTAAGAACACACATCATGATCATGAACAGTGGCTCCTTTTATATTTCTCAGTAATTAACATCACAATGGAAAAAAAAAAAAGAAACCTAATAAACATGTTGGATGGGTTTCTTTTATTCAAAGCAGAGGAACTACAGCTTAAGATAAATAACCTACAGTAAAAATTATCAAGAACACCGATGAAAAGGATTAAAGTTCAATGGGATCTTGACACTTGAAATAAATATGACACAACCCTTCAACTGCCTTCTCCTAAGCTTTGATGACAACAGTATATGATACTCTACCCTCTTCTGAACACAGCTCTTAAAAAAGAATGTCAATCAACCACGTAAGTGCAAGAAGAAAAGAGCAAGTAGTGTGAGAGGTCTGGAAAGCACGGCCTACAAGGAAACAGTGAACAATCTTAGAACTTCTTAGTCTAAAAACAACAAAAAAAAATAGAATAAGATGATGACAAGAAGCACATAAAATTCTCCAAAGACATAAAAAGCTTATGAATCGAAAATGGGAAAAATCCTGTTTTTCTGTATAAAAAACAAGTAGGCCAAGGATTAAAGGCTTAAATTGGACCAGGAAGACTCAGAAAGACCAGAAAAACAAAAATCTTAGGAGAGCGAGGCACTGAAATATTTCACCCCTGGGGAACTTGGAGTTTACCACTGAGGGTGTCTTGAAGGTCTTGGAAAGCTGATAAACAAGAGCAGTATTAAAATTAGCCTTTGATCTTCCTTCCAACCTTATAATTCAATGGTTCTATAAAATGAGCTGTATTTTGGTGAATTAGAATTTTCAGGCTCAATCAAACCAATGTTATTTAAAGTTATACTGCCATCACCCTATAAAACCAAAATTTGATGTTATTTTCCCATTTGATTCCTCTTCTAGAAATTGAAAGCCTATACTTTTTATTCTACAAGCTAAGAGCATTTTTGTAAAATCTCAAACCAATGTAATGGTTATTGATTACATTCTTTAAAACTTTAAGGAAAATCAACCGTTAACAATTTAATACAGAAAAATTGTACACTTCTGCACCAAGCTTTTTTAGCATACAGATAAGTGTATAAAATACATGATAAAAACATAAAGTATGAACTACATTAACAGCTGTAAGAAAAAATTCCGATAGAAGAAAACTGCCTATACAATACAATCAAAAAAGACTGCAAATAAAGAATAATGTTTCACTTTTTCCAGTGGTTTAAATTTAAAGTTCTTTCTTGAGAAAAATTCAAACTGAAGATTACT
This sequence comes from Cephalopterus ornatus, assembly GCA_013396775.1. Taxonomy (NCBI): domain Eukaryota; kingdom Metazoa; phylum Chordata; class Aves; order Passeriformes; family Cotingidae; genus Cephalopterus; species Cephalopterus ornatus. The sequence continues at coordinate 71,881 of VZRE01015336.1, forward strand.
GTTTCATTGAAGCTTATTGTAACAGTGGCAGCACAGCAAGCAATCTACACTACGCTTTTATGACAATCACCTCAAAGGAAAACAATCATTTCATAAGAACTCTGAAAAAAAAAAGGCTTCATTAAAAGTTCGATATTGCTCAGAGAGGATTGGACTACTCTCTCTCCCACCCTCTCTCCATTTTAGTGTTGAAAGCAATCTGGAAACCACAACAAATTTGAATTTCAAACCTGCTAAAGCAGACAAAACATACAGATACATCATACAAATATATATGTGTATATATAGTGATATAACAGAGTTCCCCCAAAGCTTAGGAAACCCAATTCTGAAAGGTTGGATGTAAACACAAAATTTAAGGATCTTCCAAGAACAGTGTTTTTTTTCCTATATGCTTATTATCAACTAAAAAAGCAAGTACAATATAACAGCACAACTTATTCTGAAACGTATTCCAAGAGGAACTAGGGACTATGAACACATATAATTTTTATTGACTTTCTATCTGAATAATGGAGCTCTGCAACATACTCTTAGTTCAATCAATACAAATTTAAATATAAGCAAAACAATTAGGCTTTGGGAAGTCAGTAAGGTAACAATGCCAGAACAACAAACTAGACAAAAACAAGAGATATGAAAAGTAAAGAAACTCTGAAGGAGAAGAAAACAACATTTAAAACCCTCAAGAAACAAAGACAAAAGCAGAAATAAGAGAAAACAGGAAACTAAGAAAGAGTTTGAAAGAGGAACTAAAAAGAAAAGAACTGCTCAACTTTAAGTATTTTAGTTCTATATACTTAATATATAGATATATATATATATGAGTTACAACTCATTATATTTCTCTGGCAATTCATTAGATTCCTCTGACAAATACAGTAGTTGATTCTGATATGCAATCAGGAAAAAAAAAAGTTCACATACATTACTTCATTTGCAGCATTCATCGTCCCATTAAATTTCTGACAGACTCACAAAAAATGTTTTTACAATATTCTGAAAACGTGTTGCACGCCAGCTTTCTATGTTATTACTGTGGACTACTGTAATGTTTGCCTGTATATAGGAAAGTGCTATTTTAGAGAGAAAAGAAAGTAGCCAAGGGCAACATAATCATTTTCCTCTGAGTAATTTTTTTCTCCTGGAAAACAGATTATTAGTTACTGCTCTAATATAATACACCTACTTCTGGTCCAAGGCATTTTAAATCACTATGGCTATTCTAAGAATTACTTCATACCAACTGGAATTATTGAAATAGTAGTTTGGCATTTGGGGGACTGCTTATCTTTGCAAGATCACATTGAACTTTACTTATAATAGTATTATATAAAAGTTTTTTCTTTATTTTAAGTTCATTCAAGATCTCTTGCCCAGAGACATAAATTCTATGGACATTGTGAGGCTCACAGATTCACAAATGGGACCAAAATGGTTCTCACTTTACTAAAACGCCATTCATACAGTAAAGAACTGAAGTATCAGAGGATCTTTCCTTCAGAGTACTTCTTGGGCCTTTTGAATTAAATAAACTGAAATTTATTTTATTAGTGACTACAAAAGCATATGCCATATTCAATATGGAATAATTTTTTTGCAGTTTTGATGCCAGTCTTTCCAGTTTGTAAAGAAAGGAATCATTTTTCTTTATATCAGCTGACATCTCAGGTCTCAGATCATATACTTAGTATTAAATTCTTTGAGAAAATCTGAAAAAAATCTACTGTAACTTCAGATTCTCACCAGCATCAGTAAACTTTAAGCCCATGAGATATTTCTGCTTAAGGAAAACCAAGAAACTTGTAGCCTCACTTTATATCACAAATGAGCACATTTCACCTTGGGTTTTTTTCCCCCTCAGTTTCCAAATACTGGTCATTTCTATGTGCTTTAATTTAAAATCTGTCTGAGGTTCTCCTCCAGTGAGTTACTGTCCGCCTGAAATGCTTTTATCCCTTTCATGTCTGTAATCCAGTAAGAATGGACTTTTTTTGAATTACTGGAAATGTCCATAACAAAACAAATCAGCCTGATCAAAAAAATCCGTGAGAATAAAACTAAGACACTGTCATAAAATAACAACTTTGACACGAATAAAACAAATTTCACATACAGAGAACTGCATTAATATACCAGTGAAGCCTAATTTGAGGGTCTACTATCAGCACAGCTCAGCGAAGTCTGAACATACAAACCTGATCCCACACCACAGTAGCAACTATTTACTATTAACAATTAGAGAGTCACAAACACTGAACTTGGAGATCATTCTAGAAATTGTAACAGCTATTCCAGCCTGATGAACGTAAACCACATTCTTAACACATTAAAAACAAAGCTCAAAGGCAAGATGTGCAGTTCATGAGCATTTGCTAAAAGCTCCTCATGAGAATATCGATGATATAAAACTAAGTTTTAATTATTCACTGTTTTGAAAAGAGAAACATTATTTTTATTACACCCAATAAATATTTTGGCCCTAAGTAAGTTGTTTGCTTTGTAACTACTGTAACAGTTCTAAAATGTTGTGTAAAGTAGCTAGAACATTGTCAAAGTGGAAAGATCAGAATTTGTCTTTTCTAAAATACAGACCATTACATTGGTTGCTAATTACTAAATAATTTCAAGTGACCTGCAATAAGAAAATTAGGCTTTTATTTCTAACTTGTTGATTCTGAAATTTTCATGTGAATCACCTGAAGAAATGAAGAGTATGTGGAATAAGTAAAGAATTTCTTAATCATCATATCAACTGAATTCTGAAATATCCAAATAAGCAATAGATAGTCTGGAAGACATTCCTATTCACAGCTGATAAGACACTATCAAAGAAGAAAATAATACAGAATAAAAATATCAAAGAGTCCCAAACCGAAATTCTGAAAATCTAAACAGTAAAATCAATACTATTTTTAACTCCCTACGGGGCAGGTAAAGACACGATGACAGTTTATATTGCACGTACATGTTTGTATTTTACACACAGCACTGCACTTGAAAAAGACACCCCTAACAGAGTTTCTAAATCCTGCTTCAGTAGCTATCAGTAGTGAACAACCAGCAGAATGCATTCCCCCCGCTCCCCCTCCTCTTTTGGCTCATGTTGGTTTTCATCTTGATTACTGAGCTGAAAAGTGTTTAAGTGATGTCAAAAAACGAGTACTAGAATGTCTTAAGGGAAAAAAAATTGCTTAAATCATGAATGCTAACAGGCAGCACATAATTGCACATTCAAAATTAAGCTTCTGAACCCTCAGCTAATACTGATCAATATCATGATGTCACAGATTAATGCATTTCTTAAAAACGTATAGTAAATTCCCCATATTCCATATACATATATACACACACACACATATATATATCCCCCGTGCATATTAAATATACATGAAAAAGGTATCAAACTTCCAACAATTTAGGAATTATTTGTTATCAACATTCTCAGAAAATCTTATAAGCAACAATCTAATATTTCAATTCCCCCTTGTCCATCAAGAATAGGGACAGCTTTAATGAGTCTTTAGACTCATTTGGATAATCCAAGCCTATATTTTCACATAGAAAAGCGAAATAACCTCTCAGTAAATTGCCACAACAGCTATTAACATCCTGAGTATTGAAAATACACTGAATTTCAACTTACCAGTACTAACACAATTTTCTCCATCCTTACTGAGCTTCCAGCCTTCGTAACATGAGCACTTGACAGTGTTTTTATGCTGTTCACATACTTGGCTGCACTTGAGGTGCTTGGTACAGTAATCCATAACCTCACAAGTTTTGTTGTCTATACCAAGACTGAATCCTGCAGGGCAGGAGCACACGATTCTTCCTCCAGGAACCACAGAACATTGATGGCTACACCCACCATTGTTAAGTGAACATTCATCTGAAATAACATGGAGGGAAAAAAAAAAAAAAATTAAGGGCTACAAGCGCTCTCAGTTATATTGTATATTCTTTAAGCCACCAGGGCAACTAAAACACATAAAAGGCCTCTAAGAAGCACAAACCAAATTTTACATTTCTAAACCAGATTTCTATATTTATTTTTAACATTATCTAGTGTGCAAATATTCATCGTGGAAAGGATGTCACCCAGAAGGACCCCAACAGTCTTGAGAGGTTGACCTGTGAAAAACAGGGCCAAGTGGAAGGACCAACACTTGGGTCAGGGCAGCCCCAAGCACAAACACAGGCTGGGTGGAGAACAGGTTGAGAGCAGCCCTGAGAAGCACATGGGGCTGTTGGTGAGATGAGAAGCTCGACACCTCAAGCTCGATCTGGAAATGTTCTCTTGCAGCCCAGAAAGCCAACTGTGTCTTGGGCTGCATCAAATAAAGGGTGACTTCAAGGGAAGGAGATTTTTCCCCTGAATTCTTGTGAGACCCCACCTGAAGCACTACATACAGCTCTGGCGCCTTCAACATAAGGAGAACGTGGACCTGTTGGAACAAGTCCAGACAAAGCCACGAGGATGCTCTGAGGGCTGGAGCACCTCTGCTATGGAGACAGGCTGAGAGTTGGGATTGGTCAGCCTGGAGAAGAGAAGGCTCCAGGGAGACCTTAGAACACCGGCCAGCACATGAAGGGGCTCCAAGAGAGCTAAAGATGGACTTTGGACAAGGGCCTGGAGTGACAGAACAAGGGGGAATTGCTTCAAAGGGACAGAAGGCAGGGTTAGATTAGATGTTAGGAAGAAATTTTTGACTGTGAGGGCAGTGAGGCCCTGGCACAGGTTGCCAGAAAAGCTGCAGCTGCCCCATCCCTGGAAGGGTTCAAGCCCAGGCTGGATGTTGTTTTGGGAAACCTGGTCTCATGGAAGGTGTCCCTGCCTGTGGCAAGGGAGTTGGAACTAGATGATTTTTAAAGTGCCTTCTAACCCAAATCATTCTATGATATGAACTCAAGATCTTGTACTTGGAGAGAACTGTAAGTGAGCTTAAGTCCTTTCCTACATACCAATGCCTTTTAAATTGTTTACCTCCCAGAGTATTTTAAGGGGGTTGAAAAAACTTAACTAAGGAACTAGGTTTTCTCATATTTGAAGAAAATTGATACATCAAGCATAAACTCCCTATGATTTTAATTAAACAAAAATCCTCACATAGGCTAGGGTGATAAAATTTCAGTAAGATTAACGTGGGAACATTTTTTCCAACAGGAAGCATTGAGACAGACAATATCAAGAGTAATCAGAAAAATGTGTCTAAAAGAAGTACCACAAAGATCGCCTTCATCAGATCCATCAGGACAATCTCTTCTCCCATTGCAGAGCTTCTCAGGCTGTAGGCAGATGGAGGTATCATTAGCACAAGGGTATTTTGGTGGTCCACACATATAGCCCTCGCAATTATCCTCATCAGACTGATCCTCACAATCAATATCGCCATCACAAAGCCACGCTTTGCTAATGCATCTCCCTTGGAGAAAAGAGACAATAAACACAGGAAATCAGACTGGAAGCAAACTATAGGGAAAAAAGCTTCAGTAAAAACATATAGATTTTTTTTTTTTAATTATGCTTTTCTAGTAATAGCACTTTCCTCTGATGAACAGGAAGAAACCAACTTACATTCTGAAGCATCATCCACAACACTGCTGACAGACTAATTTTCCAGACACCACCAATCCTAGTTATTGCTATGCTGAGCAGAACTGCACACAGGCAGGACACATACTCATAGTCTGTTAAATATATCAAATGATACTGAAATGTTTAATTTTTTTTTTTTTTTAATTTCTGCTTTTCTTCATCTCTTTTCCAACAGCCCTCCACGCATCCAATGTTTCAATGTAAGAGTTTCTACTAGCACAGGTTTGAGAAGCAAAAAGCCTTCTAGGAAGTATACACAACACATTCTCAGATGATGTCAAATAAATGATCGTCTTTTAGACAAAATAACTACAGCAGAGGAAATTTCTTACAGGATTTCGGTTTTGTCAAACCAGTTCTCAGATCAATGCCTTCACTTCTCAAAAGGGGAAAAAGGTTTCCACCTCTGTGCTGACCATCAGTATTTAGAGATGAAATACAGTTTCTCGAATAAAAAGGGGGGTTTATCTTTAAAAAATTGAATACAGCTACTAAATTAGAATCAAAAAAGACAGGGATTTTAATAGCTGAAATTCCCAAGATTGGGAATGCTGCCAGTTACAGGTGTGTGTGTGTGCTCCTGTGCCAAGCTGTGTTTCAGCACTGAGGCATAAACTTGTTACTTGCTAAATAAAACCAGGAGGGACTAATTGTAAATTTTGATAACACCTAGACTGAACAGAAATGTCACATACTTGATTTTCCACTTAATAAAGAGAGAACAGATAGAACCATTGCTTACGAAGCTGATCTTGAACTATTTTTTTTTTTGGCCTATAAGCTATTCGGTTAGAGAAAATCAAGTTGTAATGGGAAAGAAGGTCCTGGAAATGTTTGGATCCATTGAGAGCAATACTGATGGATGCCCAGGGACTCACTGGCAATGCCTGCGACTGATAACTTCAAACCTGCTCAGCATGAACTGACATGACTTTCTGCCCAACCCTCCCAGTTTAGCAGCATTCTTCCCAGTAGGAAATTGAGATTAATTATGATTTGGAGTGGGGAAGCCAGCAAGTGAGTGTGTAAAATAATCAGTTAGGGTAAAACTAACGTTGTTGCTCCTTTAATACACCTCAGTGATAAATCTGACACGGGCTGTGTTTTGCTCTGTATCTATTGTGACACAGTTCAATTTCAAACCACCTCCAACTCCACAGGGAAACAAGAAGACTGAAAAAATATGTTTCTGCAGCACTCACAAGGCAGATGTGAGACTCTTTGCACTTTTGGTGAAGAAAAACTAGAAAAACTTCAGAATCATACTACACTGAGCGTGGTTTCAAACAACAGAACATCATTTTACCAGTGCAAAATCATCCGGAAAATGTAAACAGGGAGGGGTGTTAATTAGAATGAAAAGCTTCCACTATTTTCTGTAGTGGCCAAAGTCCCAAATATCCTATACGGAACAGACAGAATTGCAGAAACACAAGGAATCAAAATTGCAAGCCTGTTATGTATGCAGTTTATCATTACATGCAATCACAAATGTTTCAAAAAAATTATCCTTATTTTTTATTATCTTGAATGATCATTGATTTTATATATTACAAAACAGCAGTAGAATGAAAGCCAATGGAAAATACCAACATCAACTAAACTAACCAGAATCCAAAGTAAATCAAAGTTGCTTCCAGCAGAGCTCCTAATCTGTTATTTTAATCTTTGATACATTCAGATGTTTACAGGGCAAAACAGTTTTCCTGCCTCTCTCATACCTTAGTGAAGATACGTTTTATACTGAAAGATTCATCTTTCATCATGATATATATGACAGGTTCTTAAGTTGAATATACTTTCAAGGAATTAATCTTTGCCAAAATCCTAAAGAGATGGACTTAATGAAATATTATGACTGTCTTGAAATCATTACTTAAAATTCACTGAAGTATTTTTTCTTTATTGCCTCTTAGGGAAACTCACATTTCTGGTTTCCAGGAACCTTTTTAGTTAAATTCCATCATAAATTAATTGCCTCAATGGATGTATCTATTTTTTTTTTCCATTGCTCTTTTTTGTAACACTGAAGAAATACGTGTAACACAGTGAAACAGAAGGCCTGGAGCAACAAGTATGTGGGAAAGCCTGATTCAAACGCTCCTCCAATGTTTTTTATTTCTTACAAATATTAGCAAATACAACAGAATTAACTTTTTATACCATCCATTGTTTGTTGTGATACCTAGCCCAGGAGTTTTTTGGACTGATTACATTTTCAACCTTAGAAAAACTGTTTGGATGGAGCATTAATTGCATTCAGTTTCCTCTTATAGCTAATTCTTGCTGCCTAAAGCTGTGATGCCTTCCTAACCTGTAGAATGGACTCAATCCTGCTCCCAGTAAAATGAAAGAAGGTTCCAATGTGACAAATTAAATAAAATGTTGTGATGGTCAATGATCTTGATTGTAGAAAACCTCTGAGACTTAGACTGAATCATATTATTTCAAGAGCATGGACATTTCTTGTGTTTAAAGCTTTTAGTTGAAATTAGATCTTTATAAATGCCTCCTGTATGAGACAGAACAAAAAAAAAAAAAAAAAGGAGGCTAAAGAAGATATTTGTTACCACAGAAAACAATAAACTGAGGTGCTGCTGGTCTCTTCTTCCAATATCCCTCTGATGATCAACTTTATTTCCTCTATGTACATTCCTTAATTTCCATTCCAAAGGAATCCTACTTCTTTCCTCATCTTTATTTCCCCCTCTAATATATTATTAAAATCTGAGAAAAAGAGTATAAAATAATAGCCCACAGGGTAGCATTAAAATGGTAAGATACAAAATTAACTGCTGCTTGAAAAATGATAAAGAACTGTACGACAAATAAACATTTAAGTTCAGATCTACTGCTTACTAAACTGAAGCATTCATGGCTCTTTTTCATTTGTCTTCACAGAAGTACCTTTTTATGATCATCAGAGTAATTAGATGACTTTTTAAGTAAGATTGCAGAGATTCTGCTCTTGCTCCAGTACTAGTAACTGGAAAGTAGGAAGATGGAATAGAAAGGACAGATTTATGTAGTACATAAAACTGAGCTGAAGTACATGCCTGCAATAATTTTCAGAATCAGAATTTAAAATAGAAAGTGGAGTCTTATTCTATTTTAAATTAATCTAGCCTAATTTAAAAGAAGTCTAATCAAATTTAAAACCAGAAAATAATTGGCTAGAAGCAGCCCAACAGTAGTCAATCTCAATCAGGTGGTTATTGCATCTCACAGCCTAATGCTACACAACTTCTAGTATAGTTTTCATCACACATCACCACAAACAACCATGTGATGCCCTTGAAAAAATTACAAAAGCAATTCTGAAATCTGGAAACTCAAGCGCCCTGAAGCATTTTGGCTGACTTTGGATACCACAGCTCAAGAACTCTCTGGGTTGAAAGTTCCAGCAGGACCAATAAAAATACTAAATCTTTAAAAATATAAAACAAAAATAGAAGACACACAAGGGGAAAGAGAAAAGTATCTGTTTATTCAATAAATAAGGCGGTTAAAGAGACATATCACAGAAGTCTTTTGATATTGAAACAGTCAGACAACTTATTAGGAAAAAAAGTTGAGACCACCACCACTCTAAGAAGAAAAACCACATTTTTCGCTCAGTGCTGACAAATGCTGTATTTGTAACATGGCTCTCACTCCTGTGGCACTGTGACAGAATAACCAGAGACAATAAAAACTACAGTAAGGAAAGACCCTGCACCTCCTATTTATGGAAAAGAATAAAATGAAAAAGAAATAACCAAAAGTGGGCAGTTAACATCTCACTGTTATTGTTCTCACCAACTATCATTTCTCTCCAAAAATATTGGGTTTCTCAGCTCCACACACACACACGTTCCTACCCAGACCCATCACATGCTGTATTAGGAATCCAGATGCCACCCCCTAGCAATCTATAAGGGGAAAATTAACCAATACCTCCTCATCTGTACTATTGTCATAAACGTGGAAGTCAGGTACCATCATTTCTTTAGAATAATCCACAGAGAAAGTTGCATTTCTCCTACAACGTGACTATTTTTCATAAACCCATTATTACTCCTTTGCCCTACCACACGGAATTAAACTGAGAAGTAGCTAAACAAAAAACTGCCTTTGCTTTTTCTGTTACAGTGCACTGCCAACACACCTCCTCCAGAGCAGCAGCTTCGCTCCTTCCAGGACTGACAGAAGTAAAATTGTGAAAGAAAAAAATTACGGATGAAACTGTCACAACTGATACCTAAAGTGGTGTATTTCTACACAACTAACAAGCATGACTTAATTTTCTTCTAAATCAAAGCCATAAACCCTTGAATTTAACCCAAATGTTTGATGAAAATATTTTTTTTTTTTTTGCTGTATTTCTATGTGGCAGCCAGAGATGTCATCTTTCATCCTGTGACATGAGATATTGCCCTCCTTACACATGACCGCGAACATAGGGGAGTATTTAATGAGGTGACGTAGTTTGGAAGTGAAACTGTGGACTTTAAAAGGTTGTTCTAGTTCTCTGTTGCAAAGTCAACTCATTCAAAGGGTTACACTGAAATTAAATACTCGCTATTTCCTTTTATTACTGCAGCTGTACTTGAGAAAATTTCAGCTTACCATCAGAATGGGTTTTTCCCTCCCTGTATCTAAAATCATTCAGGTTAAGCAAGAAACCAAAGCTCAGCTTAGGAAGCAAGTTTTTCCAAAACATAATCAAGCCTAATAACTAAAATCTACACTTCATCTTGTGTTCCACACTGCCTCTAACCCCAGTCTTTGCTTTCTATTAACTAAAGTAGTAACATCTCATTAGTTTTCCAAATGCAACTTCTGAAAATAAGCCTCATCTATTGAGATTTCACCTTTCTTCCCTCTCATAATTCAGCTTTAGTCACTTGGGTTGGTATTACCTTTCCCCCACCTAGGCACTAGGAAAAAGCATCAGTGAGAAGTGGATTTCCTGGGTCAGGGTTTCCATCAGTCTGTTTCAGGAGACAGACCATTCTATTAGAAGCCAATAATCCATTTTTACCCCATATTGAAACTATTTAATTTAACAGCTGCCTATTCTACGGATCTTTTTGGAAATTGTAAGAAAACAAAAGGAAATGTTTTATTTAGACAAAATTAAATATTTCATATTTTTTATCTAGACATTATGATTTCTATAACTTTAAAATTCAAACAGCAGCAAACTGCTTTTAGACAGCTCACATAACTAGTCTGCAACATTTATTATGCTTAGCTATAACACAGGCATTAGAATGGGTTCTCCTTTCTTGTAATAATTACAGTTGCCTAATAAAAATAATATTAGTACTTACTATAATCTGAACTAAATTTGGCTTTAACAGTTATTTTAGCCTTAATATTCCATTAAGCTTTAAAAGAAATTACTAAAATATTAATACAATGTTGTCATATATTAATTTCTTTCTTAAATGGACTTTTCCTTAAAAAAAATATTCCATCTAAACACTATTTGGCCAAGTATCCTCATGTAATGATTGTCACATTCTTTTTACATCTTTTAATGAAGTATAGTTAGGGAAAAATTATTTTAAACATTCTCAAAGAATATATTTTTCTTGCAGTGCTGCAGTTCTAATTCTTTGAAGTCTTCTAGCTAACTACTTTATACCACTTTATTCAACTTACTTCTAAGGCCAAAGACAGAAAATAGAAGAAAATACCTGGAGTTTGGAGTAGTATTAAATGCTACATTTAAGTATTTGGTTTGATGTACTATCATAGAGAATAATTTCAGCTTTAAGTAAGCTCAGAACTCATCCATTTTACATTGTAAATCAGAAAACAGGTATGGGGATGTCAATGAATATTATTTTCCTGGTATGAATACAATAAGCAACATCATCTCAGGGGTATTAATCATTAAAAGCAGTAGTCAAACAGTAGATATGTGATCAAACAACACACACACACACAGAGCAAATGGGAGCAAAACATATCTGCAAGCACATACCTGTACTCTGGCAGGAGAACTTTGTTTTTTCATCACACAGTCGGATAGTTCCATTACAGCCCTTTTCATCACTCCCATCCTCACAGTCCTTCTCTCCATCACAGCGCCACAACTCAGGGACACAGTTCCCATCAGGACTGCACTGAAATTCCCTCCCATTGCACCTTCCAGGAGAGGGAGTTTCTTAGAAAAATAAGAATTACATTGAAGAATTTTGCTCATGTGATTTTTTTTTTTTGCACTCCAAGTCTACATTGACTTAGAAACCAGCTTCCTAACAAAAGCCAAAATCAGAGTCCCCAGGTATAACACTCAAAGCTCACTATTCCATCCTAACTCATCACTCCAACACAAGCTTCAGAAAGGCTCTTTCTTATCCTGCTTGCTCCCTTCAGTCCTCTCCTCCACTACAAGCTTAAGGAAAATACAGATTTTTAGTTCTTTTTTTTTCCACAGAGGTCAGACAGGAATGAATTTGGAGATGCAAGGATGACCAAGACTGAGAAAGTCTTGCTGGTGCTTCACACGCCCTGCCTTTCATTCTCAAGCTACATTCCCTCCTCCTCCCTCGGTCTCTTTTATCCAACAAAGTCCACAAAACACGAGAGGTCACACCTCTGCTCTAACAAGGCCCCAACACCTGCCCTGTGGCTGCAGCCACTCCAAACTCCACAGCGAGGAACTCGAGTTCAACGCAGCTACGGAATCACTGTTGACTGCTTCAAAGCATAATTACCATGTGATTATAATTATTCACCACATACGTAACTCTCTAAGTATTTTCTAGATTATGGCCTTTTCAATCTTATCCATCCTCACTTTCCTTTTCCCAAACTATTGCCACCGTATTTCTATTATTAAATAACAATAACATGCGCTTTAAAGTAATGACATATTATACATTCCTGTTTGTATCAATAAGCACTATTTGAATAAACTCTTGTAGCACTGTTTGTAAATATACATTTTATAGTATTTAAGGTTGCCTCGGATTTTTTTCTAAATAAATTACATTCTTGCATTCTATTGTAAAAGAGTGAAGCTTTAAGCTTCAAGAATGGACATGAACAGGGGCATAAATGGGTTGCTCAGTTCCAGACCAATGCAAATAAAGATAATTTTTGTAAGTGTACAAAAATTAACTTTAGTCATGATGCATTCTGCTAATTCATCTAGTTGTATGAGGTTTGCAACTAGATTTAGAATATAAACTCATAAAAAGGAACCAATAACATTGTGTACAATTACTTTGTTGTGGAAAAATCATTATGAGAAATATATGAAAGATATTCCCTCATTCTGGTCTGATTATTCTTCATCCTTTGTTACAAATGTCCTTCCCTTCTCTCCTCATCCAAATAAATACAATGTAAGGCAATTAAATAGGCTGTAGTTTGTTAAAATGCTTTTATTAAAAAAAAAATCAAAATTCTTACAAACTGAAAAACTTGGATCACACAAAAATGAGAGTAACTACTGTTCCACTGCATGAAAAAAATACACAGAAAATATCAATAACTACTTAAGGAATGCTTCTTACTGTCTCTTCACCTAGACAGCATGCATCTCTGTAATAAGACAAATGTCACAAATGGCCTAATTCAGTAAAGTAAAACTATAAAATTTATCTCAGTGTAATACCCATTCTGGTTTCAAATGCATTCTTCTTCTATGATACATTTCTATGTTATCACACTGCACTTGACATGTTTCCCATCCCAACCTTTACTGACGTTAAAAGCATCATCTCTTTTTCCATTGACTGAAGACAGGTCCTCGGCATTTCTAACAAAGTCTTCTCTGTGTTTGTAAGCATTAAAATATGGGAAGAAAACAAGTAGATCTAACCTTCTTTGCTGCAGTTTGTTTTGGTTTCATCACTGAAATCTCCACAGTCATTGTCACCGTCACAAGCCCAATGACTCGGGATACATCGACCATTCTGACACCGGAATTGGTCAGCAGAACAGGAGTGAATGCAGCCCAGTTCATCACTTCCATCACCACAGTCATCATCTGCAAATATTAATATTTTAAAATACAAAAAATACGAATAAAAAATGTGAGAAGGGAAAAATATTTTCAAAAAAGGCAAGAGAAAAAAAAAAAAAAACCCTGTGCAGTAAATAAAGTAGTATATTTACTGCCCGTAGGCACAGGGTGAAATTATTTCTAATGCAAATAATATCTTAAGTCTTATTTACCTACAGCACTCAACTCTGTCATTTTGGATCATCTAACCCCTTACAGTTATTCAGCCACAAGCACGAGGAAGCATAAGAAGGCTGTAGATTTTCTTAATTTCTTTAGTTGTGTGTAACTACACAGACTTCCAGACGCAGTGGGTTTACTTTACTCGCTGTGATAATTTAAGACAGTTAATCACAAAGAGTTTTATATAAACCAAAATGAAAACCTGATGGCAGAATTTCTTTTTAATCGTATTAAACCTGTTGTTTCCACCTATTTGCAACAGTGCAAGGTTGCAAGGAATGATAATAAGCGCAGGATGGAGTTTCTTTTTACTCTAATGTTGTAGTCGTTACACCAATCTAAAATTTCTCTAATTTGACTGTGGTCACGAAGGGAGCAAAAAGATAAATGTTACATAAACTCTAAAGGGTCTCCTTGTGCAGAATTTCGGTCAGCACAGAGTGATAATTTGGGGAATCTGTCCATTTACAGCTATAAATTCCTGTTGGACTCATAAAATTATAGTAACATTAAACGCTTTGGCAGACGAAGAACCAACCCAATGTTATTAGGACTGGCATGACATCACTGCCACACCACAGGTTCTAAGATTCATTTGAACAGCTGCCATTCAAATAAATACTTTTTTAAGACAAAAAAAAATAAATACATTGCAACGTCTTCCTAGGCTTCAGTCTTGTGGGATGCTATTTATTTAATTGAACTAGTCCACAAACTGTAAAAAAATCAGATATATTGGTCACTGGAACTATTTTGTTTTCTAAAAGCAGACGATACTTTCATAAGCAATAGTTTGACTTTTTTTTTTTAATAATGAAGTATCATACTTGAGTCTACATAATATAATATTTTTAACTATTACCACATCCAATGCCTCATTCCTTATATGAAGCTTCAATAGTGCTGCTTTCTAGGGCAGGTCAGTAACTTAAAAATGGTTTATTTATTCTCTGATCACTTACAAGCTAAACTGGCAATATCAGTTTGAGAAAAAAAAAGAGTGAGCATCAAAGCAATATTTAAGTAATATCCATCATATTCATTTCAGATATGGAGCACTTGGTACTTGCCTGAATCACAGAGCCATTTGCTGCTAATGCATCTTCCATTTCTGCATATAAACTGAGTTAGTGGCTCACATGTTGGGAATTCTGTCAAAGTGTTCAAAAAGAAATAAAAACTATTTAATGTATATCCTCTTCAGTAATGTTCTTCCACCTTCCTATACGCATAAGTCACAGAAGTGTGTTGTATCAAACATTTGCACCTGCCAAATACTTCATCTGGACAAGAAAAAAAGGTGAGACACCAAAAAGAGAGCATAAAAAAAAGCTTTAAAAACTGTAAATACTAGTCCAAACCCCATCCTTCCTCAGCATGGGCCACCAAAGTGCATTATTTTGTGCCATATAACATGGTCCTAACATTCCCATCACACCAGGGCTGCTTTTACCACTAAGCATGATAATATTTATGAGTAACTATAACTTGACAACTGATATGAACCATATTCTTTGTGTTTATTTATATAGAATAGTTCTCTAATTGCAACAGCACTGCCAGTAAAAGACAGGAAATGGAAGACAATAAAATGAGAAGGTTAAGCAAAAGAAAAGAAATAAAAAGTTACTCTACACTGACATAATAAAATCCAAAATTAAAATGTCAGTATTTACAAGCAGTTCCTCCAAGCATTCCAGTAAAGTAGTAGAAATTTGAAACAATGTAATTAATAAAGAATCATCTATATTACACAGATATTTGTTTCTCGAATAGTCTAATATGCCTCTGCATAGAATTACTCAAATATAGTCTGATTTTTTTCAGAGTTCTTTCTCTTCTAAAACCCACGACATAGCCAGATATGTTCATTCATACCATTAACCTGTTTAACAGTTTGTAAAATACAAGATCTACTTTACAAAACCTGGCAATTCATGGAAAACAATCTGAAAGTCTCACTTGAGTCTTCACTGCTAATTACGTAGCCTAATTCTCAAAAAACCCCAAAGTACTGATGAGATTTTCTAAATTTTAAAACATGCCACTAAATGTAAAACTTCCTGAGGACAAGAAATGCCTTTATTTTTTTTTTTTTTTACTGAAACTTAGGAAAAGTTTTGGTTTAAAAAGATTCACACAAGAGAGCACTAAGACAAAGCAGCTGCATCAAATAGTAAATTTTGAGATCACCAAGAATTTCACTGGATGAGATTATCCTGCTTCAAAACACAAAAGGGTGGGAAGAAAAGCTAATACTGATGACAACACTCCTAGGAAACTAGAAAGTTTTGGAGTTTGCATTGGGTTATTTTTGTGATATTTCTTCTTTTTGTTTTGGTTGTTTGGGTTGTTTTGGTTGTTTTTCTGTTATATAAAAAAACCCCACCTGCTTTTCTCGGGGTAACACATTATAGTGACAACAAAAATCTCTTCTGAGACAAATAATGGAAATGTTCAACTGCGATAGTACTTAGCTACAATATATGCCCTATGAGCTTCAAGCAAAGCTGAAAGCAATTTTTATTTTGATTTTTAGCTGTTTGATAATTTTTTCAGAGATTTAACTCATATATTCAATGTAAGTTTTCCCTTTTCCATACATGAATGCCTCCATGATTTAATTTTCATGTTCATCTGTCTACCCAAGACCTGTAAAAAGGGACAGAAGCTAATTAAAATGACTTAGGCTTATCCTCACCAACACCATCAGCCCTCTCAGGATTTCCAGCCCCCCCAGCCTTTTCAAGGATGTTTTACAGTACTTCCAGTGTTTGCTTCTCAAAGACCCAGCCTCCACTACCAACCACAGCTCCTGCTCACATCCTAGAGGACAGGCACAACACTTTCCCTCATTGTCCCTATGGTCTCTCCAGTATTCCTTTCCTTTCCTATTTCCCAGCAAAGAGATGCACACCCTGTAGCTGATTCATATCCAGCCCTGTCCTGGCTGCCCTGAAGACAGAGAAAGCAAGAATGGTGCTTCTTGAGCTCACGGTGAAGTATCTCCACAGTGGAGACACCAATCTCATTTCTCTCCGCTATCCTTCTGGATACAAGAATTTTAAAATGTTTCAAAGAAGAAAATATATGGCAATAAACAGAATAGCTAAAGAAATGCTATTAGTGATGAAATTATAAGGTAGAATGAAAAATAAAATATTTGACCCATTTGCACAGCCACAGTGCTTGAGGATAAAGAAACAAGATTCTAAACCATGAAACATATGTAAAGTTTGGCCAAACAGAGAAACAGCTGGTAAAATAAATCCCAACTAAATGATCTGAAGAAACATTCCAGATCGGCTGAGGGGACACCAAACAAAACACATGGGAAGGAATTACAAGGATGTCATTAAAATCTGCGTGTTCTTAATGTGTCTGAGAACCAGGCACAGCCAGTCAGATAAACTGTTCTAGCAGCGAGTGCCAATGCTGTACCATTACCCAGAGTGTTACAACTTTAGAGACTGCAAAATGCAAATCCACTGGGATCACTTATTCGACCTCCGTACAGAACTGAACATATTTGATTTGGAGCACGGCACTAGAAGTCTACCTTAATAATATTATCTTTTTACTCACATAATGACTTTTACGCCCCATCCTGAAAGTGTTCAAGGCCAGGTTGGATGGGGCTCTGAGTAACCTGCTCTGGCAGAAGGTGTTCCTGCTCATGGCAGGGAATTGGAACAAAATGGTCTTTAAGGTCCTTTCCAACCTAAACCATTCCACAATTCTGTATTTGCAGACAGCTCACTGACCCTCGTGCTCTCAGACTCACAGCAGTTACCTGTGCCCTGCCAAACAGATGACTGTTAAAAACCTTAATTGTTTGGGAGCAGCTGATTAGAGAGAGCACACCTCTCTGCAATATCTCTGCAAAGCAGCAATCAGCACAGCTGCTGATATTCTCATAATATAATCAAGAAATACTATTTTTTTCCTGCAAAATACAACATCAAAGTGTCCTTCTGTTCAGACTTGAAACAGGCTGATTATATTGACATCTAGAAAATGCTGAGGGAGCCCATGTGAAGAGGTATGTGGCAGAGATAAAGAATAATTTTTGAGGGTGAGAGTATTTGATAATGGGCTGTAAATTAGAAAAAGTGTTAAGCTGATTGATCTGCATATTTGGTATTGTAGTTAAGAGCTCATTAATAGAAAATTCTGCCTCTGTTTTGGGTTTATTTATTAATCAAATTCTATCTGCCATTTCAGAAATAATATCATCAGTTCATATAAAAACAAGATGGTCCCTCATACTTGTTCTACCCATCAGTATTACATGAACAGAGATTCTTGCATTTTTTTACTTTTTCACAGAATAATTTTACTTTTTTCTTCTCCAAAAAAGAGAATTTACTTACCACAGGATGTCATTTCATCTGTCCCATCCCCACAGTCATCCTCCCTGTCACACAGCCACGATGTCGGAATGCAGCGTCCGTTCCCACAGGAAAATTGGTCAGCCTGACACGTTCTTGCTGTCAAGACAAAACACTCCAAAAATGCGAGGAAATGGACTAAATCCATCAGGTCTCCCGGTGCATGTCTGTGTGCAGAAGTTGCAAGTCTGGAGGGCACCTCCTTGGCCTGCTGAACATTTCTCCTGATCTCACTCAACATCCTTCACCTCCTCTGGCGTCACAGAAAACTGAGGTCACCTGCTCTAGCCCTGCTATGTGAAATTCTTAGTGGTTTCTTCACCATATAAGAACATGATGTTTAATATGTAATTATACAAAACTAGGTGGCAGAAGAGCATTCGCACCAGATGAAATAACGCTAATGCCAGAGTTGAAGTAAGCAAAAATCAGGGCGTGAAAATGTCTATTGATCAGAATATTAACAAATTGCGTTCCATAACATAAATAATGATCTTGTGAAATTCATATTTACAGAGAAAAATGGCACAGCATGTGTGCGATGTGCCTGGCCTCACTGTTCTTAGAATCATAGCCTTTGTAAATACATAATTGTAGCCATCCATTAAAGGAATCAATGCATGTCTTCCTCCTGAACAAATAAAGATCACTAAAAGAAATCATGCTATGTAACTACATAAATTACTTTGAAAGCTGATGAATAGTAAGACATCACTAAGAAAATCTAACATGTAAACCTGTCATTACTTAGAATTTTTTTTGTTCAAATGTGAACCCATAACAATGCCAGTGATAGTGACACAAATTCTGATTCCAAAATAAGGTTTTCTTAGTAGAGTTCTGTATGTCATTCTAAAAAAATTGGCTGATATGTCAAATCCCTCAATATTTAAAATAATATTTCTTTATTTGGTATTCTCAAGTACCATTTTCCTTTTTCTTCATGGAAATAGCCCGAAATACAAGAGAAGAATACAAGTTTAAAGTATTTCAAAGAAGTAATTTTTTAAACGTTAATAGTGTTTGTCACTGTAGGAATAAATGGAAAAACAGTCATAGAAAATTCAATCCATATCCAACTGACACAGGGATAAAAAAACATGGTCTTCAAATAAGACTCTCATCCTACAAGCAAACAGTTGAATATCAAAGGATATCAAGATGTATTAAAATCCACAATAACACAGTAGAAGTGACACGGACACTGTAGGTCTGCACTTGTGCTACAGTGCTTTTAGCCAAACCACACAAGTAACAATCAGAACTGGTTATTATACATAAGAAAATTTAGATCAAGTGAAATGAGTTCAGGGAATATTTTAATACATAGTGTGTGCTGTCTTCCACTGCATTTCAGTTTAAAATAATCATCTGCTTATTGATGCCTGATATTTTGTATTCTGATATTTAATGCTTGTTTACTGTACTGTGCAAACAAGGACTGAACTTCACTTCCACGAAAGCAAAAGGCAAATTGGGAACTCCGTGATTTACTGCAGTGGAATCAGTGAACAATCTTCATCTTGGTGTTTCCTTAAAAATCCACCATAGAG
Source organism: Cephalopterus ornatus (assembly GCA_013396775.1). NCBI lineage: Eukaryota > Metazoa > Chordata > Aves > Passeriformes > Cotingidae > Cephalopterus > Cephalopterus ornatus. Next base: position 91,612 of record VZRE01015336.1, read on the forward strand.
TTAATAACTTACAAATGAAAGCAATTTCAAGGCACTGAGTAGAATAACTAATAACCTGAATAACTAATTATGCATAAAGTAAATCAACATAAAATAAAATTTACTAGTGACACGGCACTTATCATGGTATGTTGACAAACAAAATTCTAACTGCCAAAAAGAATTTGTACCTGAAGTTTATACCTAAGCCTTGCATTGACAGTCAGCCCACATGGATAGATTAAGTGCTGAAGTACTTTGGAAAGCACAGTTGAGCATATGAATCAAGTAAAATGTAATTTTTATTCCAGCCTTCGTGGCATCAAAATCTGAATTAATTTAAAATGTCAGTAATCAGATTACTAGTAGCAGACTGGTTCAGTTCAGCTCATATTAATTCTGAACTATTGATGGAACTGATGTTAGACAACTTGTATGCACAACCAAGTATAATTTTTACCTGCACAAGTTTTATTTGATTCATCTTCGTTATTACCACAATCGTTGGCTCCATCACAAAGCCACCTCTTGGGAATACAGCGATTATTCTGGCACTTAAACTGATCATCAGGACAACTATGATTGACTGTGGAGGAAAAAAAACCCAAACATTAAGTGGTATTTCCTCGTAATGCAGTTACTGTGGTTATCCTGTATATATAACATAAAAATTGTTTGGCAAACTAGTCAGCTAAAAATATTGCAGTACTCCAACCATAAATTAAACAATACAGAGTAAAGATTCTTCTTTCATACTGCTGTCAATACGGAGATCCTCTTCTATTAAGTGATAATAGAAAAGAAACCTGTCCTTGGTCACATTTTAGCAGAGTGATGAGGTTTGTTAACTGCAGTGCATATGNGTAGCAGCATTTTACAGTGTTGCTATCTCCTTAAAGAAACATGTCCTTGGTCACATTTTAGCAGAATGATGAGGTTTGTTAACTGCAGTGCATATGAACAAAGGAAAACACCAAAGGGAACAGGTGCAAACTGCTAAGTGCATATCCAAAATATTTTACCACAGTGAGCAGGGATTTGGGCAGGCCATAAAATGCTTCTAAAATGATGCACATTACTGTCAATGGCCACATACAGATCTGCTGTTTACTTACCATGAAATTGTAGGTGTCAAAAAGTGAAATATGCAACACAGTGTAAAACTAACCAAAAAACCCTTGGTATTCAAGAGCAAACAAGGTATCGCTCGAACATTCTTTTGCTGGCTCTACCAAGTATCATGGAAAGGATGAAGACTGAACGCACAGAAATGATGTCAGTACTATTGGACTGTTGTTGCATCTGTAGCAAGTGCTTATGTTGTGTTTCTTTTATGCGCATGACATCTATTATTAACACATTTTGTTAATCTTGGTCTAGACAAGAGCAGTAAACTGCACACAATTTCAAACACTGGGTTAAAAATAATCTCGAGCTATTTTTCACCTACTCAGCCATCCACGGTCTTTTTTTTAAAGTTTAACATACATCTGGAAACAAACGGTATTTAAAAATGAAAGGATGTCTTGCAGGCTTATCCTTGACATTTCAGCAGCTTTTATCTCTGACCTTTCTAGCTATTCTTCCTATTGAAGACAACACAGAGCAAAGGTGACATCAATAGCACATGACCCTTCACGAGTGTTTTGTGTGCAGGGTACAGAAACACTGCAAGTAGAGAATAATTAATAACGTGAGCAGAAAGGTGTTCCAAATCTAATATTCCTGAAGAAATCTAGTTTGCAATGTGACTGGAGACCAAAACTCTTAGCATCCATGTAATAGGATTATAAATTAAAGATTTTTTTTTTAATTTGACTTTATTGCTAGACACAGATACTATTTTAAGTGGTTGTTAAGCTTTTGCACATATATATTTAATAATATGTGTGTGTATTCTATTCGTAATTGCAAATATTTCAAACTCATATAGAACTATTAAAGTTACTATAGCAACTGCTGAAAAGAGATCACTGTTATCATACTGGCCACATAAACTATAGATCATGTATAGATTTAGGACCAGATTATGATTTCATTTATATCTGCATAAATCCTCAGAGAATTACAAGCTTTGATCAATGAATTGGTCTCATTAGACTCATGTAATAGAGAATCAAGTCCAATCAGCCAAAAGATTTTCCTTCTCTCTGTCTTTATCGGTTGACCTCTCTAATTTAAGTGCAAGAAATCCAGTATTAAAAATGTTAGTAAGCATTACAATTCAAAACTGGAAAAATATTTTGAAAATAATTAGGATGGAATCAGTAATGACTTCTACATAGAACTATCAAAATACACAAATGCTTTGAAAAAAACCCAAAATTGGCTATTTAACAGACAAATGTAAAAAGATCTAGGCATTACAGGGGATCACAAGCTCAATATCTACCAGTAACATCAGGCCAGTGTGAAGCAGGCAAGATTTAGCCAAGGATGTACAAGCAAACTCACACAGCACATTCTCTCAGCCTCACCAGCTTCACAGAAGCCTCAGCAGAAGAACATACATCCATTTTTGGACATCCAACTCCTAGAATCACGTCAGAAAAATCAGTGAAACTTGGAAAAAGCTCATCATCTACTGGGGGGAAAAAAAACCCAAAAACAAACAAACAAACAAAACCCAACAAAACAAACAAACAAAAAACCCGCAGATTGTTTGTTCTCAAAAAGATAAGAATGAGAGACTATGGTAGGAGTTTTCAGACACATAGAACAACGCTGCACAGCAGAAGAGTGTTCACGTCTACAACGGATTGGGAAAAAATAACATATTTTCATTTCGGTAAAGGAGATTTGGTTTAGAGAAATTATCTAATGACAGAAATGGAAAGCATTGCAACAAACTGAGTTAGGGGAAGAATTGTCATTGCTGCAACACTAATTTTATAGTAGGCTATCTAAGTACCTTCCAGGAATGACAGAGATACATAATTGATATGTTCTCTATTACTTTTCAACAGTGGAACTCCTCTACTGCAAAAAACCACAGCTCTAGTAAAACTAACTTTAAAGACAAACTACATCTAATTTAAAACTGGAAGTGGTGTAGAGAGTTGGGTTTTGGTTTTGTTATCGGCTTTTCTTGGTGGGGTTTTTGTGGTTTTGTTTTTTTGTTTGTTTGCTTTGTTGATTTAGGTATTCTTTTGGTGTGGTTTTTTGGGGGTGTGTGTTTTGTTGTTGTTTTTGTTTGTTTGTTGTAGGGGTTTTTTTTTAAGAAATTCATTACAGATCACAGAAATGTTCATGCTTGAAAGAGAAGTGCTGAAATCACTTAATGTCATCTCCTGCTCAAGCAGAGCAGGTTTCCCAGGACCATGTGCATGTAAGTGTTGAGTATCTCCACAGACAGAAACTCCACAACCTCTCTGGGCAATCTTCTCCAGTGTTTGACTACACTCACAGAAAAGAAGTGTTTTCTTTCAGATGTTCAGATCTGTGCTCAGATAAAATTCATGCTTTTCAGTTTGTGTCCATTACCTCTTCTCCTGCTAGCGGGCACTATGGAGAAAAGCCAGGCCTCCTGTTCCCTGCCATTGGGACCCATATAAAAAAATGCAACAGTGGGAAACAAAGCAAAAAATACCAACATTTAAAGGATCAGATACGATGATGTCAAAACCAAAAGATGATTGCTCTTACGTGCTGTGAAGTGAGTACATGAGTGTCATTTGAAAGGATTGCTATGCGTGAAAAGAAGAACATGAAAGATTTACAGGAGTGACTTAAGGATTAGCTCTTTTCATTGCCTTCAGACTTACATTATTTTGTGTCCAACTTTTAAAATAAATTATGGATTGTGGGTTAAAATGTAAATGCATACATACAGCAGATTTCAGAGTGTTCATCGCTGCCATCCAGACAGTCGTCGTCGCCGTCGCAGCGCCAGCGATCCTGGATACACCTTTTATTGCTGCACTGGAACTGCTCAGCTTTGCACAACTGGGGTGGCACTTCTTTGTCTTTAACTAGGAAAAACGTCAAAGAAGCACATCTACTTTATCTGCTTGATACATACACAATGCAATACTACCTCTACATAATTCTTGTTCTTGCCCTTCAGAACATTTCTAAGTAAACTTGGCATATTTGAGGTAATTCTACCTGAAGCCTGTAGCAGCTCACATATCTGATTGTATGGTTGAAGTAAAATATTTTTAATAAAAGGAAAGAACTCAGAATAGAATGGCACTCAAACTGTTTTTTAAATTGGTGCTTAGAAGACAGTGTAAAAATACCAGTTTAAAATATTGCAGTACCTCATAAACAGCAGAAAGAATATATTCTTACAGACATTGACAAAATTCTGGTGCACGTTTGGGGCTAGAAAATGATTACTGAAAAGCTGATTCTTGTATCCAAGCAACAACTCAAACACCTGTATTATGCACTGGTACAGGCTCAGCAAAGAAGAAAGGATAAAATTCTGCTGGGGTAGAATTAAGTAGCAAGCTACAAGCTTATTGATAAATCCAGGCAGTTATATTTCCCAACATCAGGTTCAGAATGCTTAATGTGTAAATACCACACATCAGTCTGCGACCCTGTGATGAACACTAAAGTCCTTGGAAAGAGTGAGGCAATGAGGTGTTTTGGGGAAAAAGCAGGAAACCTGACTTATTCCCATCTCCAAGTCTCTAACCTCTCTTCCTAATGCTTACATTCCATCTTAGCAGTGCGAAGTCCTACTTCCAGTATTTTCTGCTAAAAAGTAGTTTTCTTTAGCAGCAGTGATGGCTCTGCCAGCCATGAATTTGGGTCAAATTCAAGGTCATTGCCAGCTCAATAATCCTGATCATGGTATGAAATAATCCTTATGCTTTATTCATCTCTACTGGGCTTCTTGTTGGAGACTTATGTAAGACTTTACACACTACACTTCAAGAAATAGATCAATGAGATTTAGGAGAAAAAAAGAAAGAAAATTTTGAGTAAGTTACACATATCAGGTCTAAACATTAAGAAAAAACACCTGTAGTACCTGACAAGTCATTATTTTTACTTAAAAAATCCAACCTTTTATTATAACACTTTTTTAATTGTTGTTTCAATTAATATATCCAAGGAAGAGATGAAAAAAGACACTAATGTTAGCACAGTCTGTGTCAGAATCTATTATATATAAATACATCTGCTTTACATGTTTTATGAACAGTTTCAGCATGAACATTGAAATGCCAGATTTCTTTTTAAGAAACTTAGTCCATAGAATAATCTGAAAACTTTATATAGCTTTAATATAATAATTATGTGGATTAATTTTGGACATTTTTAAAACCAGTTCAGTGAAATACTTAAGTGTTTTATCATATCAGACATGCTGAAATATTTTCCAATGCATTTTATCCTCACATATTATGTACTTCATATTCTGTCTTCTTTGAGAAATCTTTATTATATTTAATAAACTGTCTTCAACTAGAAATACTCAAAGAATATTTCTAGAACCTCTAGGAGGCCACACTTCCTTGTTTTATTTTTTAGGTTTGACTTGATCCCTTAACATCAGCATCAACTCAGATATTCTTTAAGAATCTTACTCATGCAGGTTGTACTGTTTTCCTCCAAAAGCTGATTATCAGCACAGGCACAAACTCTGCCTCCAGGAATGGCCAAACACAGAGTGCTGCAGCCTCCATTATTAACACGACATGCATTGTCACCTGGGAAAAGAAAAAAAAGCAACTTTAAAACCAGCAGCCATGCTAGAACTAGATTTTTTTTTTTTCTTTAAACAACATAAGCAAAGGAAGATTTTTTACAGTTATTTTCCCCTCATTTTAGGGACATATTATTCTCATAGTTCTGTTACTGCAGGTTATAATACTTGAACATATTTTGTTACAGGTTGCAATACTCTGTAATAATAATAAAAAACGCATAAAAAAGCCCTGTACCATCAGCCTATAACATTCTATCACCCTTTTTTAGGAAGGGAAGAAACACTGCAAAATATTTGATACAGCTACATCCACATAGTGGTTTCCAGAAATCAAGCAGTATATAAAGGAATGTTCTGAAGTTAACTGGCATGTGCACATGTTAAAACTATGTGACTGCAAAAACAGACTAAGAAAAAACAGAAAAAAGGAAGGAAGCAAATTAAAAGTACAATGAGATCTACCGCACATAGAATACAGGCAAAAAAGCCACTACTCTTTTCTGGGCACACCTGCTATTTCTTTGCTTTCTTTTTCCCTGTTAGTGTTTCTTCCCAAGAGCTGTTCACACGAAGATGCTGACAGCTGTCAGGTGTTTTAATCATCTACCAAGGGCTGCTGGATTTCCACCACCTCACTCCTTAGGCAAGCAGACTTGAAACCACGGAAAGCCCACTGAAGCAAATGTTACAATTTCTGTTTGTGTCACTTTGGTCATGACCTAACTGCTTAGATGTGCACTGCTGCGGACATCCAGCTTGTCGTGATCAAAGCTCTGTTGGTGATAAGTGACTGTGATCAAGCAAGTTATCAAATTTCATGTCTGCTGAACCTTTAAATTAAAACAACTTTTCTTCATCTTCCTGTCCTAGTAAAAAGCAGGTGCTCCTTTCCCTGCTCCTCCTCTTAATGGTTCACAAAACATCAGCTTCCTGAGTTAAAACAGACTCCACACAATTTCCCCTCCTCCAAGCACCATCACTTCACTTTTCATGGAAAACGTAATATTAAGTTCACATAGATGTAGCTATGAACATGAATATTAAACCGTCCTGTCAGAGCCATATCTGTATGTGCAGGGAAATCTTTTCAAATTATCAAATGAACATCAGATAATCAGCAAATATTTTTAGAATTTGAAAATTTTCAAATGTTAAGATGACCCCTGGTATGTCTTACTGTACAGTATTACTTACTAACCTTTTCTTATGCTTTTTTCTGACCCACCACACATCCTTTCTTAGATGAAAATGTCTGTTAAAACCCAACTGAACTTCCAAATAAATCTGTGCGAAATGATTAATGAAGAACACTGAAAAGCCACTGTGGCCATTGGGTGAGAGGGAGATGACAAGAACACACCTGTATAAACAGGGAAAATGGGAATTCTCTATGAAGAGTGAGGTTTGGATCACGGTTTTAGGTAGAGCAGTTCCAAATTAGACCGGGCACTTCATATAAAGTATTGCATCTCGACTTCGTGTCTTAGACTGTGGCCCAAACCACTACAAAAATCAACTCCTTCATTACATCTGTGCGCACCAAAGCCCAAATAATATGAATGAAACATCAAAAGAGTAAGAGACGTATTTGATTCTAAATTTTGGAAAAAGCTCAGGTAAAACACAGTCTCAGAAAAAGCAGCCTTGAAACTGTCTACATCTTTACAGGGCCACCCATTGTACAAATCAAAGGATGCCAGTAACGCAAAGATTTAAGAAGTTATCAGAAGCTGCCAAAGAAACAACCCAAAATATAATCTTCAAAAGTGAATCCAGAATTATATAGCACAAGTCAAGGAAATTTGAAGTGATTTAATTAAAGAATGCACATGTGTTTGTCATTTCACTCAAAAAGAGTAAGCCTAAAGAATAAAAGATTATATCAGAAAAATATAGAAAATGCATTGAATAGTCACGATGATTCTGAAGCCCAACGAAAGCTTCAAATAAATAACGTCAGAATTAAAACACCTGATCAAAGTCAACTGCTCCTTCTTGAAGATGAAAAGTTCCTACTTAACCTCATAATTGGGATGACAAACTACAGCTCAGTAGGCTACTTGCAAAGTAAATGATAAAGGAGAGGATGATGACAAGGAAAATAGAAGTGCCAAGAGTTAAAGCAAAGAGATCCTAGATAAAAAGGTTTATGAAGTGAAGTCTTCAACCTGAAGGTGCAATGAGATCTTCAGTCCAATCAGTCTTGCTGAAGAGACTCCTAGGCTAAAATGTCTCCCAAAATGCAGTTCAAATAGGTTAAGCCTCTTTATCGAACAAGCTCTGGAACTTTTAAAGCTACCGAGTGCTTAGGAAATTAAATTTCCTCAACTACAGTTCATAACAGCTACATTATATGGGTGTTCTTGAAATAGTCTCAAAATTTTAAAATACTTTCCAAGCTATTATCACGTTTTCCATATTTTGCCAGCTTTTAAAACAGCTGCTGCCCTGACACTTGCATATGACTAAAATTAGGCTGATTTCATTTTAATTAGCTAAAAAATTAGGCCAGAGCTAAAAAAAACAATGTAATTATATCTCAGGCATCGTTCTCAGGAAAAAAAAAAGTATGGCAACTGTACACATTTGTTTAATCTTCTCATTTAAAAGATACACTGAAGTATTTATTGCATTTGTACCTGTCTATAAAAATAAGCTCAAGTGCTGTTAAAGTTGCGTAAGCCCACTTAGGATCATACCAGAAACATGAAGAGCAGCAGACTGGGGCTCAAGCAGCTCTTTGCAGTCTGAGGAGTTAAAATATCAACTGATTTCAAAAGAGGCTATTTTAACTGCTGTAAATGCACTTGCACAACAATTATTTACATATCAGTAGCAATCTCCCCTTTCACTGCAGTGGAAATATCCACAGGCCTTGGCAGGGTCATATTCTGACTGTAATTCTACGACCTCAAAGGGTCATAGGAATTAGATTTACAGTCAGAATAGAGACCCAGAGACTAAGCTTAAGAAAGCAAGAAATAAAAACGTTCCTCCACAAGAGGATCATGTCTCAAGAGATACAGAGACAGTGAAAAACACCTCTCCTTATAGATGTACCGAAAGCTTTATGTCACTATACAAAGTACTAAGCAACACAGGATTGGCACAGCCAAGTATCCTGTAAAAAGAATCCCCTAATAAAAATACCAGTCTTAATTCAACTGTGCCAAAATTAATTGACATTGTTTCTGCTTGTGTAGACAGTGACAATACCAACAACATCAAAACAGTAACCTCAAAGCATGAGAGCTAAATATTTCTAAGGTATGTGCATGTAAGCTATAAAATATAACTCATAGCATAAAATTAACTACGATGGTTTTCTCTGTACCACATTATCCAGTCTTGATCTTGCTCTTTTAGAAGAAACACACAAACAACAACAACAACAAAAAAAAAAAAAAAAAAAAAAGAAAAAAAAAAAAAGAAAAAAAAACCCCAAACCTTAACCCAAAGCTTGACTTTCTTTAAAATAAACATTTATCATTTATGCTCCTTTGGGAACAATTAAACATCAGCCTCACTGAGCATGACAAAAAGGGAAGATCCTAAAGGCTGCTGTTAGCTAACAAAATTCCAATTGCAATTTCAAACAAACAGTGTATTTATGGGCCAAATTCTCTCCCCTAAGACTTAAGCTCATTCAGGAAAAATGTCTAAGAGATAATACTTTCTCTGCTTATTTGGAAGCTAATAGCAATTGCATTAATTTTTAAATGTCCCTTTTTTCTAAAAAGAAAGGGAACTTTCTGAGTACCGGCTAAAGCAGCACAAATACCAAGTATTTAAAGCAAATAGTGCATCTTGTATTAGCGGACACAGTTAAAGACATTCTGAAATTTGGTTGACTTGAGGGTAGGTTCAGGGGCAGATTTGGCAAAACAATTAAAAACCAAAAAACAAAACAAAACCCCCAAACAAACAACAAAAAACCACCAAAAACCAAGGGGAAAAAAACCCAACACAACAAATCCAACAACACCCCTAAATAAACTTTAGTTCTACATGTCTTTGAAAGTAAGATAGAGTCCCTGAAAAGCATTTGTGATAAGGGGAATGCTGTTACAATGACCTTGATATAGCCCAACAGAACTACACAGACTAGTTTGGTTTAGGTATCCAAAATTTAGATGTTAAGGTATCAAAAAGGAGAAACTTCTAAACAGTAAAAAAAAAAAAAAAAAATCTTTTAAACAGTATTTTATTTGTACTGAATCCTGATCATTTTTATGCTTGGTAGCAGACATTAACTAGAAATATGCTTTAACTAAAGACAGCAAATATTCAGCAACTCATCTGAACTCTATGCAGTAAATTGATTTCAAAGTTTTCTTCTATAAAATATATTTTTAAATTTACATGTACAGTAGTAATTTCATTTTCTAAACTCCATCTGTGCAAACCTATGGCCTTTGTCCCATTTCTCTACTGATACAAGCAGCAACAACTACGGATTTTTCCACTACTTTCGAAGAACTACTTACTCTTATTCTGTGCAACATACAGTGTTGCTGTAGACAAGATGTGGGAGAAAATTAAAAAAGCAAAAGACAGATGAGATCATAGATCCTGTCTAAGAAAAGGTAAATCCAATCATATATTTTTTATGCCTATGAGCCAAAGCACACATGCTACCCATTTTATTTGATTCTTTCACAGTATATCTTGGACATACAAGAAAAATGGCAATAAAAGCAGTGTAAATACCCAGAAGAAACTCAGATATAATGTTACGATTCACTTTCCAGTAATTACGAGATGATCAGCTTCAACATCAGTGGACTGAAACATTGGAAAGTATCTTTGTCATGCCACAAGTCATATTTGTTTTTCTATTCTTGCTCACCTTGTCGCCTCAAAATACTAAGGGATTTTAAGGAAGAAGATCCTTTTATAACAGACCTTCAGAGAAATTGTATTAAGTACCTTGCTGTTTACGTGGATCATAAATCTGGAGCCCAAATAAAGGCGGTCTCTCACTTCTCAACAACGTCACATTCCTTGTAAGCAGATCCAACTGGAAAATTGATCCATTCATATAATCTGTCCAGTAAATATAATTTCCATGATGTGATAGCCCAAAAGGATGATTCAAATCTTTTCCACTGTAGACTACCTGCAAGTAAGTAGTGGTAGGTGAGCATCATTAATTTTTCAGACAACTTAAACCAGGAAATAGGAAAACTGAGGTGAGAACTGTGCCCAAACATAACCAAATGCAATAAAATCAAGTAAAGAGTGCAAAGCCCTTCTGTTCATCAGCAACAATATCTAATTTTAATAAATTCACTTTAAGCAGGCACTGTCAGATAAAATAAGAAGAGGTTGCTCAGGGAAGTGGTGGAGTCACCATCCCTGAAGGGATTTAAAAGACATGTAGATGTGGTGAACTTGGCATCTGCAGTTTGGAATGATTACTCTCCTTCTGGCTGGGATCCTTGCTCGAACTAATTCCCAAAAGTCTATTTCTATCTTGCCCCTGGAGAGAAAGAAGCAGTTCATCAGATGCCCTACCTTGTCTCTATTTATAGACACAAACCCAAGGCAACAGGAAGATAAGGCCAACTAAAAATACAACTACTTTGAGGTGACAAGCATAATTCCCTTTAGTCCTTCAAATTTCCTTTTTGGGCTTGGAATCCTTTTGGTAAAAACTCCTCATCTCAGCGAAATGCTTTTGATCAAAATTCATCGATCAGTCAAAAACCCACCAGCTACTGGTGGAATTAAGGACCTTCCCATTCCCCCAAATCTTCACTATACTGACAGAGAATAAAAGATGTGATTGATCCAGTTAATTATAGGCTACTTTGGTCAAAATTTAACAATTAATGATTTAACCTTAAAAGCAAGTATCTTCCAGTTACTTTTAGCTACATAGATTTTATTCAAGTAGTTACGCATTTTATTTATATCTCAGGATTATAGAAAAACTCTTTTCAAAAGAAACCAGAATAATTCTGTGACATAGCTAAAAATAAAACCTGTAAAGACAGGTGCTTCTTATTATTCACCAGTTTTATGAAGCAGATGGTAAATCTTTCTTAATTTATCAGACTCCAGTCTAAGCTTTAACCATCTTTGAGATGTCTTGTTCTGTGCTTCTTACTTCTACAGAACAACACAGAACCTCTACACAGACTTGTATCCACCTAAAATGGGAGTTGGTAAAAACTAAAGCAATCTCTCTCTCTCTTTGCCTCCACTTGTTGACTGCTGCCATTCTGCATTTTACCACAAATGCTCAAGCAGGATATTGAGATTCATCAAAACCAGCTTATCAAGTTAAATTAAATAAAAGCCTATCTTTGGCATAGCCAAAAAAATGGTTTTTTCCTATTGAAAAAGCTCTTTGTAGCTTGATTTGAGCTCTTCTTGGCTCAATCAAAACATAAATCACTGTCACATGACAAAAATAGATTTTTAAAAAAATAGTAATAAGTTTAGTATCACTTACTACAGGTGAAAATTTTAAGTTGCATTACAGTCTCTCACAGGAGCCTGCCAACATCACCTGCTTCAGCAGAGGTGATGCTGGACATGCCTCAGGGTTACGCAGACTTTAAGAACCTTGAGAAGTATTTTTAACATAGCACACTAAAATCCAGAGAAAGAGCGTGCCTGTGGCAAAACAGCAGTATTTTTCTTTTACCTTTCTGTCAGTTCCATTCAAAAATATCCTTTCAATGTGATCATAATAGGCATCACACCAGTACAACACGTTGGCACGATAGTCCAGAGTTAAACCGTTTGGCCACAACATCTTCGATGTTACAAAAATCTGCCGACTGTAGCCGTTCATCCAGGCCTTCTCAATCCTTCCCACGCTGTCATCTATTTCATCTTCTTCCCAGTCTGTCCAATACATCCATCTATTAAATTATAAAAATTAACATGCAGATACCATTTTAATCACGTGAATTATACTGTGGACTTTTAGCAACAGGTCATCCCCAAGCCAGAGCGATTTTGACTTCGGCATGCCCAAATTTTCCACTGCTGCTTCTACAACTGTATTTACTCTCCCTGTGTAGTGAATGTTGCTCAAGTGACACTCGCGTAGTTTTGCTTATATTGTGATGAATTGCACAAATACCAAATGGGCCAATAGCCAGGAGAGTGAAAGAATTCCTTAAGACCTTATTTAATCCCACGAGAATTATGATTCCTTTTTCTTTAAACCAACACTTGTATTGACTTTATCACAAACTTCAAACTTTTGCAGTGAGGTCTTTTTTGGCCCAATCTAATGCGCCTTTATGATGCAAATCTGATTTTTATTATACTTAATACTATGAAAAAAGTTGCAATGCATTAATTAATTGCACTCTGGTTTAGGAGCTATGGGATAACCTTGACATTTTATGAACTTCAGATCCCACATGAAAGCAGCCAAATTCCTCAGAAAACTATTATGAGCACTTTGTCCATCACAGAAATATTTGCTTAAAAAGTAGTTGGAAAAGAGCTAGTAAGCAATTTTAGCATAGCTTTATGGTTTATAGTGCAGCAATGTAAATTAAAAAAAAATCCTCTGACAAATAGGCACCTATGCTACTTTGGAAAAGTTAAGATTCTATTAAGGCATCTACAATATTGGCTCAGATGAGTTCTATGAGTCATTCTCTGCTGGACACTACAGACTACACCCTATTTTTTTTTTTTAATTATTGAATTAATCTGATTATTATATTTTATTACAGACTTTGCTGGTGAAAACTGATTTCGACAATTTAAAATACACAACTTGAACTTGTAAAAGGGTTGTACAGGATTTCAGTTATTAAGTATTAAACAGAGGAAAGACATGATACCAATCCTAAATAGATCCTATTTAAGTGTAATGATTTAATTGGTATTGACGTGCCTCAACTTTTATTTCCACAGGTTTACGTTTCTGAAATAACTTCTGTGATCCTAACACACCTAATGGGTCTGTACTTTGAAGAATGGAATATAAATTCTGAATTTACAAAGGAATGAATCACCAAAGTGAAAAATTATTTTGTTATCACATCTGTGTATATGATGTCAAATCAACTGCTAAAAAATTTATTTCAAATACACTTCTGTATAAGCATAATTTGATTTTTATTTTATGTAAGGAACAGGAAAAAATAAAGAGAAATTGCACCATCATTACACAGTCTTGCAGATATGCAAATGTAGTTTTTGGTTGTTGGTTTTGTGTTTTTATTTTTTTTCCCCCTCATCTTTTTCAAGTCACCCACTAGAAGGTTGCTTTAATGTTTTGGTAAATATATGCTAAGAACATCAATCCATTTTTGATCCACGAGCCTTATAAACTTTGTTGCCTATTTGACTGAAATAACTAGGTTTAATCACAGAATTATAAAACCTCCATATATCCTGAAGCTCAGGCAGATGCAGGTCAATATGGTACTTATTTTATTGGAAGACAAAATACGTTTTACAAATATCTACACGACTACTCAACAGCAATTACTGAGCTTTTCTTCATTAACTTTTTGTCTGTACTTATTCTAGTTATCACGTCATGAGCTAAAACACGCTTACAGTAACGGACACTAACATCAGTGTGCTTTAATTCTATCTCAAAACGCAGTTAATGCTTCTACACTGGTTAAACCAAGACTAAAACTGTTGAAACATAATTAAAATGCCGTAATAAATGCTATTCCTCAGGAAGAGCTTCCATGAGAAGTATAATCATGAAGGACATGCTGTTTTATTAGAAAAGTGTTTTGTATAATAGCCCTTTTCAGACAATACATCTTCATACACTATTTCATGTGCCATGTATCTACTGAGCTGGAAAATTTAACAAAGTAATTGTAGGTGTGGTTACAGTTCGTGGTCTGATTTTATACCCTTACTATCTGACCTTAATGAACTGTAGCCTTTCCACAGGCACTTCCACTCACAAAGACATGCTCAAAACAGAAAACCTGATAGTGTAAATGTTTTCTGGTAATAGGAAAACAGCAATCAATCCAGCCACACAAAATCTACCCACCTACATCGTTCTCTAGTGACAATTCCCTGAATAAAGCTAACTGTGAATTCTTAAGTAAACCACAACCACACCACACTAATTTAATGTTCTTTTTATTATGCAGCCTATCAAAATTAATTATGCTAATAAGTAATGAGAAGTACCCGTCTCATTTAGTTTTGTAAAACAATGTGTACAAGGATAGGGGCATAATTATCTTCAGAAACTGAGACTTACAAGGAGAGAAATAAAGAAGAGCCTCATAAAGTTCACTTAATATTAAAAATTCATACAGGTCTTACACACTCAATTTGTTTGAGAAAAAGGTGAATCACATTGAGCTTAACATGACAGACATTTAGTGGTGACTGAGCAGACACCTTCTTCTGACAGCTTCAGGCAAGAACGCTGGACAAGAATTACAGATATTATAGGCTCCTGAAGAATTAATTATGACAATACAAACTCTCATCTTAAGCAAATTCAATTCTGTATTTATACTATAAAAACAATCAGCAAACAAAAATCAGTTTTGCTTCATACCCATTGACAGGATCAACAACAATTCCTCTGGGATGGGACATGTCTCCCTCCAACAAAGTTTTTCTACTCTGAGCAGCTTTTTCCAGTCTGGCAACAGCAATTGTTTTCCTGTGGCCATCATTTGTCCAATAAAGATTATTTCCAATCCAGTCCACTGCTATGCCTTCTACATTATCAAGATCTGTTGAGAGAGAGAAGACAGTAGGTTAATATTATTTATGTTCTAATGTTATCCATTGGTATAAATAATGGACATGATACAGTCCATATAGATAAATTAGATTATTTCTTTGAATCTGAATCACATCTGATGTGTCTGTCAGTGTTAGTCTCTGCTGACGGTATCCCACAAAAAAGACTGGTCATAAAACTTGTGTAAGTCTTCATATGTTAATCACAGCTGGCCCCAGGGAAATCACTCTTTAATAAAATCCTACTTAATCTAACCCTAAATAGTATTATATCTCCAATCAAGAACAGCTTTCAGGATCAGCTCTAGTACTCTAAATTATCTTGCTTTCACCTAAATCACAAGTTTCGTTCTTATTTAAAAAAAATAGGCAAAATGGGCATTCAATTAGCATTTGTTCCACTGTCTCTTGATGTCATAAAACACGTAAGCAGGAACACCATCACAGCCCAAGTTCCTCCCTACAGCTTCGTGCATGAGCAAACTGCTCCCAGGGTAAATGATACACGAGCAAAGAGCAAGTGGATGTATTGATGGGCTCAGGAGTTAGACAGTGGTAGGGCTCCATCCGCAAAAAAAATGAGTTAACAACATTCCTTGCAGACCTGTGGAGGTTTCCCCATTTGAGAAGCAGTAAAACAATGCCCCAAGCAACATGTTTTCCCTTAGACTTACCCAAAGCTCTGCCCTCTCCCACATGATCCCAATTCCTTAACTGACAGCATAGGGTCTTTAAAAAGTTTTCCAGCTCTATTCTATCATACCCTTTGCCTTTTCTTTCAGGGAGATCTCAAAGGCCAGGTGTGTGGGGTGAGATATGGAGAATTTCAGTCATTCTCTCCTGTCCTTTGCAGTGCTGTGAAGGCTGAGGCATAACCCAGCTTTAGGCAGCCCTTTTACAGGCAGCTGATCCCACACCAGCCCTCTGACTGCTGAATAAGGCTGTTGCAGTAAAAATAACTGAAGTGTCCAAAACCAGCTCCTGCGGTCACTCCCCTTCCACAGGCTGATCCCACTGTTTTCCAGGAGCTAGCAGAGGCACAGTGACACTGAGGGGAGTGGCAGAGCTCAAGCCCCCCATCAGTGACACCACATGTCCCAGCCCCTCGCCCTCACCTGTACACAGCCTCCAGCAGCCCAGCACAGCTTGGGGACACTCCTTTAACTGTTGTCATCTGGGTTAAACAGGAAAATGGGTTAAAAGACAACAGTTGTGCCTGCAGGGCTGCCCTCAAGCCTGAGAGCTCACAGCACCCAACCGGTGCCTTTGTGGTGATAAAAAGAAGGTCAGTATGGCTAAAAAGGTAAAAAAACTCCATCAACCAACCAACCAACCACACACTAAAACTCCTACTCTCTACTACCTTGTTTCTCGACAATACAGTTCCCATTACCTTTTTGTCACCCTCGGATACACAATCCTACAGCACAATTTCAATGACAGGAATCATCAAGATTTTAAAAAAAAAAAAAAAAAAAAAAAAAAAAAAAAAAAAAAAAAAAAATGCAAATTCCTTTCTCTGTTCATGTCTACACCAGTAATGACATCTAGATGCAAACTTTCATCAGATTGGTTCTCTCTCACCAGTGCTGGTGTCACTTTCTGATCAACATCAAAATCGTTTTGAAAGATTTCTCAGAACAAATGTGGTGCAGAGAGATTTTCCTCCCAATGTACATTAAAAAAAAAAAACAAACCCACATTATATTACTACTTTTTGGGAAATTTTTATATTACCAAACCACTGATCCTACTTAAACCTCATTTACACCTGATGCACCAGTGAAAATTTGTTAAACTGAACACACCTGTTAACAATGCGAACTGTGCTGCCAGACATATAATTTAGCTGTCAGCTTTCCAGACAAGAACTTCACATGAAGTCCTAGAGTGCTAGTTTGGGACATTTCAAGATTTTACAAGTTATTTTTACTGCAGTAGCATCATGTTGTCACCTTCAGTTTTCTCCATCAAAATTCGTCCCCACAATGCAATCAGTAAGTTCTAATGGAAAGGTCTCATTAATGCTATCATTAACTTCAGCACACCTACAAATTTTCCTTTGCAGGATGTCAGATGTATTTTCCTTGAGACAAACTCTTCACCCAGAATATTTTTTTAGACTCCAAACACCTTTACCGACTGTGTCTCAAATAAACTATCTCCTTCCTTACAATAAATCAGTAAAATTATTTCTGATGCACCGGAATGCAAAGCTCTTTGACCAAGTCACAGTCTACTTAGTATAGTATAGAAAACCTTTGGCTTACTGCAGCCCACAGATAACCTATGGTATGTCAGCAACACACTAAGATAAAATATGACAGTTTTACTCTTACAGTGAAATATTGTGCTTTTTATGCACTTGGATGCATTAACAGCATCTATAAAAGGTGCTGTTTCAATCTCAATAGCACTGCAACATGATAAATTACTTCGGTGTTTTTGTTGAACAATGTTTTTTAGTGATTGTAATACACTCGTATTATAGCTTCTCTTAAGTTAGCAGAGCTGTAATGTTTTCAAATACCTTGTCGTTGCAAAACTTTTCATTTTTTATTTTTATAACAATTTCCCTTTAAAAAGAAGCAAAATGCATTTCAATATAATGTTGAAGTGTATTAAAATTACGATATAACTTACATTGTATACTAAAATTTAAAAATAACAAGCATAACCCTTATTGGCAGAGATAAAAATAACCATTATGAAGAGAGATAATTCAGTCAGCATGTTTTCAGTTTTTTTAAATAGAAAACTGAATAAACTGAGGGCTACCGAAATTCATAATGTGATAGCCATGTCATATTTTTAAAATTGCTTTTTTCCCTTATCAGTATCTTCTGTCTGGGCACATGGCAGTGAACAAACAGCACAGATGAATAAAGACAATTATGAAAATTATATATATGTTTTTTACATTGAATGAAAGAAATTCTTGACAACAACAGAGAAAATAATTGAAAAATCAGTTTAGTTGCACTGAAAAGTCAGCAAGGTCTAGAATAGTTCAGGATTCTTTCTAGCTTTAATGGTGTTTGTAATTCCAAGTGTGCAATCATCCTACCCCAGGCATATCGCTTATGTCAAATTAAACATCATGGAGACATATGTATATATGTATGTATATAAAACTGTGATGTATGTTAAAACTGCTAGGATTTGTTTGCTGCTTTCTTTACTTTACTGCAAAGTGTAATCTACCACATCCAGTATTTTAATTGTAATTGGACCTCTCTTTCTTTATATCAAATTACCCTGAAATCATTGTGAAAGTCCAAAAGATATTACAGATATTTGGTAACCAGTAAAGTATCAACTAAACCTTGGTCACTTAAGAAACTAGACCTAAATTTAGTAAACCAGTCGTGGGTAGTAGAGATGACAGTACATCCCGTGAGACACAACGTAATAAAGTCATGGGGAAGAAAAAAAGAGAGGTTTTCAAAATGTGTTTTAACATTATTATCTGTATTTCTGATACACCTAAACATCACTGTACTTTTGGGGAACTATCTCAACTTGTGATCTAAGGAGCTTGAGGGAAGCAGTGGTGTCAAAATGCACGCTGCAGGACGTGAAACAACAGTATGATGACACATCTAACCCAGCAACCACCCAGCCTGACAAGAATCACCCCAAGCTGAAAACAGCCGTGGGTCAGTCGGTGTCTGAGATCAGTGCCAGCAGCTCAGCCAGGTTCCCCAGGCTGACGGACACTGTCAGTTTTATTTTCAGTCTCTCGGTGCCTTTGCTACATTCTTTTGAAAAGACAATGTCAGAGCCAGCTGGAACTTTCTGAGAGTGGAGAGTGGCCTTTCGTCTTGGAGTGAACAAGTACGTTGAGAAAAGTGCGAAGTATGGAAGGGAAAAGAACAGTGTTTCACCAAGGACCTGGAGCCCAAGGCTCATGGAGAAAATCTGCTGAACAGACCAGGCAACAGAAGCAATCCTCAGCTGTGAAAGAAATGTCCTTTAGAGCTCTGAGGGGTCTCAGCAGGTTTTTTTTTAACTCGAGAAAACACCAACATGACTAAAATCGAACTTGAGGATGAGGTGTTCAAAACCCATTTTATTTTTATTCTGTCTGACCTTGTCATTTTGGGCTAAACACAGTTTTTATACTAATAAGATCAGCTTTTTAATGAAACTGGTTTGCTTGCTTTTCTTCTTAGGAAGACAAAACAGTGCAAATATGGACTAGACTGGTATCAACAGCAAAACTAAGTTTAGATTAGAATGTTAGATACCTCCTAAAATTTACAAGCCTATTGCTCCAAGGCTATTCAGTTTCACACAGTAGCTACTATATCTGAGCTACCACGCCTTCTGTGGGATTTATGGAGCATATGTGTTTCTAAACTAAATACAATCTAAGTCAAAAAACCTCACGTTAACCAGATACTAAATATATCAGGAAGTTTTAAAAATAAAGGAGATTTTTACAGCACCATCCTATAGAGGCAAATTTCATTATTTTTGTGAAGTTATTTTTTAAAGTTCACTTTTAGTTCACTATCTAAAAGCTTTAAACGCGTTCCTTACTTTTTAGGTGGGTTTCACAACAAGTAGTAAACAGGAAGAAAATAATGGCCATTGTGGTTAAACAAAATTGATTTGACTACAGTAAGCCGGTGAAGCCCTTTCAACATAAAAAGAATGAGATAGCAAAATACCATTGTGATAATTCTTCACTTGTTAATTGAAACGTTAACATTTGTAATTCTGGAAATAATACCAGAATTGTACTACCAACAGTAGTATGTGGGCTACAAATACGCTGAATATAGATACAAGATTATTAAAAACTCATAGTTCTAGCAGCAACAATTTGCCACGCTGCTTTTAAATGTGAAACACTTAATAAGCACAGCATGTAATTTGGTACAGAATAGCTTAGCTCATCAATGTCAGTTAGATCCTGTACACTAATAGTGCCAAAAATACTAGATAAACATAAAAACTTGGGAAAAAAATAATTCTGCTCTATACCAACCAGCTAAACAGCACCCAAAGATCTTTACAGATCTTTGGCCTTGTTTAAGCAACAGGCATCCCTTGACCATCTTTATTAGCATTTGCAGTAAGCAATGCTTTGAGGCTCACAGCAACCACAAAAATGTAAGCAGGACAAAGACAAGTAGAAACCCCAAGAGTTTGTATTATGTTACATCAACTAAACAATATTTATATCCCTTTAAAAATATCTGGTTTGTTCCCTTTTTTTTTGATGTGAAAAACTGATTTTATATGCAAGTTTGAAAGCTTAATTATAACAATTTCTGTTGCTGGTGGAAGGACACGGCTCTGGCAGTTGTGCTGCCAACTCTGGGCTAGGCTGTGCTTTGGGCTGTCAAATAGTTATCAATACTACCCAGCAGTTTGTTTTCCAAAGTGGAGAATAAGAAATCACAACTGAAACTATATGGGAAATCAAATTCCAGCAGTGTTAGGTGCTCAGTGATCTCAATTCCCAGTCAACAGGTGGTAGGATCAGGCTCTCGTGTAGGCAAACTGTAATTACCTGAGTTTCAGTGCTGTTTGAGTGAGCTTATCTGTTCTTGAAAAACCTGATAATCACAAAAAAAAAAAAGAAAACTTCTAATCTGAGAAGTGGCACCTACCACAGGTAGAAGTCCTTAGCAGCATGCTGTTCAGAGCAAATATTAAACCACCTCCTGACACACCTGATTTTCTGTAGTAACCTTCCACCAAGGCACAATTTAATCTGTCCCTGCTGAGTTCTTGAGACTTGACAAGAATAAAAGCTGAGGTGTTACAGCTGGAGGCCATATTAATTTTTTAAATCATGAAAAATACATTAACAAATGTTCCTTAAACATACTTTAAAGTTATGAAACTACACCAAGTTCAAACTAACAGTGTAAGCTCCTGGGGCAGGAGGAGGTGGGAGGAGGGAATGACACTGACATATTTTCAGTCTTTGCAAATAGCACCACCAATATCAGCAGATAATCCATAAATCTTTTGGTATTGCATTGGTGTTTTTGCTATGTTGTACGCATGTTCCTTGCTGCTACCTTACAATGTTTAAATCTACGTATTGCCTCCTCCTTCTTCTGCTCCACATACGAATTACTTTGTTGTAAAGTGAAATGTGTGTTCAGTAAGAGAAAGTGAGCAGTGGAAGTTCTGCGATGGTTATTATCCGTTTCCATATTCACAGTGAAATGAAGAATTACCAAATAGACAGCTGAGTATTCCTTATTTACCCAGACAGCTGCCTTTTATTAAGCAATCACGTATGCAGGGTAAGGAGCCTGTCACTATTCCTTACAACTGCTGCTGAAGGGATCTTTGTGAAGACTCTGAGGAGAGACCTTACACCAAAAGAGCACCATATCACTGCACAACGCAGATAACTTCTGTGAGACTGATGGATTAACACATGGGTTATGAATGACAGGGAATGAAACATCCCTGTGCTAAAACAATAGTCTTTAGTTACTTTCCTTGTCTTGAGCTTCAATATACAAGTAAAGATATTAAGCTCTCTGAAGGCTAAGATGAATATTCATATTTCTTATTTTCTCGAGGACTAAGAAATAATTACTTTAGAACGGATTTCAGCTGAGGCAGTTGCTACCTCCTGCTGAAGCAGTCTTTCAGAAGAAAGTCCATAAAGGAAAGAGAAATATGGATTGACAAACTGGAGGTTTTACCACTGGAACAGCACTTAGTATGACAAGATATGATTCTAGACCAGTGTAGTGGGAGAGGTGGAAACTTGAGAACTGCCAGTGTTTTCTCTCATTGCTATAATCAATGGTACCAACATCTTAATTAAGGTTCTATAAGATATTTAGGTGTTCCCGTTGCTTCCACACATACAATAGAAAATGCATCAGGAAAGTCAATGTTTTTTTTCCTTAGTGAGTTTTCAAGAACTACAGACTGTCTCACTCTGCCAAATTACTTGAATAAGCTCCAGAATCAACACTGGGATACAGGTTGGAGTGAAGAAGTCTTATAAAAGTCCACAAGGATGTGGGATGGCTCAATGAATATCTATTAATGACATAGGAATTACTCACTGGTGGGTACGAGCTTAACTGGACAAAGCAAGAATTTATGGCAGTGACTTTTTCAAACTTTACATTTCTGCCCTCAGAAACAATAAACAGGAAGCTGTAAAAAGAGTATCTCCAACTCTGCTCAAGGCCTAATTTGGGTCTGTTTTCCATGGGAGATTTAAATAAAACTTTAAATTATCTGTAAATGTCAGTTCAGCTTCCCCTTAGTGGGAATCTCTGGATGTCACTATCACTTAGCATTGCCTACCATCTTTGAGGATCGTTTCCCGCTCTGTGCCATCAATTTTCTGTCGTCCAATTAGGAAACTGGTGGTATCAGCAAAGTAAATGTAATTGGTTTCGGCATGGAAGTCCAGAGCACGAGGATTGACCAAGTTCTCTATAGGAATCATGTACTCATCAGATACTTTGGTATTCAGGTCCATTCCCCGGATTATTCCTGGGCGTCCCTTCCCATAAAAAAGAAACAATTCATTCTTTGGTCCTGCAAAAGAAAGATTACAAACATAAACAACTGATGCTGCCTAATCTTCTTTACAGCGCATAAAGTCCCTGTTTAATTAACTGACACAATTAGTGGGGAACGGGAGCATTATTCAATACAAAAAAATAAACTTTCATACATTCTGGATGTATCTAAACTCAAAAAATGCAGATAATTACATTACCTTATTTAAAATACAAATTACTTCAGTGAGCTGCTCACATCTAATTATTTTTTTTTGTGTAAAAGTTTGCACTGAAAAGTAGTGCTAGATCACAGAATAACTCTGCTGTGAAGTGGACATATATAGCTCTGCAGACATTTAATTTTACAAATCATTAGGATTTATCAGGGTAATGTAGACCACGACTGAAGAAATCGTTAAATCCAACAATACAACTCCAGCAAATACAAAACACCATTTTTTTCACCTGAAGTTTTTAAACAACACCACCCCTAAACAACACAAAAAAACCAAACAACACAAAAGATTACAGTAAACTTCTTTCAAATTGAAAGGAATACAACAATCAACACAGATTGTTCTTCCATACTGAAATACAAAACACGGATACCAATATTTCCTATTTCTCAGGAGATTTCTTACAATTTAATGAATTAAGGTAATTACAAAAACTGAAGCTTAGTAAAGTTACTTTCTTTCTTTAAAGATACTTATAAATATTCTGAGAGGTTTAATGCTACCAATATAGCTCTTAAAATTCTCTTCTTCCTCTCAGGTTTGTTGGTTTGTTGGGCTTTTTTGGATGAAATTGCTAGTGAAAACTGTATCAGGTTTGACCGAGGGCAAATATATCCATCTAACAGCATCCATCAGAGTATCTAACTGCATGTCTTTCACTTGAACTAAATCAGTACCATGTGATTGAGAAATGAGATAAAAAAAGGCACTCCCCAGAATTTTCAGTGCCCTCCTGTTGGCTGTAGGTGACCAGCAGGTTGCGTATATGTAATGTTTGGTATAATCACAGGTGCACGAATCAGATTGGCTTTTCAAAGGATTATGAGAAACACCTT
The DNA here is from genome assembly GCA_013396775.1 of Cephalopterus ornatus. NCBI lineage: Eukaryota > Metazoa > Chordata > Aves > Passeriformes > Cotingidae > Cephalopterus > Cephalopterus ornatus. The sequence continues at coordinate 115,547 of VZRE01015336.1, forward strand.
GCTTGACTTATTGACATGAACAGTTTGCTTCTGCCTTACAAGTTGATTGCATGGGTGGAAATTGGATGTGATAAACTATTTAACAGCTTTCCAGTACCCTTGTGCCGTGAAAATGCATGGCATATAAATAAAGACTAAGACAGATTAATGTAAAACTTGTGATAATTTTTAGGGTTCTTTGAACAGCATCCCAGGTTTAATCTGTCGCTTCTGTGAACTAAGCCAAATCAAATAATTTTAAGGGAATGAAAGGAGTATGCGAACAAAGTGTCAGGTACACGTTGAAAATAAATTTTACCCCAAACTAGCCCATGTGATTTCCATTGTTATTGATAAGCATGCTAAGGAACACCCACAACGACACCCTGAAATATTCATGGCTGGCAGACTCTTTGATTTAAATAACATACTTTTGCATGACCTGCCATCACTCCCCAGGATGAAGCCAGTCCTGCAGCGACAAGTCCGTGCTTTGTAGCTGCTGCTGAGCAGACAGATGTGTGAACATCCCCCCGGCATTCCATATGGGTCCACTTCACATGCGTGGCTTTTGACTATGGTGAGGGAAAAACAGCATTATTCACATCCATTTAAAGCAAGATAATTATATGCATCAGCATGTAGAATATTTAGAAAGAAAGAAAAAAGGGTCTTTGTGTCACAATACATCTTTCCCTAGAATATAACTACAAAGGAAGGTGTTTTTTTAAGATGGTACCCAAGTCAGACAAGGAATCTCCAGGGCCATCTCGTGGCTATCAAACCAGACCCATCGTCGTGTGTGATCACCCCTCCCTGAATAACCTCCTGCACAGCATTTTCTGGGCAGGGCTTCCCTGGGGGATCTGACACTTCTCCCCTTGTTTATGTGTTGCTTTGGTTCATTTGGTTGGTTGGGTTTTTTTGAGGACAGAGTGCACCCCATGCCAACACCGTTTGCTATTCATTCAGCTCCATTAAACAGCACCTTTCTGGGGCAATTACCTGGCCAAATCTAAAGACCAGAACAAGCCTTATAGCATTTGCCATATTTATAGAATCATAGAATTATTTGGGTCGGAAGGGACCTTAAACACCATCTTGAACCAACTCCCTGTCATGGGCAGGGACATGTTCTACTAGATCAGGTTGCTCAGAGCCCCATCAACCTGGCCTTGAACATTTCCAGGGATGAGGTGCAGATTTGTACACTTGGGATACAAATCCATCTGAAGAAGCCAAATAATTCCTTTCCCTTGATTTCATATTTTCAAATACACGGTTCTAAATTAGCAAACTAATATATCAAAATTAATTTTTTAAAACTCTTCAAGGCAAATCTGACGAGAAAACAAAATCTGCCTTGCTGTCCTGCTAAACTAGCCTAAAGCAGACCAGGAATATTTTAGCTCAATTTTTTTTTTTTTTTCCCTGTTCTTTCTCCTTTCCCTCAAGCTTTTGAATTGTTTTTTTTTTAAAAGAAGCAATCGAGTGGTTTAAGGTCGATATGGTTAAAGGTAGACAGAAACTCCACCAAGCTGAGACAGCCTTTACAGCGAATCTTGACAAGCAACAAACATGTCCACTCAAAACAAAAGAAGTAGCAGAGTGAAAAAAGGGCAAGAGGAGCGGAGTAATCACAGGATGTAATAAAAGATTACACTGTGCTCGCATCTCTCCTCTATGCAACCTCTCTGACTCCCTCAGGAGCACAAGAGTGGGGCCTACAGCAAGGAAAGAGTCTTTGCAGCCTCCTTCAGACACTGACATCTGCAAATCAATGCCCTCAGCAATAGGGTGAAAATTAGTTCACCCACTCTAAAGCAATTTAGAGTTTGTTCCCACTTCAAAAACTTCTCTAAAAGCAATCATTCTGTTTAGTAACATCGATGTTGAGCACCAGAATTGATGTGTTGGCTTTTCTGTCTAAGCAGCCATGGCAACAATTTATTGCTATCAGTCACATCAAAAAAATCTCATAAAGCATCGCTGTAAACAGTTTGGATCTTGCTATTTCTGCACAAAGTTCCCCCAAATCATGCTGCTGTTTTGCATGCAGAACAGAGCCATGATTACAGTCATAAAGGACTATGGCCCTCAGAAATTGCTCCTTTGCCAAAAATTCTGAGATTATAAAAAGGTTTTCATTCTAGAAAAAGTGGAAGTTTTTTTTCACAGATGGAAAAGCTGATATTTATCCAAATCAAGGAAACCTTGACAGCAGTTTCCAGTCTCACCAGTGCTGGGCTGGATGTTAGGCTGTCTAATTGAGCATGTCTCCATGCTTTTCTGTCAACCTCAAAGGCAGGAGCTCACTGGAGGTTTGTAGTCTCTCTCAAAAGGAGGCCCAGATATACCAAGAATCTCTGACATCTGAGACCCAAGAGTATGGACAACACTGGATATACAACAATTCTGAAGGTGTTCAGTTCTTGAGGTGTTGTGTGGAGCCACACAACGTGCAAACCATGGCAGTTCTCCGCGTTGAATCCTTGGGAGAGAGTTGTTAGGAGCTTAGAGGCACAGGCAAACTGGCAGCAAACACATGAAAAACTGGGCAGATGAAGAAGTAACAGAGTTTTGCCACTATGACAAATTTTCACTCCATCTTCTGATACATTTTTCTGGCAGAACTTTAACCACACAACAACTTAATATCTGGTCTTATGTGTTCTAGAAAGAGTAATTTTGAGCTTACCTGCAGTTTGAGTTCTTTTCTGGTACACACGGATCTCTTTAGCATTGTCAACTCTAGCAAGAGCCTGAACATCACTGCCATTGTATCTGTTTATTCGTAAAATGCTGAGGTTATCTGAATTAACTGTATATAAATAGTTTTCAAATACTGCCAAACCACACAAATGCCTAATCTGGAAAATGAAAAAAACCACAAAAAACCGGTTTCATTACTTTAGCTCAGTATTTTAGGCATATCTAAGATTCATAAACATCAGACACTACTGTGGATTGTACACAATAAACTGTACAAAAGGTTATCTGAATATGTCAGGAAATATTTGTAGATTATAAACAGAAACTACACTACAAGTATAGTTCACATTCATCTAGACTGAAGTTTATAATTAGAAAAGCTTTGTACAAGAAAGGCAGAAATTCAAATTATTTAGCAATCCCGATTAATTTACTCTCATAACTCCCCAGTTCCTGTATTTTAAATGAAAATATCCTGCATACTTTAAGTTCATCAGCTTCTTTTAGTATTAACTAATATTCATTAACTAAGGTAAATTAACTACTATTAACCAGCATTAATTAATAAATGTAGTAAACTTAGATATTTTTAAAACACAGTTTATAGATGTAACAGATCCATTTTTTGAAATTATAATCAAAGGCAAATAATGCAAGATATACCTGCTGAATATTTTCTTAAGTGAATACAGAGGAAATAAACAAATTCTCTCTGCTATTTTTATGTGCCTTTTGTGTTGGTGTCTTTGAATAAGCTTGTTTCTCAAAAAGTGACTTCTAAAATTATATTTATCTGTGATGTGTCTGGGCACATTGATTAAAAATTACCTAATATTAGTTAGTTAGACAATCACAGCTCAGACATGAGTTGCTCAATAATCTAGAGGTTGTGCTTGATTTATAGATTTAGAAAATGTAAAATGTCTCACCGGCAATTTTGAAAGCTGAACAAATTAAAGAGAATTTGTTGGCAGATGCTCAGATATTCATAGGCTGAATATATTACTACTTTAATCAATAAATTGCTCACCACAAAGTATTTACTTAGCTCATTCGTTCACAAATTCAGAGATACATCACCGACAACCCAAAAAACTCGTCCCATCACGCATCAAGTGTTTTAGTCTATTTTAGAAATTACCACCCCAGTTGGTCAAATCTTGCCATTGTTTTCTGTCCTTATCCAGAAAAAGAAATAATAATTGAGATCAATGAAAGTGTTTGATTAAGATCCAACAGAAATTCCACCCAATTGTAGTAAGATGGAAAACAGCCTTGAAAATAACAATGCATCTGTACCAAATTGTAGAATTCTCCTCTGTATTATAATCCTTTCTTCCCTTTTTCCATTTGCACTCAGTTTAAATCTTTCTAATTTAACTCCCATGGGAGCTTTTTTATATTAACACTATTAAAACTATGTGACTCTTTTCCCAATTCATTTTATAATGACATAATTATTTGTATTTGATTTATGCATTTGTTGTTTTTTACATCTCAGGAAGCTTTCCAGATATCTCATGCATGAGTGGAAATGTTGCTTGCTACAAAGAATAGTCCTTTGAAAGCCACCCAGGTTATCAATCATAGAAGCCAGCATCATTTGGAAAGCTCATCTTTTGGCGTACAATTGCTTGTACTTATGTAATAAACTTTATTGCCTAAAATTTCTTGCAAGTAGTTTTCTTGTCTGCTGTTTCCTTGGACTCATGAGGAGTAACTTGGAGAAAGAGTCATTTTCAATTATGGCAAAGCAGCACAAAACCTCATGAAATTACCAGTCTTTCATTTGAGTCCAAAGTCAACCAATACCTTTTGTGACAGCAGTGACCAATTGAGAGGCCAAGCTTTTTAACACCCTTCACCCTTATTAAAAGACACAGATCTCATTCTCCTCTCTTAGCTAGCTTCAAGAAGAAAGAATCCCCCTGAACTTGATTAAGTATCCTCATTTGATCAAAATTTCAGCAAGAAGAGAAAAAAACAAGCATCTTTGCCTGTAGGAGTATTTGTTAGTTGGTTCTGAAAAATACTTTCCTTTTTTAAGTACTTATTCCAAAATGTTACCTGAAAAAAAAAAAACCCTGTTATTCCAGAACTGGGTAAGGACTGGGAGTAAATTGGTAAAAAGTAAGAAAGTGTTTGGTGTTTAGCCAGGTGACCTAGACTGCTTTTTGTTACACTTTCTGCCTATTTCTAGAGGACAGTTATTCTAATCACTTGTGTCTTGGCAAACAGTGATTACTTGGAAGCAAAGAATGACAGTAGAAAAGGTAAAGTATTTATTCTGTTTGCACATTTTTGCATACCCTGGTTAACATCAGCTCTGGGAGTCCAAGCAAAAATCCAAGAACAATTTGGTCTTTGCTAATTTTCCCTGGATTTACAGAAACCTCACAACTGCCAGGGAATTGCACCTTTCCTTGATACCTACTACCCTACTCTCCAAACTGAAACACTCCTGCTCAAAAACTCATACAGACTCAGCATTTGTGTATATGACTCTGAACATCTGGATCAGCTGGGAAAAAACCACCACTGCCATCAACAAAATTAGATTTAAGGGCATCCAGATTAGTCTGAATGGGTGAGTGCTTTCTGCTATTCTATTTCTTTCATGTTATTGTGCCTGTTAATCTCTCCTTCCTAAAGAGGTAAGAACATCTTGTCATTAATGATTTATTTCCCAGCACCTTTCCATCACCCCATATTTTCCCTCCTGAAGACTTTGACAATGGGGAGTGTGACTTATATTGTGCATTGTTAACGAGACATTGCATGGAAGCAAGTCCATAGGTTGCAAAATGGGCTACATTACAAATAAAACAAAATATGCAGACGGATCTTTTAACATCTAACACATTTGAACTAAAAGGAAAAAAAATCTGAAATTCCTGCAGCAGTTAGCATTACATATGTTTATTTATTGCTTTTTACTAATTTGCAAATAAATACCTACTTGTCTGCCTTTAATTATTGTGTGCCGCTTTCTCCCTTGATAGTCAGCAACTTCCACACTGTCCAGATATATGTCAACCCAGTACACATATTTATTGATGAGGTCTAGTGCAAGAGCAGTGGGCTGTTCAATTTTAGAGTCTACTATCCATGTCCTGTTCATTCCATCCATGTCACATTTCTCCACCTTGGCAGCATTCCCATAGTCTGTAAAGAAAAGCTTTCTGTTGAAAGAAAATAAGATGTTGTAAGTTTTAAAGAGTGTGAGCAGAGTGGAAAGCTTCTGGTGGCTCTAGAAAAAGGAAGTTTTTCTTCCTTGTCATTTCAATGTCCCATATACCCCATATTGATAACCATACAATTACTTAAAAAATTCACCGTGTCTTCCAACAAATTCATAATTACATAGAATTACCTTTCAAATGGAATGTACAGAAGTTTTAAATGCATCTTCTTACACCACAGATATACCATGTAATACTTTCAATTACAATCTGAAATATATTTTAACTGTTATTTTTAAAAAATGGCAAGGAAGTTACAATTAACAGAGTTGGCAAAACCACAAGGCACTCACATGGTTTGGAAAACAATTCATTGCGTATGAGGTATAACAAATACAGTGATCCACATTCTCAGGATTTTGAAAATGTATTTCTAAAGGAGATGCTTCAGTCTGTAGTGCATTTGTATCCAGCCTTGGAATGGTGTTCAGGCTTTAAAAGGTTTCCGCAAATCCAGTGCGTCATTCCATCCAAGAAAAATGGGAAACTATCAAAGACTTAAATTGCTACTAAAGCTTCCTAACCCAATACTTGATTAGCATTCACTGGGTTTAGTACACACAAATCAATTTTGATTAACCTGACAATATTTTAACAAGATTACCTATTTGTGAGAACAAATTACACTTGTAAGCTGAGGACCACCTTGCCATGACTTTAACATGCTGTGAAGAATAATCTGATTCCAGGTTGAATGTCACTAAAACCACTTCAAGAATCAGGATTTCATTTTCCAAAGGAAGTGAATTATCTCCTCGTTATTAGCACTAATGGGAATAACATTGAATCAACTGCATATAAACCTTGAGATATCTCTATGTTAAAGAGCATTAATTTATAGCCTTGTAACCTCTCATCAAAATTCAGCATTGTAACATGTTTTAGGCTGGAAAGAATACATTTGCTGAACACCTAAATGAAACCCATATCCTTTATTTTTGCCATCTTAAAATAAATAAGAATACATTTTATATGCAATTAAAATGTTTCAAGTGCAAAATATGTGAATTAAAAAAAAAACTATTAAAAGTATTAAAGGTAGGGAGTCATCTATAGTCTATGTACAGCAGCTGTCAAATGCCAAAATGATTTGATCTCAGAATCATAAAATAGGGCTGGAGGAGAATTTGAAAGGTCATGTAGTCCATCACCAGGCCATAAGGCAGAATAAACTTTACCTATAACATTCCTGAGGGATAAATCCATTCCTGACAGGGGTTTCTATTTATCAAAATAATCCCAAATTCCTGTCTCATCCTTCATTGTCATTCTGCATCCCAGCTGTACTTTAAGAATACTTTTAAAAACACGCACTTAACATTCAGGTCTATGTAAATCAAAATGTGCATAGTGCAGAATATGTGCAAAGTAAAAATCATGCCTGCAAAGCATATGTTTAATTTGGAATGAAAACACCAAAAAAACTGAGTGTATATAGAAGCATATACACTTATTTATGTATGTATGCATTTCATCAGCAGGGACAAGGCCAACACCAAATACATTGAAAATAAGTTGTTAAAGTTTTGTATGTACTCTAGTCTACAATCTGTACTTCTGGGGATTTGATTTAGGTTATTTAATGGAACTTGGTATCTCAAGGTTCAATAATTCAAATAAAGCTCATTTTGCAGTCATAGAACCAAATGGGTTTGCTGTGATCAGGCACACACACACACACAGAGATATATATAAATACAGACACATGGATATACAAATACAAATCCATAAACACAGCAGTTACAGGGGCCTGAGGTTTGACTTCGGACTGACTCCTTATTGCTTAGTGCTCAGTTTCTTATTAAAGACTTAACATTTCTACAGACTAAAGTACAAGTTAGAAATAACACTCATTTGCCTTTTACAAAAATATTATCTTTTCAGATCAGACAATAACATGTTTGTATGTCAATAACAAATAGATCCAGTATAAGAATATCCAATTTAAGAAACTCCTCCACCTTTCTGGGATGACAACCATGCCTTTGTTTTCTAAATATCTGCTTTACATTAGCATCATTTGTGCTTAGGAAGTAGCAAGACTCCATATATGAATGACATTCCTTTTATTCTAAAAATTATTCTTCTCCTGGAGAGTGACAACAATAAAACTTCATAATTAAATGAAGAGGTAAAAGACAGAACAAGAAAGTAGTTGCCTTTCTGCTGCTGTACGATCAAAGCATTCTGAAAATTAAATTAAGAAAATTAAAACCTTTACTGTATAATCTCGAAAAGTAATTCTGTGTTTAAAGACTAATGCAGATTTTTAGAATGAGGATTAAACCAGAATTGTATTTCTAACACATGAAGTGGACCCACAATTACACCATATTTCCTTTGCCTCGGGAGCTCTCAAGGATGCACTGTACCAGTATTTGTCAGCTCAAGGCTAATTTTTCTGCTCACAAATGATGCTGGATTTGCCTCTCCATTTTCAGCAGAGGGGAATAAAATCTTTTATCCATTCACAGAGGAATTTCAGTAGGAACTGCTCATGTACATGTCCCTGTACAGCCCCAGCCCCGTGCACTAGTAGTGACCTTGAGGGATGGGCTCTGACAGGGTCAGGGAGAGCTGTGTTCATTATACCCTTAATTTCCTGATACTGCCAGTGAGGAAACTAATTGAGGCCGCTATAACAGTAAAAATTTTGGCACTAAATTGAATTTTATTAAGGCGTGTTATCTTTTGAAATCTATAGACTTCTTCATGCGTGGAAATTCTGAATATTCTGCATCTCTTTGACACTGCACAGACCCCATGTTCTGCCTGTAGTTAACCAACATCTTCATCAAGTCCTGGTGCTTTGCAGGCATCCTATGATACTCCTTTCTCAAACTTTTTAAATTCATAAAAGTATTTAGCTGTTTTGACTCTTAGAGAATGGTTTCATTGGTGTTGCAGCAGCTAGGAATCTGCATTTATTAACTAATGATGACACCGTCTAGGCTAAATCACACCTACTGGCTTCTGCAGCACACTTATTTGGCTTAAACAGTTATTTTCACCTGTCTTCCCCTCCAGAGGTATTTCTAGATGGCAATCAAATCCTTTCACTCTTTACCTTGCAGCTAGAGATAAGCAAGGAGAGGCAGGCAGTCTTTCTCATAAGACATTCTCTTAATGTTGCCCTTCTGTGCAGTTATCCCAATTTTAGGTCAGTTATTGAACAAGAGTGGTCAGCACTGGGTGCACTGTTCCAGATTGGAGTTCACCGGTGTCTGCACAATGGAACAGCAACTTCCCTACCACAGCTGGAGATTCAGCCATCACCAGATGACATTTGCTGTTTTCACAGCTCTATTACTGCTGATTTACACTCATCCTCTCACCAGCTATTGCACACACCCTCCTCCTTCTGCTGATTTCCCAGGGTTCAGCTGACTTTCTCCAGTCTGTGAAATACAACCTATTTCATAACTTAACAACTCAGTCTTAAAAAGTTATGGATGGAGGTTTTCCAAAAAGTTTGGTTTCAACTAGGAATATGCAGGGACTATTCCCTCCACGTCTGAACAATGACAACTCTCTAACATTTTAAAATATCATCACTGACAAACCCACTGACTAAAAATAGAAATAAAATCATGTTGCCAAATAACACTAATTCCAGAGGACAAGAATGCTGTCATGAGACAAAAGTGACTGTGAACTTCCCATCCCTGCCCTTTTAGCACTGGTCACAGATTCAACTTTTCTTCATTATCAAGCCCCAAAAACACGTAAGGAGAGCCTCAAAAGGCCTGCTGTACCTTCCTGACAGAGACATCTGTCCTTAATAGAAAATTCCTTTCAGACCCAATAGTTACTGTCTTAGTTCCGCTGCCAACCCCCTTAGCACCACTGGCTTTGTTCAGAAACGTCTCTCTTGTCACTTCCTTTTGTTTTCCAAACTTTCAGTCACCACATTCATAACCCACCTATTTAATTAGCTGAGAAAGAAATGTTTTCCCTGTAAAGCTACATTTGGGCACTTGCACGAACAAAAACTCCTAATTTCTAATGCACTTTAGGTGCCAAACGCTGCATAGCACAATCAGAGTTTAGGGGGAAAAATTTCCCAATTCTGCAGCTCTTTGCCAAAAAAAATCCATCACCCTTGTATGGAACAATAAGGTATCATGAGATAGTTTTTGATTTTTTCCTGACACACAACTGTGCTCCACAGTTGAGTGTATTTGTATGCCATTATTATTATTTTTATTCTTTATATCCCTCCTCAGTCTCTCATTACTCTTTATAAGAGAGAAAAGACACACAGGGTTGGAATTGCTGGGGCAGATTTTGATGGGAAGAATGACAGAGAGCTTGGCAGTTCAGAGGGCAGAGTGAACAGCAATGCAATATTATAGGAGGTGAATTAGTAAAGTACCCATAAAAAAAAAGGATCCTTATTAGGCAAAGTTACTCCTGTGGACCAGACCTATCTAGAACAAAGTAAAATAATTGCTAGCATACCAAAACAGGAGCTAAGAGTAGAAAGGACAATATATAATTTTCAAAAATTACACTGAAAGGGTAATTTTCAAGATAGAAGGCTGCTAGAGGTAATTCGTTAGTCTTACAAATGAGCAAGTGACAAAAAGTAAGGGACTTTTTTCTACTTTAGGAGTGGGATTATGTTGTGGGAAAAAACTCTGAATTGGAATTAAGAGGAATTTAATCGGTTTAACACATCATTGGCATTGAGTGGCACCAGACAGATATATTGTAGGATGAACAGGATAACAAAACTTATGGGTACTGTGGTGAACAAGGAGCCTTCTTCAGAGGAGGTGATCAGAACACTCAATTAAAAGGACCGTGTGAAAACATCTGTGGGGCTCTCTGCTTGCAAATTTCAACTTGTGGTATCAGGTGATCTACTTAACTGTATTCTCAGAAGGGAACTGCCTGTATCTGATTTCTACCGCATTTAATAAAAATAAATGCGATTTGATTTAATTTACATTAAATTCAATTAATAATATGTTTTACAGCAGGGTCCAGGACCATTTTACCCTCTGATGATATTTAGGTCGATTTCTGGCTTCAGTAATTTTGTTTTTCATCCACATCTAAAGCAGAAGAAATGAGCTGCTCTCAGATTCAGCCCATTTTTGGTAGTAAATGAGCCCTGTGGCTCAGTGTGCCAGACAGATCTTAGATACTTGAAGAGCACTACTTGCTAACACACACACATATTGAAAGCAATTCTCAGGTTTGAGGCAAAGGGATATTTTTCCTCGGGGCGGGAACACAAATACCATTGGATTTGGGCATTTGGGTTACTCCTTCCCCCCGCCTCTTCCCAACAAAATGAAACATCCATCCCCTTGAGGGTAATTTCCCCTGGAAAACCCACACTATTTTAGGGGGCTTAGAAACTAGAAGGCTCTCCAGCACCGTGCATTTTATTTTTTGTGACTGAAACTGGAAGGAAACATTGGGTGGCTGTTTTTGTGCTGCACAGGAGTGAAATTCTATTAGAGCTCTGCCGTGATTTCCGCAACGTAAGGCAGGACATATGTTCCAACTGTTCCTGGTATTTTGCAAATCTAGCAGTGAGTAAAATAATAATAGTTTCTTCTCATAGAGAGTTGCAGATTTAGTGCCATGCAGGAAGCAGCAGAGGGTCGAGCTGCAGACAAAAGTCAAACCCAGTCAGACAAGCCATTCTCACCAGGCAGAGCTAAGCTCCACTCGCTGCTTGTGGCACAACAGCCACAATCAGCAAAAGCTCAACCCAAGGGCCTCAGGGGGGACATTTGAAATGAAATACCCTTCTCTTTACAGGGAAATCACCAGTTCAAAGAAAGGTTTTCTTATTTGCAGCAAAGGGGATGGCAGTGTGAGCAGAAAACGGGGAAAGCGGCTGTGAATTTGGGGATGGATTATAAAAAGAGCCAATCTGCTTCACTGCTGAAGCAGTTACAAATTGTCATTAGTCTTTTTTTCCTACTAAAATTGTCCATCTATAGAAGCATGCCTGGTATAATGCTAAATCAGTTTCCCATCAACAGGACCCCTACAATGAAATATCCTTACAGACACACAAATATGAATTTTCAGAGATGTTATCAAGTGACTGTAATTTGATAATTCAGGACTGTGATTTATTACAGTCTTATTACTATACCATGTTGTTTTTTACTTTAAAAAAAAACAAACACCTCTGCCTATTATTTTTCAAGTTTGATCCTTTCCACTATTGAGGGAATAAAAGCCTTCACTTTCTTTTATCTTAGAGATGTCAATCAAATATATATAAAGTTTTAAATTTCATAATAACCTTAAAAGATTTTGTCTCCTCCCTTTTCCACCCACAATTGCTTCCTCTGCAGGGAGAGAACTGCAGATGCCTCTCCAGTGCACCCATCCACCACCTTTGGATGCTGCAGAAATAATGTAGGATAGTAAGATAAATGGCAATTTTCTCACACAAGCTATACTTCTTCACGAGTAAACATTTAGTAAACCTGTATCAACCTGACCACATCCTCTTTCTTTCTCCACTTATAGACAGGTGTGACTGTCTGGACACGCTGAAAAAAATGCACACCTGGAATAAAATAGCAATAAATCAAACACACAGAGAAATGAAAATTCAATTCATAGGTTTTGCTGGAGGACAGAAATGTAAAAAAAAGTTTGTCTTACACGTGTTCTCATCACAACAGTTGTCTGTGGTTTTCTCCCATCAACAGCAAGACTACAGCAACTCTTGAAAACTCCCTCCCTTAGCATATATCAAATTTATACTTGCTTAACCTGTTTTCTGTCTAAATACAATTCAATTTCTTTCCATTAAAATCATGCAATTATCTTGAGTAATTTTGTGCACAAAGTAATTTTCTCGACAAAAGGATGTTGTCTGAATTTTGCAAATTTATTCCCAATATAAAATTTTAGTGAGTAAATCAAATATTAACTTTTCAGACACTTCTTTTTTTTTTTTTCATAACTATAGGCAAAGTTTTAATAACTGTCAGTTTGAAATGAAAGACACATTGCAGATGTATTCCTGGATTCATTAGGGGCCCTGGGCATTAGTATTTCATTTGTCAGATTATTGCTATTCATCTGAAAATGTAAGGATTCAGATTTGAATCAGATGCAGAAATCTGGAAGTAGGTTCCTTTCAGACTGCAGACTCCTCATTTGTTACTGCAAGCTCATCAGCTAAAATAAGAATGAAGAAACATTGATTATTCCCATTTTATCACAAACCAGCTGTGCCAAATTGATGTGTTGATCCACTGAGAAAGCTCATTTTTAAAAACAAAGTGCCATGTGACATGGTTTTATATCACCACTTAAGCAGACTTTTAATGTGACATCCAAACAGTACCCAGAAGTCTCTATAACATTTTAAAGACAGTAGATACTAATTCAAAATTATTTTAGAGATTTTAGATAGTTATAAAATGTGTGTTTACATGCAAACCATGCTGGATATACTTAAATCTGTAATGCTGAGACTGGAGTCATCAGTCATGATGATGACTATAATTCTTGGATTATCTTGAATATTTATTTCTGAGAATTTGATGGTTAATTTCAATTACTATATATTTAATCAGATATATCACATGCACTGAAATAATTTTGCTCCAGAAAATTACAATTCTGCCTCTTCATTGGCAAATCAGGGTCTGACATATACGTTATCCTTCAAACTCAACTAGAGATATGTGTTTCTAATATAATTTTTTTTATTATTCTGCTTTGAATGGTTTCTGGAGCAGCAAAATGGTTCCACTTGACCTCTTATAATCTTTATATGAACCCAAGTACATAGCAGAATACACATATTCATAGACTTATTTTCAAAGACTTTCTTAGTATTGTTCTGAAGCCCTTTCACAGAAAAAAATAAATGCATCACTTTTCCTGAAGCTATTTTATTTTCACAAGACATCATATGCAGTCAGCCTCTATTACTTCTTCCACTTAATAAATAACCTTTTCCTGTAGCTGAAAAGCAACAATATTAAAAATTACTTTTTAAAATAGGATTTTTTTTTTTTTTAGGGGAGGAGGAGGAGGGAAGTTTTCATTAATTCTTCAGTTATTGTGGGGAAAAAAAAGGTGTGTGACTTGCAGCCTGAGGAAGCTCAGGCTAACAGGAAGCAGTCTGGAGCTTGGCAGATTTAACTTTAGTCCTAGAGCTAAGTTCAGCCATGGAGCAAATCAGGACAGCAGCAGCGGTAACTCGGCCGTTTAAAAATGACTGTCTGGACACAGGAGGCCATTAGTTCCCAAACACAATCCCACTTCTCCGGTGGCTTTTCTTTCCCAGAGTTTGAGACATGGCCCTTTCAACCCAGTTTGAGAAATGACTGTTACATGGACTGTTCGGCACCATGAAATGCGAAAAACGTACCCGCTCAGTTTATCACAGATTTAAAATCATGTTTTCTACACCGCCAGCATCGATCACGACACAGAATGCTTTGTCTTCAACTACGTGATTTCTGTCAACCAACTTTTTCTGTTTAGTGATGGGGAAGGAAAAAAGACAGCATTTTTGCAATATTCATTTATTTTAAATTTATTATTAATGTGAAAAATAAATTAAAACGGTTCTTGCACCTTGGTATTTGATGACCTATACCAGATTAAATGTCAGTAATAGCTGGCATTTGAGAACTTGTCTCATCCATCTTATACAGAAAATGCTACAATAATCATCGTTACATAGGATTGCATTAAATTAATCAAAAATCCACAGTTTGCATGTTTTAGGAATCTCAGGGCTCTTTCACAGGCCAGCCTGCAGAAGGGCTAGGATTAAATTTAGGCTAAAGATCCCAAAGGCTTCAGACCCTGAAAACTGAAGATTTAAAGCCATGATGAGCTAGCAGTCAACAGCAAGGATGGGGAGCTTTTGTTTCCAGCAAATTCACAGAAGACTGTATCAGTGGCTATTAAATGCGATGACGGTTCAAACTCTGGAAATCACAGTCCTGTACACTGCTGGAAGCTGACAGGTTTGCTGTGGGAACCACTACTGTGTGCTGGTTTATTCTTGCTTTTTCATCTGAGCATTTCTTTTTGCTGCAGTTAAGAAAAGTCACATCGAGGATGCTGTGAGAAGGGGCTGTGCTGGTATGTTCCTCAATGCCCCTGCTCTCAAAGCTCTTGGATTAGATTTAAGTCATTAATTATAATCAATGACATCAAAGGTGAAGACGATGTTGGTGATGCTGTAGAATAGCTATTTTAACAAAAAATTACGCTGGAATTTTATATTTAAATATATATTTATTCTAATTTATATAAGAATACACTTTAAAGCAAATCTATACATGCTAATAATCTCACCTTATCCCAAAGGGGAGCAAAACTATTTAATATTTGATCTACACCAGCAAACACTACTAACTCAATAAATCTTTAACCTGGTTTAAATGGTGCAAATGGCTATTTATCATAGTGCAGGACAGAAAATAGACAGCCTGTACTTGACAGCAACAGATAGAGCTGACCTGTATCTCAGCTTCTTTTTGGGACGAAACAGTAAACTTTGCAGGTTAAGGAATTATTCCAATCTAATTGATTATTCCAATCGTGAACAGCAACAAGAAGGTATTCAGGGCTCACCAAGAAAAATGTATCTACCCAAACTATAACAATCTCACAGAATGAAATAAATACAAGATTCTCATCCAGCACTGCCATGTTCTTGTGTAGAAATCTCCATTCTTTAATGTTTTTGTTTTGTTTTGGTTTGGTTTTGTAAGGTAATAAATTCTGAAGTGAATATTAGAACTTGTCCTACATCTTGAGTTTCTGATCAAACATTTTCTGCTGGAGAGATTGGTTTGGATGCTGCTGGTCCATGTCAGGCTCGGTAACGGCCCATCTTTATGCAAGACTGAGAGCCTCTAATCTCCCCGCTACAAATTCCTAAATAGAGCATTATTTAATGTCAGCAACAAGCGAATTATTTGTTGCCATGACTCACCTTGGCATTTGACAGTAAGTGAGCAAAAACAGGCAGTTCTGCTTTCCCATTCTGCCGACTTAAAAATCCCCAAAATCATACTTACAAATTAAATAACACAAAAAAACCAAACGCAAAACAAAAGTCTTGTCTGAAACAAAGATCATAGAAAACAAATTACCAAGTTAATAGAAAGAAAAACTAAAACATGATTTATACAGAATAGCAAGATTTGAAATCGGGTTGGAAGCATTGTATATGCATTAGTTTATCTCTTCTGAGATCAAAGACTCCTTAAATCTTCATGATATTTTTTCTTAAGGCCTTACAAAAAAGAACTCAATTTCAGATAAGTGACAACAAAATTGGTTGCATTCCACCACAGAGAAAACTCTTATGTTTTTGCTGTTGTTACTCTATTCTTGATCTCTTAACCTTTAATTTGCAGGAGCTAGTCCTAGTGGGAAGGCAGAATTATTCATAATACCACTACTAATTAGTACATAATCACTAGAACTAATATGGAGCTGTTAGAAAATTTTATATATGCGGGATTTAAACCCAATGAATGCTGATTTGAAGCACAATTACATAAACAACAGAAGGATTTCAATTTGACTTCCAAAGGTTCCACAACTGAGAGCACATCAATGACCTGCCACATTACTTAATATATTTCGACTGTGGCAGAGAAGTTGTACAAATAATTGTCAAAAAAAAAAATCTTGCTTTCTGCTCTAGTTAGCAACTGTTTTCATAAACTCTTCCTCAGAGTTTCACTGAAGGCCATGAAGAATACAAAGACAACAAAGTTTCTATATACGTGGCAGTATATAATATTAAGCACATACTGACAGGAGTATAACAGTAAATTAATGGAGGGGTTGTATTTTCATGCTCAGAGTGATAAATATGCATCTATTTATTTATGTCAGTTATTGGTTTGAAATTTCCCATTTCATTTGAGTGGATCATTCCAATAATCCTTATTTACTGAATTATCTGCTGCTGTTTTCCACATGAAGTTTTGTGTCATTTCAAGAACACTGAAAACCTGGCATGACAAAGCACTTTATAGAAAAGCCATAATACACTCAGCGTTACAGAATTGTGAACATAAGTAATGAATTAAATAAGAGACTGCAGGAAGCACCCTGAGAATTGTGGGATTAAAGAGACTGCCAGTTGACCCAGAGACGCAGCATCCACTTCTGCTCCAAACACAGCATTTATGTAACTTTTTTTAAGTAGTTGGTAAAATGTGTTAGCACAAAATTATGCAATATCTTTGTTTACAGAAATAATGGAAGGATTAGCTGAAAGAAAATAAACAAAAAAATAAAATAAAAACTAGACCTCCCTGCCTCCCCCAAACAACCCATAAAACAGCCAGCCATGGGAAATTTCACCAAGTTATGCAATAACAAAATAAATAGTATTTCAGGGGAATAGCGGGCAAGATTCTATCTATCTATCTATCTATCTATCTATCTATCTATCTATCTGATCTGTCAGACACTTTCAGAGCTATGAGACTGTGACTCTTGCTCCACTCCTGTTTGTTCTCTGGGGATAAAAGCACGGTGTTGACAGCACGTTCAGCATGGAAAGAACTCCAGAAAGTCACAAACCATTACTGACTTAGTAAAACAGAAAATAAAAAGCAACTTCAGTACTTCCCTTCTCCTCCTGCCCCACTCATGGGCCTGCACTGGGCTGTGCATGTTGCTGAGAAATGGAGACACCCAGTACCACCTCACCCCTTTGCAGTCTGAAAGGATCCCAGTCCTGGATTATCAACTCAAGTAAGAAATTTCACAAGTAATTTTGAAGCGAGGGCACAGATTTGCTTCCTGATTACCCTTCTGAAACACCAGAAATGTGGAGATGTATTAGCAGCACTGAGTCCTGAGCACAACAAGGAGAAAAATGGGGGGAATCTGTACACTCCAGTGACACCTGCATTCACTACCCTGGTAATAATTTTTCAAATGGCAATCTACCCTACACTGAATTATATAGGAAAACAATTTCTGAAAATGACTAAACTGGAAAAAAAATGAGTAAAGAATTGCAGAAAAACAAAAATATTTTTCTGGTCAAGTATCAAATTATACTAATGTGAAAACTAGTTAGGTTATGCCAGCATGAGCTGACGCATTGAGAGCCCAGCCATCCATGCTGCCTCACCTATTTTATCATCAGTTCTCAGACAATTTTAGAACACAAAGAAGTAACAGATATGGTTGATGACATTAAAACTATATGAAAAATGGGATTCTAACATATTTATGAGGCACACCACCCAGTGTCACAGGCATTTCGCCAGGTAAGTGGTGACTAAGTTACTTTTTCCTTGCTCCAAGTAGTACTGCTATCTCAGTCTCCAGGACACCATGCACACAGCGAAGCATGAAGTTGCATTTTAGAGCTGATTCAGTAATTAGTTTTATTAATTTCCTAATAATTTCACTTCAGAAGAAGAAGAAACAGTAAAAACCCCAATATTAATGCCGAGTACGTTATACCTGACGTGCTGAGTGGCAGCAGAACAGGAGGTAAACCTCAGCGGGATACGGAGCTGTACGTACCAGCCCGAGACATATCGATGGAGATAGCTTTTATTAAAGCAGCTGATACAGTTTGAGGAGAAGATTCCCTTTCCTAAAGACAACCCTTCAAGTCTGAAAGTATATCATGGTGTATCTACCTGTCAGGAAGGTTTAACTTCTTTATTTTAAAACAAAATTGATACACACTGACATGAGCAGAGAGGGGATCAGCAAACAGCCCTGTGGGATTTGGAGGGGGCTGACTGTTAGCTTGCTGGCTTGCTTTACAGAATGAGAGCAGTAGTCTACAGGCATAATTAGCAAAGCATATTTCAGGACTATTTTTGTTATACCTTATTTTATTTGACGTCAGAAAAATAATGAATATCTACTTTGCATATTACTTGTTATAGCGGTTAATTTACTCTAATCAGCCTGAGGTGAAGGCAGCACAGATTAACTTGTGGCTTTCTTCCCCTCACTTTGTTTCAGCTTAATTGTCCTCCTCTGATATAACCCCAGTGAATTATCTTACAATCTCCAGCACTATTTTAATCACATTCCTCACTGCTCTCTGTGACGAGGTAGAAGACAACCAGGGCTGAGATGCACAAAACACCCCCTGCTGCAGCACAGTTATTTCCTTTCTTACCTCATTAAAAGATCTGGAAAAAAGATCTGTTCCCTTTTTATTCCAAAAGAGGAAAAATTGAAGTTTGGTAAAGACACTGTACTCTTTAAAGCTGTTCCTGTGTTCAGTAACCAGTAATTGCTTGGTGTGACCTGCTTCTTGATGGTACCTGTCAAAGGGATGTACTTATCAAAGTGTAATGGAGAGACAGCAGTGGTGACAATCAGCACAGCAGATCAGATGGTGCCCAAATCCCAGTGCAACCCACAGCAATACAAATAATATACTCCAGGGAATTAGTTGTGCAGATGCTTTTGAAAATCCTGATTGCTTGCTTTCCAAGTCTCAACAACTCTGAGATCGAGTCCTCATCCCTGGAAAGTCAGATTCAAGTGAGATCTCACCACACAAGTTGTGAAACTCAAGCTCCTGCACAGCAGCCAGAGGGACTGAAGCACTGTGAACTAGGACTCACAGCATCACTACTCAATTATAATGCAAAACTCCATCCTTTCTGCCATTATTTGATGTCTTTTTTTTTTTCTTTTTAATTAAACTAGTAATTGAGGCTGTCCTATATGCTGAACTCAATTAAATAAGTCAGGGTATGCTCAAAACATGCTCTCTAAACTCTGTCACTCGAAGTCCAGGCTGGAACATCTAATCTGCAAGTATCAGACAGTTGTAAACACGAAATAAATTACCATCTAAGCATCATGCTATCAAACATGTCTTGGAAAAGGCAAATAACAATTGAAAATCTAAGGACAGTTCCAAGGTGAGGAAAAATTCAGTCCAAAGGAAGTGTGGACTGGGGAGAGCAGGGCATTTATTTTCTTTATTAGTTACATTACTCCGCATTAGGAACTTTGGTTCAATGTTTTATCAAGCAATGATTTTGGCAACACACGAAATTTTGTGGTAAGAGGGCAGCAGGGTGGAACAGATGGGTTTAACCCACTGTCTGGGTTAAATTTGTTGCAGACTAGACGAGTTCTTCAAATCTGCATGTACCTATCTCAACATCAGAGAACCTGCCCAAGCATTTCCTTTTGAAGATTTTTAGCTTTTCATTACTAATTAAACAGAAGAGAGAACAAAAGAAATAAAAGCAGGTATGAGAGATACTAAAAATCTCTCATTTCTGCTTGATGAAAATTATTTATTTATACACTGATAAAAAACTTCAATAAGGTAATATTTGATGGCTAAACACTTTTCTGGTGTGTCAGAGGAGTGGAGATACTTGAAGCTGGAAATATCAGACAACATATCTCCTGTGGCCATGGCTTTCCCAAGATATTTCTTCTTCCATGACAACTGTGCAAGTTCCCAGATTCACCTCAAATTAGAACAGAAAATCTTTTGCAGGACAGAAAAAGTTCTCCCCAGCAGCTCTACTTTTGAAGCAATAAGACAGAAAAATGATTAAACTGTCTTCGAAAACAAAAAAAAAAAAAGCCCAACCCATTTTGATGCTGGAAATTGTAGATATCAGGTTATTCTTTAATCAAAATGCTCTCCTTGAGTCACACTTAGGTATGGCCCAGGCTGAAGGAAGCAGCTCGGAAGGGCAGTAGGTGTGCTGTTTGACTTTTGTGTTTCCCTAATTTGTTAGGGATATCCAGCTATTCTCATATTCATAGAGAGAGAAGCTGTTTCAAATCAATGCTCAGTAATTTTTAAACTGCACACTGCCATCACACATTTATGAAAACACTAGCTATTTATAGAAATAAATAATTGGACATAAAGCTGTTTGTTGCTCATAACAGATCACCGGACATCAGTAAGATGTTCATTAATCTTTGTTTCAGTTTGAATGGGAACACATTCTGTTTGAAGTACAGAAATGGAAGCAATAAGAGCTGAATCCACGTGTGTTTTATTAGCAGTTGCTTTTCAAATGTCTTCTCTAATGTCACAAAACAAGGTCAGTGATCCAAGAAAGCCAAGAAAATCACAGGGTAAAAGGAATGAAAAGGATGATATTTATTAAGCCTCTTTTCAAGTTTTCCTAATAAAAATCCCATCACTAATCAGTCATTCGAAACAAATACTCATTAATTGTCATCCTTCTCAAAGCACTGAGCAGCAGCAGGGTATTTTTAGAGGTGGGGAGGTTGAAGTGTAGAGCAATGAGCTCACAAAACTGACAAGTATAAAACCAGGAAAAAAAGTCAGGTTTTTTTAGCTCTTACACCTGTGCTTTATCCATCTGTTTATAGCTGGGTCTGTTCTAAACACGGAGCAGGCAGCCTGCCTAGAGATTAAACACATCATTGAGTGACAGAGATGTATTGGCGTTACCTTGTGTGCTAGGTACAGCAAATATTTGCTTTCATTTCCCAAGCCCTGCATTGACATCAAATAATTTATAACTCTATTGAGCATAAAACCTCAAAATGGCATCATTTGGCTCACGCAAAATTAATCTGATGTGTTACAGAAGAAGAGGAGGACTCTGCTAGGCCATGACACACACCAAAAATTTACAAACACAAAATAAGTACTCAGTTCTGCCTCCTGAACACACAACTACAAAACTTGGTAACAAATCAGTTTTGGTAGCGTTTTGTTGAGACTTTTTTCTACCTTTGTGGTAGAGGTATTAGGCCTCTGCCACAGGCAGTACTGCAGAGCCACAGTTGGAGCTGCTTTAATTAAGGCAAGATGCTTAATTTTATCAACACAGTGATGTGAGTTCTTTGATTTCCCCTGTTTCTATGACAAATTTTCCAACATATTTCTGTAAGAAGGGTTATCTTCAAGGGACTTAGATTTTGCAGCTAAACAGCCTTATGCTCATAGGTCCTTATTTTCATTTGTGCTGAGATCCTCCTACTTTTTGCACGCAGGACTCACAGTTCAGTTTTCAAGGATGAAAAAAGAGAAAGATGTACTTGCTAAAAGAAAAAGATGCACATACCCTCTGTAAGTTCTCCCACCAAATCACTTTCCCATCGCTGGCTACAATATTCCAGTCTAAATACTCAAGTCTCCCATGAACACTGAACGCTCGTAGGATTAAATTATAGACTGAGATTGTTCTACTTACATAAGGTTTCTTTTTGAAACATTGAAATGTCTTTTATATACTTTCTTTATGTCTATGACCAGGGTAAAACAAGATCCATTCTATATGTAGTTTGGCCTAAATCCCTGCCTTTTTCCAGGTCTGTCCATCCAGTTTTCACTCTAGTACTAAGTTCCTTAACTAGATGTTTGTCCTTACCCAAGTCCCTCACCTCACTGATTTTAAGCACTGCTTCTTGACTGGAAGCCACGAAGGTTGAGCAGTCTCAGCTGTCTCCATTTCGGATGTAAAAGGCTTAACTGATTCAGCTTGTTTTTGAGATCTTGAGTTTGGCATTCAATATAGAGTAATTGCCTATTCTTGAAAAGAGCTCATGTCGCACATAGAGAAATTCACTGTATTTTAAATACAAAATTAATTTTAAAATGCATATAATGATTTGACATATTTCTTCACTGCTGTCACAAAGCAGTTTAATTTTTTTTTCTTTCATCTATCATGACTGTAGCTATAAATCCAATGATGGAAATAAACATTTTCATTTGATTAAGCATTTTGAAGCAGCACTGAGTTTGGGAAACACTAGCTTGAAGCACAAAATGAGAAATAAAATGACACAATGAAAGGTAAATGTCACCAATCTTATGATTTAAAATACAATTAGAGAAGACTTATAACAAATTCCATGTATGATTTTTTTTTAATTTAAACCATACCACATATGCAAATATGCTACAGCTTCACCTACAAAGGCCAGGGCATGGTCAGCCAGTGGCCTCTGACAAGAGCCCTGCAAAACCCTCCTGGTGGCAACAGAGCTGCAGTCTGACCTTTACTTTGTATACTATTTGGGAGAATGGTGTTAGAAACAAAAAAATGTGAGTTAAAAAGTCACAGCAACCAGAACTGGATCAACATTCTAAGCCATGTCTAATGAAGTAGTTTTTACAGATGCCTAAATTTTCATGAGACCTCCTAATCTGGAAAATAATTCATAGCCAATGACAACATATGTGCCTGCAGGTAATCAGAATGGTTCATAAGATCCACCTCCCAGATAGAACTTGAGCACCTTTCCTTTTCTTCCCTGCTTTTATAGCATCATTCCCTGTCAAAGTAGCCTCCAAGAACACCTGGTTCTACAGAGAACCTGAAATTTGAAGTGAGGTTTTCCTGCCAGTTAGAATAGGGAAATGGAGGAAGCAGAAAATACGGGCCATCGATAACCCTTGAAGCTTCAGGGTTAGCTCTGACATCCACATGTGAGCCTGTTCAGCACTTCGATAGATTGGACTTGACGGTACTGGGTTTAAAATGATACTATTTGCTTTCACAGAGAGGTAAACAAAATATGGAAGCTCTCAGGCTGAGTTCAGTGATGCACACGTAACGCCATTAGAGCTCGACTAAGTGTCAGTACTACCCAGGCTAAAGGGGCTGCTGAATGCTCTAAGAGGCAATTTCCCTTTCCTTCTCTTCCATAATTCACAGTGGCTGGCACTACCCTGCTCGCAGCTTCCCAGAAAATATCTGTTCCGTGATGGTACCAGTTTCAGGAGTCGGATAAAGCATTTCATTGACGTAAAAAGGGCTGAAGCAGCTCTCATTTTATTCATTTTGGTTGCAAACAAGTAGTGACTGGTAAGTGCTGAGTACACTTTCTTTTCTCCCCAATCTTCCCCAGACTAAACTGAAACATCTTTCCCCAGAGATTTGGCACTGACAGTGACAGTCATTACTCTTAATACTGAAAAACAGTATCATCTCTAAAACCTGTAAGATCTCTACTTGGAAAAGGAAGCAATCTTCATCTCAGGTTTTTCTTACAATTTGTAGAAATCCATACTACACTGCAGTGGCAAAAGCTTCCTCTCAACACCTGTGGATTTCAAATTGCAATTTAGGAGCTCTATCTCTCTGTAGTATCACAACAGCAAAATAAAATACCAGCAGGACACCAGATGTGAAAAGGTAGGATTTGGCTCGTCAAGAAAAATTTGGGTCCCATCCAAGAGTAAGGGAAAATTGAAGCTTCTACAATTTGTTTAACTCCGTTTTACGTGAAGTGGCCCATTCATTGCTGCTATTTTCTCTTTACCTAAACAAAAGTAGGTTCCTTAAATTGAAATGTAGCTCACCCATAGACAATTAACAAATGGAGATTCGTGTCACAGCACTAGAGGAGTTATTTTCCCACTACAGAAACATATTCCTTTCATTTTCAGACAGACAGGCATTTAGGTACACATAAAATGTCTGTGTGACTGTATTTAGGAAGACATTGAGTAAAAATGTCATTTGCATAGGATCAGAGTTGCTCTCTAGCTGCTTGGAAGACTGAAAATGTTACCTAGGATTATTTAATACATGCACATCTTATAACTGCACATAATTACTTACATGACAGTAAGACAGAACCTACAACTTCATAAACATAAGAAAGCTATTGTCATAGTTCTTCTATCTACACTATTGCTCTTTCAGTGGATAGAAAATAGCTAAATTACCTTTCTCATCCACGGCAAACCTATTACAAGCTCAAACCCACCACATGCTGAGGAGAAAATACAGCCCAGGTGCCCCTGGTTATTACTAGCCATCATATTTTTTATTCTAAGAGGCCTGTAAAACTTCATTATCTGATTTTACAGTGGCATAACGAGTAAAATCCAAGTAAAAAAGCACAAGGAAATGAAATTGTGCACTTCGGGAGGTGGCTGGCTGGCCAACCCTACTGAGGATTCTCCCCAGCAGACAGCCCAGGTTTGAACTGTGGCCAACTCACCTTAACACCTGTAAAGCAAAACTAAACCTGTGCCCTGGGAACAATCCACAAATTGCATGAATTTTTATGACTGTGCAGGATCACATCTTTCCTTTTTCCTAACACCTCTCCGTGTCTATAACAACCCAGTATTGGTCTTATCCTGAAGTTTTCTTCACTTTCTTCCTTCTTTCTTTTTCCTGTTCTCATTTTTTCCCCAAATAAGCTTTTCCACTCTTCATATGCTTCTGTCCCATCTCACCCAATTTGCTCCTTTTGCATTTCCACTTGTATCTGCTTGTGTGATCTGAGATTAATTTTACTGCCCTGACTACAACCTGGCATTTCATATTGTCTTTTCCATATCTGTCCATACTCATTTTAAGCACTAAATTGCACTTTCTTTTCTACAGCTTCCCAATGTAATGGTTCAAAATTGAAGAAAGAAGCAATGGCCTCAAGACACTAAACCCTATCCACTTAAACTTGATCATAGAGAAGACTGTAATTGTGAGTCTATATAGTGTCTTTTCCCCTGAAACACCTATGCAGAGAAATATCATGGTAGAATAAATCACACTTACTCCTCTATGTGTGAATATGGAGGCAGGCCAGAACAGAAATAAATAGCTTATTTGGCTTTTGGCAAGATAGTATTTGGCATTTAATATATCAAGTGGTAATCTTCATTGTATTTATTCAGCTGAGCATTTAGGGTGCATTTAAATGCGAGAATGATAAATACAAGAAATACAAAACCTGCAATAAAACTAAATACCATTCTAGGCCTAAGAATTATTAAATGAAAAAACCCCCTCTAGGTGCAAATTTTTTTTTCCCAGAGGAAAACTGAACCTCTAAGGCAATTGTCTTATGAAATCTCATCTCTGTGTGGTATGATAGTCTATGTATGGTCTTGATTTTCTCATTCACCTTTTATTAATCCTCAGATGCAATCAAAGAATTTATGCAGATGGCTGATTAAAAGCCATTGCAAAAACCAAGAAACTCAAAGATCAGGCACTGACTCAGGAAAAATTCTTGTGACTGTACCACATTTATAGTTTTGGAGTAATTTTTTGAACGTTATACTGTCATATATCTGTGGTCCAGCTCCAGTAACTTGATTTCAGATTTGTGTGTCCCTCCCCAGGATTCTGGATATATTAATTGCCAGATATTTACATGTCATTTGTCATGTGTTTATCTCATTACCTAGGGGGGACACATGTTGAACAGCTGCAGATGTGCACTATCTTTTGTATATGTAAGCAAGTGGGTTTGTATTTCTGCCTGGGATTTCAATCCTTATCTTTCTGCAATATAGCATTTGCCATTTAATATATTAGAGGATAATCCATGTTGTATTTGTTTAGTTGTGCTAAACAGAACGTTAAATCCAGGAACATTTTTTCTGCAATGTCCTCAATCAGTTGCAGGGGCTGATAGCAGAATTTTATGGAGATTTTTGACTGCAGCTGTTTCCCTGGTTTGTTTTCTGTAGCTTATTATGCATTAGAGTCAGTCTTCTACACTCCCTTTATCCATATGTTTACTTGAATGCAAATAGCCAAACTTGTTTGTGTGCGATTTTTTACCCAGCAGAGGTTAAACCCAACTGAGGCAAACGGAAAAGAAGTGTCACTATGCACATCAGTATTGTATTTCTCTAGTGAGAAAGAAGGGAACCTGTCAGCAAACTGAAATCCCAGTTTGTCCTTGCTTGTGCTAAGGGTACCCAGATTTCAGGAGCTCCGAGCTCTACTTTTCAGGAGCCTAAAGGTCAGATCTTTTGCTGCAGAAATGGAGCAGACTGCTCATTGAGGTGTGATATATGTATAAATTCAGGCAGCCAAACCACAACAGTGTTTGTCCACAAGATGTGTCCGTGGCCTCCATGACAATGTTTGCCCCCCAAGACAACTGCCCTGACATCAGTGACCTGTATACAGATGTGGTACTCTAGGCCTTGACTTTTTACACCCTTCTGTAACCCTATTACCTACTGAGTTTTGGCTAAACAGTGTCTGAAAGCAAACATCACAATATCCAGTCCGTATTTAAAGTGACATTAAGAACTGTGCATAGTTTTACAAAGAAATGAAGACCACATTTAAGAGCAGTACATTGTGAGAGATGACTGGAGCTTGCCTGTGAGTGCCTGCAGTAAGGACACTGGCACTTTGCTGTTGCCATTTTTAACTGTATCCTTCCTTGCAATCCTAGAATGCAATAAAACCTTTACATTACAATATTAACATTACATATGCAGTGTCACCTGCTGCCTTCATCTGTTACACCTGATGCCTCCAAGGTGATATAGCTCTTTGGTCTTTGGGCAATAAAAAACCCCAAAACATTTAGTACCAAGGATCTCAGAGAAAGCAAAAGCACCATGTGACAGAGCACAGAAAGCACCGTGGGGCACAGGAGGCACCGAGGGCCCCATCTGCTGTAAGCTGCACTGTCAGCGAGCACAGAGCACTCACTGGTGGATGTGTTACTGCTTACGCCTTGTAACTGGTCAATGATGTTAATTACAATTAAATGTTCGCTGCAGAACTTTATGACTTGTATGGACAGATGAACACAGACTTGATTAACAAGCTGCAGACTAAATGGAAGTATTTCTGAAGCTAATGTTTCTGAAAACTATTAACAGAGTTTAAGTCAAGTAATATTTCCTGTTCCTAACTGGCAGCAGGGAAACAGATCATACAGCCATATCTCCAAGGAGTACACGAGATGAAAGAGATGAATATCCTTATCCAGTCCTCTGATCTGTGTGTGGATATTCACAGTAATAAATCTCTTGTCAGAAAGCTTTTGCATTCTATCTCTCAGCATCTGTACTTCTACTAAAACAGTCTTATCCTGTATATGTTTTGTTTGGGTTTTTTTTTTTCCTTTTTGAAGAAGGGTCAAAAGCCAGCTCACATATTATCCTGCTGATAGGCAACTGCTGCCAGCTTCACTCTCCTGAAAGTTGTGTAACATTGAGGTGATGACAGACACTCCCCACATTCTGGCAGCTGTGCCTCCCGGTATTTCCCAGTGCCACTTAAAAAAATGGAAGCTGAAAGACTGCAGAAACAATTTTCTGAAGTTCTGCCAGACAGCCAAAAACTATCATTAAGAATAAGGAGCAATACGGAAGACATTTCGCTTGAAAAACAGCACCAAAAAGTAAGGGACGACAATTATGGAGAAGAGAATTAGACAACCCACACTGTTCCAACTGAAAGAGGATGCAGTTGAGTAAGGATGTATAGGAAAAGCTGTTTGTAAAGTTAATTTTAACACAAGCTGAACCAACGCAATGGCTCCCCAGTGTGCAAAATCCCCCGACCCTCCTCTCAAGGATTAGTGTATCATCTACACAGATACAAGTTAGGGGGCACTCGGATG
Organism: Cephalopterus ornatus; assembly: GCA_013396775.1. NCBI lineage: Eukaryota > Metazoa > Chordata > Aves > Passeriformes > Cotingidae > Cephalopterus > Cephalopterus ornatus. Next base: position 143,803 of record VZRE01015336.1, read on the forward strand.
AGCAAGAGGACTTCAGGAAAGGATATAAAAGGTCAGAGGATCCCAAAGCAAACACAAAGATTCCAGTCCTGTTAGTCCTGACAGCAGCACATGTACCTTGAGTTGGTCTTACTCTCACATAGTCCATGGCATCTCAAGCACTGTTTTAAAACTGTTTTCTGTTTGCCTTGGATTCTTGTATAGGTCTGGTTTAGAGAGTGGCAACACAAATTGCTCTCTGTTGACTTCCCTCTGCTGAGGGAGTGACAGCTTGCAACGGCAAAGAAAGAGCAGGAAGGAGGAAATCAAAATTCCTAAATCACTTTTACCAAGGTAACACGTAACCCAGAATCTAGACCCAAATCAGTTGTATCACAGCACTAAGGAAAAACTCCAGAAAAATAGTAAATATTATATTGAAGTTTTTACAACAGGAAACAGACAAACTTTCCTACTTCCCTTAACTTCCCAGGAAAATGGAGACCAAATTGAGACTATAAAAAGCCACTAAATAATCAGAAGTTTGGATGAAAGAGGTGTTGGCGATGGGGAATATATGAAAAAGTTGCAATACTTGAGTTTTCCTTGTCTAGATTAAAGGAAGTCTCTTAGCTGTCCTGAAGTAGCTAAAAAGTCACTACAAGAACAAAATAAAGTCATTTTTGTATCAGATCACAGCACGATCAAAGGCAAGAATCTTAATTTGTAAGAGGTGAGGAACGTATAGATTTATATAATCTCCTCTCTGTATATTATGAATTAAATTGTTAGACAAAACCTCCTTGAGGAAGGCTCAAGGCAGTTTGTTGTGCCTTCAAATAATGTGATAAAATAGGCGACCCCTCTACTCTTTTTGAAAATAAAGAGGAAAAGGTAGAGCAGGTGTGGATTTTCGCAATTTATCTTCATGCTCTGAGATAAGTAAGAATAAAATAAAATGTGCATCCAAAACATTACATGCACAAATTCAAGCATTCAAATGTTAGCAGATACTATGATTCCTGTGTTGTCTGAAATTAACCCAGGATATAAGCAATAAAAATTACTTGAGTACATTCATGCCTATTATTACTTCCAAACACCCTGCCTTGTGCCCTGAAGAGTGACTATTGCTTTCTTACATAATGTGATGCCCTTTGACAGAGATGCATTTTGTTCCAATCCTGCTCTGAATGCAAAGCTGCTCATTTCTGAACAGGCACTTACCAGATATTACTGAATTATTCTTCACAAAATCCTCCCAAGCTTAAATGAAGTGATCTCCCACAGAATTTAAACCCGGAATTTCAAGCCTACCCAGTAATTATGACTGCTCAACTCAAGCCTGATACTGCACAGCCTCATTCTGCCTTTGACACAGATATTACTTTTTAAAAGCCTCATTCCAAATCACAGATAGTTGAACACAGACAAAACTTCTGTGTGAGGCCACAGGTGGCTCATGCTGCCTATTCAAATATTATAAAATACATAAGCAGCAGTGTCTTGTAGAACATTTGGCTGGAGCAATTCACCAGCAATGAACAGGAATCCTCTCCTAAAATCTTGGACAAAATAATAAATAGAATTCAGTTTTCTTTCCCAGTGAAAAAAAAAAAACCTCATTCATGTCCTTCCTAACAAAGGGAGGTAAGAAAAATTAGGGAAGAGTCATTAAGCCTGAGAGTCACTGTGGTCTCCAATGTGCCAGCCAGCTGTGGTAAGAGAAGCGAATGTCTATGCATGTGTATTCAATGTGTACATCACACACTGACACACACGTGGACTATATAAGTAGCCTCACCTGTCTCAGCTGTTACCTGAATTGAATATGACTTGTGGGCATTCAGATCCTTCAAAAATCTGCCATGCATTTAAATCCCAAGAGTAAGACTTCATTTTTGAAAATTTTAGAATACATATCAATTTTTGAAATGAGAGCTTCGTACACTAAAGTATTATGATCTACTAAAATACAACATTCAGAAAATTCCACATGACAAAAAAATCAGTAATTTAACAGGGAGTTTCATATATAAAAACAAACAAACAAACAAATCCTCGAACTTTCAGAAGATGTAACACTTTTACATCAGTAAACCGTGTCAAACACTCAGGAATCCAAACAAGAGCTTGGCTTGGTGTAGTCAGCCAATTTTTGTTCCAATTTAAATATTTTGGTTAGAGGTCTGATTTTCTGTTGAAGTCAGCGTAATCCCTGTTGGGAATGCAGTTTGCTTATTCTCCTCTCATTATGCTCAGCCAGAGGAGTTGTGCCAGCAGAAGGAACCGAGTGTTTCCATTCTGCTGGATGAGATCAGCCAAGAGGTGGTGCTGTGCAATTCCTGTGTCTGGAGAAGCCTGTGAGAAAAACTATACGTTTGTAAAACTTACAAAGCTGAAAGACTGTAAGTGGTTATTTCTCAGAGGGTAAAAAAGGCAGTGAGTTTCAAATATCCTACTATTAATACAGTGCTCTCATTTAAAATCTGTTATAGACAAATCCCTGACTGTTTTGGTTTGGGATTTGTAGATTTGCTGTCAAATCCTAATGAATAAAAATTATCTACACCAAGCTGAAACAGAGTCAACGAGGCCATTTTTATCCTTGATGGCCTTTTTCTAGACTTCTCTATGCTAAAAGTTTGCATCTTCAGTGAGCTAATTGGCCATTAATTGAAGGTAAACATGTTTTCAAGTGCCAGTCTGGACACTGTCCAAACTTCTTAATTCTGTTCCTTAGAAACACTAAGACTGAGGCCAACTGCAATCTTGGACCAAGTTTTTTCTGTGTGTATGCGCATGTGTTTGTGTGTTATCTCTGAAAATTAATCAACCAGTTCAAGTTAATTGGTAATAAGCAAACTTTAAAAGTTTCTAGCATAGAACATATTATTTCCAAAACTAAAAACAGTCAGTGCTCCCCTGCTTTGAGTACTTTTGCTATAGTGTGCTCTATGGTGAACTTGCCACTGGCTGCCGCAAGAGAGGAGCCCCGAAGAAGAGATATAAGGACTCCCTGAAACAACATCTCAGCCTTGGCCATATCGATCACCATCACTGGTCTGCTCTGGCCTCCAATCGGGAGGCCTGGAGACACACTATTCACAATGCTGCAATATCTTTTGAAAATACACGCAGGATCACTCTCGAGGAGAAAAGGCAATGCAGAAAGAACCGTGTCCTTTCAGTACCACCTGGGGAGCCATTCTGCTGTGCCTTTTGCAACCGGACGTGTCTATCTCGCATTGGCCTTTTTAGCCATCAGCGTGCTTGTAGCAAGCGTGGGTAGAGTCCTTCACAAATCTTCGTTCGCGAAGCCTAGCCATGATGATGATGATGATCAATATGGTAAAGCAGAAATTGATTCTCCTTCCATTGTGGGCTGACATAGTTATGTATTTCAATAGATAACTTCAGACAGCTTATTTAACAGCTACATGACTGAGCAAACAGAGGAAAGAAATGTAGTCACTCGTCTTTAAAGAAAGGCTGCTCATCACCCCCAATGTCCACAAACTTCTACCCAAGACAGTAATTTGCCTTCTCAGCCACCACATGAGAAAGCTGTTCCTGCTGCTTTATGGATGCAAAAGTAAATACGACTTACAATTCAATCACAGTCTCTGTTAAAATAGAGGTAATTCCTCAAAGGCAAGGATGCAGCCCCTGGAACTTCTGAAGACGTTCCACTGTATTTTTTTTTTTTTGGTATCAAAATCCTTTTAAAACTCAGTTTTCAGTTTCATTTGCGGCAAATTCTATCACCTCTAAAAGAAAAATAAATAAACCCCTAAAATTTATTTTTTGACCCACTTTCCTTAAAATCCTTCAAATTCCTTCAAGTGCAAAACCCAAATTGTTACTTTGGCAATGTTTCAGCCACGCTTTTTAAAGAGCAATGCTGAAATTTTACTAAATAGACTTATTCATATTTATTCTTCTAGTATCCCATTCTTTGACATTATTAATTTATAGACTCGTACAATATCCAGCTTCCCTTAGGATGTGTAACATAAGGCTCGAACATCCCTGCCAGACATCAGTATCCCCAGTGACAGAGATGCCAACTTTTAAATGATTTATGTTTTAATATCGCCTCAGCCTTGTACATTTTCCCGTACTTATCAGTCTCTGCTAATGCAAATTATTTTTACCTGTTCTTTCTTTAAATAAGAAGAATAATAAACAACCTTTCAGTCTTTTATAGAAAGTAGTATGAGTTTTCTCAATCTTCTCTCTTCTGGATTACGTGACATGGTTCCTGCAAGTTTTACACAGGCCATGAGGGGGGTCTTTGTAGATCTTTTATTTAATCTTAACTCCATTTTTCCTCCAAATTTTATCTGTCTTCCACCAAAAGGGTTCACATTGCAGCTGAACTCCAGCAAGGCAAGTTCACACTAATGAGCACAGCAACAAGAGCACTGATGCGCAAGAAAACTCAGAAAAACAAAATTTGGAAATCCAATATTAAAAACTAACTATCCATGTAACCAGCCCTGAGAAAACAGCAGTTTCCATCTGGATGATATCATCATAGTGATGAATTAACTGTATGGTTCTCATCATTTTTGTTAGTCTGGGTGGTTCTGATTAATCCAGAACAAGAGTAATGGACTCAGTGATCCTTGTGGGTCTCTTCCAACTCAGGATACTCCATGATTTCATGATTAAATGCTTTTCTACTTCAAACATGGCATATACACAGGTGATGATTTATCTTCAGAAAAGAAGAAAATTATATAAAAAAAAAGAATGGTATGAAAACAGCTTATTAGAAAATCTGTGGTTTAAATAATTTTGTCCTGTTACGCTACAAAGACACAAGAAATATGTGGGTATCACCAGCAAAAAAAATTTGGGAAACTTTATAACATCAAAATACACTATCAGTGTTAAACATAAACTTTTAGCTATTATTTGCATTTTGTTCATTTTAGAGAAAATTAAAATTTTCTCTCAAATCTACATATACATAGAGACATTTTTTAGTCCAGAATAATACATAAATGACCTTACAGAAGCTTGTTAGATAATAAGACCACCAGGTAATAAAAGAAAAAGATAAAAGGAGGTTTCAAATGGACATGAACATAATGTCCCTGCATTATGGAGCCTTAAACTCCCATTTATATTCTCATTCAGAACCAAAGCGGCCTCAATTCTCTCTGGCTTAATTGCTTTCAACTTGAAGAAAATCACTGATAGGGTGATTTAAATCATGTAGCTTTTGCCTGGACATCTCAGTTATCAAAAAAAAAAAGGCAAATAAAGAGCAGTACTTTAAGACTTCCATACTAAGCAGAATAACAAGCCCATCTCCTTCACAAATAAGAATTTCAAATTCATAGATTCACAGTAATTTCTGTAAAAGATGAGCATCTTGATCAGAAGTTTAATTAGCTAAAGACTTAAGGAGAGGGATCTGAGGACAGGAAGAAGAGTAACTACACCAATTACACAGAGATAGAGTAAAACTCAAGTGGGAGGACGTGTAGCATCAGCTGTGAATTGCCCCAGGCAATCCAGCTCATGGAGCTTTATTAGTGTCGGTGCTGCTCATGTGTTCAGCCTGGTTTGTTGAGATAGTTCAGATGATCAGGGACCAAAAGCACCAGGGACACACCATCAAAAGCTGGTTTGGGTAATGAAGATGCTGTTAGATGACAGCTGAGCTGTGGTGTGTTCAGAACCTGAGCCCATGAGAGAGGCTCAACACTGGTCCTCCAGATGAAACTTTCAGTAAGTGAAAAAATGTTTTACTGGCTTACAAACTGTTTTAGTTTTTTGTTTTTTTGTTTTTACAAACTACAGCTGTTTTGTGATTTCATCGATGTTTTTGTATTCCACTGGTTTTTTCCTCATATTTATTGACACCACTTAAATGTTTCTGCAAGTAGCAGCACATGAAATCCACTACTGGGCACACATTGCATAAGGAAAAAAACCTACTTAAGTTTATGCTTCATCAGTATTACTCTAGTTCTTTATTCTCCACTGGTTATGAGGTGATACCATGACACCATCACTCAGAACACCAGTAAACTATTCTAATGACACTGCCGGTGTTCACTTTGCCAACTCTTTCCAAAAGGGTTATGATCACTGGACAGATATGTCCTTCCTCATTCACAGTTTGTCGTTGTTATTAGTTACCTGCTTTTTGTTGGATGCAGCTTGTTTTGGGCAGCAAATACAGTCCACCTTCAAGCATATACAGAAGATTGGATGTTAATTTTATTCACCAATTTTTAATTTCAGTGATATTTGATTAATAAAAAGGCATGCACAATAGCAAACACACTCACACAATTACTTGAGAACTTGCATGTACCAAGCCTGTTCAAGTTTATTCTATTTTTATTGTTTTGATTATAATTGTCACTCTGAGCCAAACCAATAACCTGACCTAGTTAATGACTTCCCTTTTAATGCAGCTATGTCACGTGCTTGATATTTTGATTCTTTCAGTTTTATCTGAATACTTCTCAGATTAATTAGCTGACTTTTTCATACAAGCTCCTATCTCTCCATGTTCATAAATCAAATTTTATTTATTTATTTTTTAGTTCATTGAAGAAAAGAACCATTATTTCTTCTATTTTCTGTTTGCACATGAATGCAAAGTCATATCATCTTATTTTGGGAGAGAGCAGATGACACTAACCCTTGTTCCTTTTTCTTATCACGAGCAGCAGCCACAAGGTTTTCTAGTGAGCAAACCTGTGCTGCTGCACTAGAATAGAAGTTCCAAAGGAGATAAGATCCAGGGGGAAATGTAAAGGTGACGGAGTTTTACGCCTCAGCTTAGTTACAACAATTAAAATTAAAAGCTGGAACAGCACAGAACTGGAAGCAGTTTTCTAAAACTTGAGATCAGTCAAAATATCTTTTTTGCATAAATGTTTCACAAGCATTTAAGCTAAAAGCGATAATAACAAAGGGAAATGTAATTTTTTTTTTTTTGTCTGATTAAGTATCTTTTCTTATCTCATTTTGGCTCCACTGTTATACCATCTCCAACTGTTCACAGCCTGAAAGAGGTTGTGGAGGGGGAGGATGAGCAAGTAAATCTGAATTCTTAATGAAAACTTTCATATTATGATTAGTTACTACAAAGTTTTGGGGGCTTTTTTGCTGGTTTTTTTCTTTGTTGCCTTTTTCTTTTTTTTTAATGAAGAAGATTCTTTTTCAGGTCATCTTTAAAACTTTCTAGAAGTGAGTGGGTCTTGTATGTATCTTACAGCTCTTTGAAAATCTTTGTGACGAAAAAAGGAGCAAAATTCTTTTAATAATGGCATGTTATTAAAATACTAATGATTTTGCTGTTTAAAAGTGAGCTTTAATGATTATAACTCTTCTCCTTGATCAGCAAAAAATGGTGACTAATCTAAGAGGGGAAAAATAAAAAAAGTTTTAAGACTCAGAGATCTCTCCCAAGCCTAGTGGCTGCTATAAAAGCTCAGAGACAAGAGAGTAAAAAGAGAATAAAACAGGCAGCGGACAATAACTGCAGATGTTTTATTTTTATCCTGAAAGACTCCCCTGTCCAAACAACAATGAAGCAAATAAAGAAAAATATATACTGGTTTGACCTCACCTGCTTTTTGAATTTCTACTCTTCCCCCCTGTAAGAAACTTCATCTTCTCATTGATATAAAGTTCACTGACTTTTTCTCCCTTTTCCTTGTCCAAGAAATCAGTCAAAATCCAACTGCCAGTTATCACACTGTCAGGGCATTCTGCCAGGTCAGGCTGAAGACTTTTTTCTTTCTCTCTGCCTACCAGAGCAACCCCTGGGGCACCATGAGCCCTCTCCAGTTCCTGTCTCAGAAAAGGCATGAAGCAAAAGGCCACGTCCTTCCAAAGCCCAGACCTGGGGACCCCTTCGCTCGTCAGGCTAAATGGGACACTGGGAGACCCTGCTTTACTCTGCAAGTGTGTTTCCTTACCCCTCCATTCACCTTATATCATGTTTAACTCAGGGCAAATATAAGGTGAATGCAAACTCTACTCATTGTGTCTAGAATATAGTGCATTTATGTTTTGATTTTTTTTTTTTGAAAGACACAGGTCCAGAAAATACGAAAAATACAATTATTTTCAAAAATGTTGATTTGCAAAGGTCTCTCTCCACCCTCTCACCAGCTGACTTGCTCTTTCCTGGCTATTGTGGGGTTTGTAATACAGGATTTCAGGGTTGGCCATGAGTTCTGCCCCATCAAACATTCCATCAGAGATTTTACCCATGCATTTATCTAAAAGCTCACCATCAGGATAGCTCTTACTGGCTTACATGTCTTCCCACAACACCAAACAGCTTGAATTGTCAGCCCCAAACTCCATCTATTTATATCTTCCATCTCTTTGACCTTTTAAGGGCTGTTTTCCACCCTCTGGGAGGGCTTTTACATACCCGAGGCACCACCTCCTGTGCATGGCTCTCTAGTAAGGAAACCTTTCATTCAATAATGTGTAAAACTTCTCCCATTCCCTTGGCATTTTAGTGCAAACTGCTCAGTGGACCTTACATTGCATTTTGATCTGTCCAATAAATGCAAACATCTCATGAGGGCAATCACACACAGTTTGAGTGTGAACATTTGCAGTAGCAGCTAATTGCTCTGGATGACACAACCAACCCCCAACTTCTTCCTCTTACCTCTACCAGTATTATTTCAGAAGCAGAACAAATTTAAAATTTAAAAGAAAATCTTTAAGGCCAGAAACAGTTTCTTTTTTTTTTTTTTTTTTTTTTTCCCCTAGATCTCTGCAGTATGGTATTTTAAAGCTGCTGCTCTGTTATAAGAAAGGCTGCACTTCACAATGTTGTCTTACCCCTTCCTTCCTCCTATTTTCTGAGATTTTAGACTGAGGCAAATTTCCCCACTGTGTTTCAAAAATATAGTTATGTATTTTTAATTATCATTATTATTTTCATACTGTGGCTTTCATTTGAGCCACAGAAAAATCTGTGCTTAGAATCCTTAGAATCCAAGAGGAGTTAACGGCATAATACTTTCATATTTTTTCCTCAGAACAAATTCTTGAGATGATGAAGTGGAAAACTTAAGCTGTTAATTCTCCTCCCATTTCCCTTGTTCCTCTTTGTGAATCACAAAGGTATCAACTTATTGCTATTATAGACTTAAAATGCAACAGAATAATTTTTTTCGTTGTTGTGCAGTTGTTTTTTTTCCTGACTTATTAACATTACCAAGAAATGCTACATAACACCACGACACATTAATAGCTGTTGTTCTTCAAACATCATCATATCACAGTCTCTTCTTGTATGCATTTACAAATGTTGTGTGAAAGAAATAAGCAGAGCTTGTGGCATTTTTTTTATTTCTACACCACAGCAGAAGGAAAAGCCGATTAAAAGATTTATTCAAATATTTACATGACACACACTGTCGCCGTATTAAAATGTGAGCTTGCTCCTTTTATAAATCTCTTTTGTAAAGCAGTGTCTTTTCTCCCCTTTGTTACTAATGCAACTTTTAAATGGTGGTTATGAGTTTCAATGACTTCAGGCTGTAATTGTACATCCCCTCCAAATCTTCTCTTTCTCATCCTCTTGCCCCGCTCAATACACCTTGTTTTTACACTGACCTGGTCATGTGTGCTGATGGCCCAGAAAGCCAAATGTGTCCTGGGCTGCATCTAAAGGAGCGTGGCCAGAAAGTCAAGTGATTCTGCCCCAATGCTCTGCTCTAGTGAGACCCCCACCTGCAGTGCTGTGTCCAGCTCTGGGGTCCTCAGCACAAAACAGACATGGAGCTGCTGGATATAAGAAAGAAATTCTTCCCTGTGAGGGTGGGGAGGCCCTGGCACAGGTTGCCCAGAGAAGCTGCAGCTGCTCCATCTCTGAAGTGTCTAAGGCCATGCTGGACAGGGCTTGGAGCAACCTGGGCTAGTGGAAGGTATTCCTGCCCATGGGGCAGGGGGTTGGAATGAGATGATCTTTAAAGTCTCTTCCAACCCAAACCATTCTGGGATTCTCTGATGATTCTATAGAAGTTCATGTAGGAGGTGTGTAACCTGTTTCCTCATTCCCAATACTGCTCCACACTGCTCCACATATCCTTCCACATTGCCAGCTTTGATCTGCACATCTTCCCTGTAATCTCACTCTATTTGCCCTTTACCCACATATCTCCTTGTTTGGAAAGTTTTGTAAGTGGGTGATAGATCAATACCCTCTGCATTTCAAACATTCTCCTTAAAGTTCATCTCTTTCCATAAGCCTGTGAGATATAATAAAAATTATGATCAGCATCCCAAATAGCATCAGAGCCGTCAGTAGAAGTTGCTGGTTTCTGGAACCAGCAGTAGCCCTGAGGCTGCAGCCCTATCCTCTATTCCTGCCTTTTCCCATTTCCTGGCATTCCTAAAGAGAACAGAAAATGGATATGAAAAGAAATTAAGAGACTCTGGAATTTATATTACTCCATGTATATTAAATGTCTGAGAAGTACAATCAGGACTCAACATTTCAAGTGCTTCTGTCGGGAGGGAACTGCAGCATTCCCTTATTCCAAGGCATTTTTCCCTTGTAAAATGTTGCTATACATTCTCCATTGCCATTGTGGTGCAGTGGAAGGCAACAATTTACCTTGAACACTGAAGGTAATTAAGTAGACATATTTACAGCATAAATATGTAGATGCATACACTTAGAACTGCATTCTACAATATTAATTCCTAATGTTCCTTAATGCATTCAAATATCAGATAGCTTGAGCTATTTTATGCTTCCTATTAAACACAAGGAGATGCAGAGTCATAAAAAAAATAAAATGCTTTGTGTATAGACATTTAGCTGGTTGTGGCAGAGCTGGGAGAGAACCTGAATTTGATCTATCCTCTTGTGAGTTTTAAATGTGTTACCTTCCCTATCATCGATGTGCGGTGATCAAAGTCTCATGAATATGCACACTGGTTGCCAAACTAGCTGGAATCCTTTAAAAAGCCATTCCCCAGGAGTACAGCAGACCTACTGAAGACCTTAGCTAGAGATAAACTCATTCTAACTCGGCTCATATTTGTTTCATGTGACAGTCATAAGCACCGTCATAAATTTTACAACAATTTCAAGGACCAGCAAAAGTAATCGCTTCTGCTTCTTGACCACTGAACACAAGAAGTCCCATATTAAAATTTATCAAAACTATGAACTGCAGACATATGGAGCCAAACATCTTACTTCAAAGGCATTTGATAGATAAAATATTATTGCAAAACTATTTATTCTCCATCTCTGTTTCTGACTGCCACTTTATTTCCTACTAACCTTGTTCTAGCTTTTTCTTCAATCCATGTTTCACTGCCAAGTCTGGGCTCTGAAGAACTCATAGTGATCAGCGTAAACACATCCTTTGCCCCTGGTTATGGTCTCCTTTACACAGGTCTGATAATTACACTGAATTTAAAACTAACTCTGAACTTAAAATTAGGTGATGTAACAGATAATCAGTACTGCAAAACCACTAACTGGGTAAGTTCATTGGTAGAGGGGGGGATTTTTCTGGTGGGTATCTATTAGACATAATCTGGATAATCAAAACATTAAACACAGTTCAGATTGATAAAAGTGCTGAAATCCTACCAAAGTAACATACTTTGATTAGACACATAACAAATGCGCTTCTGCAAGAGCTGTGTGAATAGCAGAATCTTTCTTTTCTCAATTTCAAGTTCAGTTTTAGAAGAATAGCAAAAGTTCTTTGATTCACTGTATGATATGAAAGAAGCTTAGTAGCTCAAGTTCCATTGTAAGCTCACAGAAGAATACATAAAACCATCAGCACCAAACATCTATCAAAACTTAAAGGCAGAGAGATGTAAAATTAACCACATTCAAAAAATATATTACTGAGTGCTGTGAAGGGAACCATTTGGAACGAAGACATTTTCCACCAGTGCTTTAGTTGTTTTATGGATAAAATCGGAATTTCTCGTTCACAAAACAACCAAACACAAACAGCATAGACATGAACATACAAGAACAGCAGGGCTTGACCCTGTGCTACTACAGGAAGTTTATCATAGACATAAGGGCTTGTGATGACATTCTGAATGTCTTACTATAGGAAATGGTTTCCTCTGTGCGAGCGCACCTTCAGCTTGTAGAAGAACATCAGGGACACTGAACATACCAGGACAGCATTACATGTGACAGCAGCAAATACCTTACATTTTAATACCTTGTTATTTAATTCTTGCAGGAGATAAAACCTCCAAGAACAACCCGGGCTTCATGTTTAAACGCAATCACCCTCCCCCAAAAAATGGGTATATAATCGTATGCTTACAGTGTATAAACATAACTTCCTTAAGAAGCTGCTGCACACACACTTTCATGCAACTCATCCAGTGCTCAGCTAGCAATATTTTTTTAGTATGGATGCTTTTGTGATTTTTTAAATGAAATAAAACCAGCAAGTTACCCAGACAGCAATGCCACACTAATACTTTGACACCAAAATTAGTCTCAACTACTATCAATGTGAAATAATAAAAGACCAAAGACCAAAAGAAGAAAAAAGAACCAAAGTAGGGAAAAAAAAAAAAACAAGAAGAAAAAGAACAAAAAAAAAGGATCAAAACATTTTCAAATAGCCAGAATGCTTTTTGATTTTCTGTTTGCATTCTGTATCAAAACCCAGACAAAACACAGCAAAACTAATATATAAGTTGGAGCTTATCAAAACAACACACCAGATAATTAATAAAACCGCCAATAAAAAACAGTAATGAAATAACCGCTGCAATACCTGCAAACCATGTATTCTGAGAAAATTTTCCACCCCATGTTTCCACCATGAAATAAATGGATATTGCTTATGAATAATCACACTGTAAATAATCACTCCTGGCCATTCCTACAGTCCAGCACTTACATTTACCCAAAATAGCCACTATTCCTCTGACATATGGCACTGAAAAAGGCGACTCTCTGAGTAAGAATGGTTTGTAGCCAGCAGGTAACAATTAAAGGAAAACAGTCTCTCGTTTTCTGTTCCATCCCTCCTCACAGAACCAAAGGCTTGGATGTAATTCTTCCATCCCTGACAGATAAGATTAGCTAATGACAAGCTTTGGACTCATGTAGTAAATCCAGCTAAGAATGTACAAGCAAACGTATAGAAAAGAGGCTGCTTTTGGCAAATCTGAAAGCTTCAAGTTCTTTCAGGCCAGAACTTGCAGAAAATCAATTTCTACGTGAATTTTTCTTTTTCTTTTAAAACAACTCTGCAGTCAGATCGAGTCAAACTTACCATCTGCTGCAGAGAGAAATACAGCTCTACTCAGGAATTGCATTACCAAACTTCTTTGTAAACTTTACAGGCAAGCTGTTCCTGTCAGAATTTGAGTCACTGTGATAATACATCTTAATATTTGGTCAGGCTTTAAATAAAGAGTGACAAAAGTCCACATATGGATGACAAGCTGTTCTACAGTAAATATTTTTGTATTTATTGAGAAGGGGCTTATGGCAGCTTAGGACATATTCCACCAGGCATTTCAGTCTAAAGTACTTACTGACTAATAAAACCCAGATAAAATCCTAGTTTGAAAATCCTCACCAAAATTTAGTTTTTAAATTAACTTGATCCTATTCTTATTCCTATCCCTATTTAGTTACGCTTTTACTTCATTTACTTGAAAACCTTTCCCAGCTGGTGGATATTATAGAATGGAGAACTTCTAGTACCCTGCATTTTAAGCAAAGTTTTATTCCCAAGTGATGTTGAATATTTCTATGGAAGAGAAACAGCAAATTGAATGCAATTTTACTGTTGTAGCTGACCTCTAAAGCGAAGCAAGAATTCTTCCACTTTTTTTTTTTTTGTAAATAAACTTGTTTAACCCATTTTCAATATTCATGCAACTGAGGGGATACAGCACAAAAATCCTTCGAAAGCTCCTTTCCTATATACTGTAGTTAGAAGCACAATTTACTGAAAAGCAAAGCTAAAAGCAAATCTTATGATAAGTAGGGATACCGTGGGTTTTTTTTTCAGTTTGAATTCCATTTTGAGAAGTTACAAGGCACATGTTGCAATTAATATTGCATTTATAGTAAACTATTAGCTCCAAGTTCACTACACGTTACTGTTTTATTATAGCGACTATGCAAATGACCCAATACAGCGGAGAAAAAGTAGGTTTTAAAACACCTGAACAAAACAGGAAGTATATTCAGTCACAGGCAAGCATACAGCATGTAAAATAAATGCTAATGCAGATAAGTAACCTTACCCTGATGTTGGATCAACAGCTATGGCCTTGGGGTTATTCAGATCCAGCTCGATGAGGGTGACACACACTGACCCGTTCTGGCTGCAAACAAAGATCCTGTCGCTGACGTGATCCACAAAGTAAAAATTCCCCGTGATCCAGTCGATTGCTATTTGTTGTAC
>VZRE01015336.1:158200-546127 GCA_013396775.1 Cephalopterus ornatus
TTGAAAAAACCAAAAAAAAAAAAAAAAAAAAAAAAATAGAAAGAAGAAGAAGCTCAGGAGTGCAATTGCAATACAAATAACTGGCTGCCAGCTGCTTCACTGAGCAGATGCTCTACTCACTTAAAGAGTTCCAGCTGTTTTACATGCATTAGATGGTATATAATGAGTCCAATTCTCAACACACAAATAGTGGTTGGAGGGAATTTTTCCTTTTTAAGCACGGAAGTCTGATTGCAACTTCGACAGCGTGACAGATACTCATTTGTTTGGAGTTCTCTTCAGTATTTTAAAGTTTGTCATTGTGATTTTTTTAAGGGCATATTTAGAAGCAACATCACTAAATGATGGTGCACCTGTGAAACAGGACTCTGAAATGGTGATGGTAGAAGATTGCAGGGGGGAAGGCAGATCTGAAGCCACACAAGTTCTGAAGTTGGTGTTCCAGGATGTCTGCTACACCATGGGGATGCTACATTGGTAAAGCTTATAAGTGTTTATTGGTTATATTTTAAGAGAACTAAAACCAGATCAGAAATACTTCACAGAAATATAAAAAAAAAACCCCAACCCTGTGGGTACATGTGCATGCCTAAAACCACTGTATGTACTACCAGATGCATTTGTATTCATTAATTTTCATTTAAATCACTACTTTTTTGTAGTTTTGAGGTATCTGGATGCTGCCAGATTCCTGATGTAACCACCACAATAAGTAGCATTGAGGTAAATGTCTGTGGGATACTTATACAGAGACATTTATTAGCAACTATGGAGGAATTTTCCTTCCCAGGATGCTGTGGCAGCTTCACAGCCACCAAACAAATTGTTTCAAAGAATCAGTTCTTTTCCTTGTGGGATCCTGGAGATGCTTTTTGTAAATGACTTAAAAATCCCGTGCTTTTCTTATAAGTCAACTGACCTGTCCATACACAGTTGAACTGTTACAGTAAGCAAAAGTATAAAGAAGTGCAAAGAACATAACTTTACCAATTTCATTTAACTAAGGTTCCTTTTCTTCCTATTCTTGTTGACAGGATTCTTGTTTCAAGATTCTATCACGATCAGAGAAGCCAGATGTGATAAGCCATCATTTCACACAGTAGGCTTTTTTTACTCTCAGTTTCTGTATTTCTATCAGCCCTGAGATGTGGAATTTTTGGGTTTGTTTTTCACAGTCCAACACAAAACTGTTGGTCCCATCTTGTCAATGTTGCACTGGAGAATATAAAGTAAACTTGATTGAGCAAAAATTGTACTCATTAAGTTTCTGACAATAACTAAGGGCTTATGAGTCAAGCACCTGCTAAGTACTTAAAGCAGACATGGAGACTCCTTCAAAGTGCAGGTAAACAAGATTTACTCCATGAAATACCAGGAATACCAGGGGTATTCCACCTCAGCCACCACATTACACAGGTCACTGCTGTCTCTTCTCTCTTCGATTCCCACCCTTCCACTATTCATTTCCCTTTTAATTCAAAGTGGATATTGTGCCTTTTCACTTCTGATAGCTCTTATTACAAAGATCTGTTGAGCCAGAATAAAGAAATGCTTCATTTATCCCAGTATCCAACCTCAAGAAAGAGGCCAATGTCAGGCACTGAAAGACGTGTGAGCACTGATACATTTTAGACTAGAGTGAGGAAAACCCGGTGTTTTTTTCCTAGTCCAAACAAAACATAGGGTGTACTTTTAAAAATATCAGGAAAGAAAACCTGTGCCTCTGGAAGTCAGTAACAGCTTAAGCATTTTCAGTGTGTCTGCTTACCATTTTCTGAAGTTGGATTCATGGAATGAAAAGCTTATGGCTCACTGATTCAGTGAGACTTTTGAAAATTGCAGATAAGCTTCCATGTAATAGAAGCATTTTGGAAAACATTATTTATAAAGAATGAAAGGTGCAAAAGGGATTCAATTTAAAGCATTTGTAGAAATAAAACTAGTAATTAAATTCCTGCAATGAGAGCTCTAGACGATTGCTGTACATTGGGAAGCGGATGAAAAGGAGCAAGGTTAAGTAGCAGCCTGCTGGAGGAGGATGCTGTTTTCTTCTCACTGTGCGGGAAAACTACCTATTTTTAGATAAATGTGATATAGAAATGAAAGGCATATCACACATAGATTGTTGTATCTGTTAACATAACAATATTCACAGTTATAAAATGTTTGCTCTATTCTTTCCTTAGTTATTCATTAACATATCAAAAGAAATTCCACCAAACAGTGTTTTTTTAATGAAAACCAAGAATAATTAGGGTACTTTTTTAATGGAAAACAAGAATAATTAATTCAGGATCATATTAGGGATAACTGTTTGCATCCAACAGATAAAACTGAGCTTGCTCAGCAGTCCAGGAAAAGTGAGACATCCTAAAGCGATACCACATCATAACCTTCGTGTCAAAAAGCGTTGGTAGCTCTTAACACTTATTTACCCAATTTCCTTTCCCCAGCAGGATGCCTTTGGGAAGGTCAGCACGGCTTATTTGAGAGACTTGGGCTCATTACAACCGCACTCCTTGTAAAGCTGCTCATTCCAAAGCATGCCGTGTTTCAAGACTTAAGCACAGAGTTTCCAGAAAAAAAAACCAAAACAACATAACTTTACATTACTTTTCTTCTTCAGAAGAAGAATAGGCTTCTTCAGAGAGATGTCCTACCATGCAAAGAACACTCCTCTGAAAAATAGACCTTCTGGGGCAGTACATCACTGTCATCTAGTAATTAACCCGGACACTGAGCACACAGGAGCGTTTGTGTATTGTAGATACCATTGATCTGGTTTGGGTTTTGTCTTCTTCGTACCGTGCCCTCTGCAGTGCATTGGGCACATCCGCTTTATCACAGGGGAAGTTTACAAAGAACTGCCCAAGTCCACTCCCCCATCAAATTATATTCTGCATGAAAAATCCACTCGGCAGATAACAAGCGTTCTGAATCACATTTTAATCTCCATGGTTTTGCTGGCAGCTGTGCTTTAAGCTGCTGTGAATGGCTCCCCAGTTATCACACGAGTTGCATGTGCTGTATACCATGGAGATAAGGGTTTGGTTGCATGGGGCACTTTTTATATATATATATAACTTCTTGCACTCAAGAAGTTACTGAATTAATTTCATGCCTATTTCTGAATTCATATATAAATCCCACTATGTGCAGATGTCTAGTCCACTCACATCTTTAAAGTAATTAATCTTTTTTCTTTTCATTCACACAGTTTTAGAAGTTCCTGAAAAGAAATTTTTCCCCACACGTATTTATTCTGAGCAATCTTCTATAAATTTTTGAGGGTTCTTTCCTATATTAATAACAGTTTCCTTGGAGCATTTCTGTCAAATGTGATCATCCTTCCTTTATTACTTTCTAAAAACTAGGATTTCCTCTGAAGGACTTTATAAAGAATAGTTAAGACATCATACAGTTTAAATTCTACTCCAGTTAATGACATTATGTAGACCGTGGGCACTAGCAAAAGTATGGCTGGAAGTAAACTTTTCCTATTTCTTTTATACACACAAATATTATTAGACCTTTAGAGAAAATAGCAATTTCATATGAGGGTGGCTAAATCTTCAAAGGGTACTGGAAATATATGTCTTATGGTCAAAACATATTTTATACAAACCAGAGCTATAGAGAATGACTGTCTTCTTTCACTTTGATTTTCAAACATACATCTTGTACTGTAGGAATTGCTACATTTATTTCCATTTCAAATCAAGACTTGCATAAGACTTCAGAGAGCAGAAGAGAGGGAAAAGCAGTGACATGTTCTTGTATTATATTATTATTGTAACTGAGCATTCTGCACAGGCACCATCTATTAAAATCAGTATTATGTTAACAGATCTCATTTTTCCCACATGTTGAAGAAAGACTAGAAACAAAAGTTAATAAGCTTTTTCCAGTTACACATTTCAGTATAAACATTCCTTGTTTTTTAACTGATCTAAGCAAACTACTCAGTAGAGTTCATAGGAGTTGCTGAAGTCTTTTTGAGAAACTTCTGAGTGAACTGGGAAACGATTTTGGATGAAATATAATTAAAATCAAAAATGCTCATTGCACTCTCCATATGCTTCTTGTTAATAATGAAAGAGATAGACAACACCTTACTATTCTAAGGGAAAGAACTTAACTTTTACTGCCTTACACATTAAAACTGTCCTTGTTCTGAACATGACTGAAATGGAAATTTACTCAATACCCAAGGTGTGTGTGATCACTTTATTGCAAGTTAGTATGGAAGATGAGAACTGTGTATCATCCTTTCAGCACAGTTTTGGACCTTTCTTTATATTATATTAATTATATTATATCTGTATCATATTATATACCATTATAATATTTATTATCATATAATCACAGAATGGTTTGGGTTGGAAGGGACCTTAAAAATCATCTTGTTCCACTCCCCTGCCATGGGCAGGGACACCTTCCACTATCCCAGGTTGCTCCAAGCCTCATCCAACCTGACCTTGAACACTTCCAGGGACAGGGAGTCCACAACCTTTCTGGGCAGCCTATGCCAGGGCTTCACCACACTCACAGGGTATAATTTCTTCCTCATACCTAATCTAAATCTAATCTAAAGCCATTCCCCCTTGTCCTATCAACAAATGTTCTTTATTTATTTATTTTTCTCAAATGTGTATTTGTAACATATATTTGAAAGTGCTTATAAATAATATTTATTTTTCACCAAAAAAATGCCTGTTTTTTTCTCTTGAGCAAAATTATCTTAAAGGAAGAATTATTTTGATTATTTTGATTGATTGCTTTTTCTTGCATAACCCATACATATCTCTTCTGACTGAATCTACCATTCCAAACTTCCACAGAGGAATTTCACGCTGTATTCTGGGCTTGCTTAAGGGAGGTGAGAGAAGGGACAGTTGTTTAAAAAGTGGCAGTTGTATCTTTCCACTTTGTAAAGAGCAGCTCGGTGTTGCCACAGACAGTCCTGCAAAGAGCCACTTGTCTAATTTATTTCCTAGAGAGTGGGTGGTTTTGAGGAGGGTGTAACAGTTTATTGGAATGCTGGCCATAGGCTTGGGGAATAAATGCTTTGGGGAAGTTGTGATAAAACTTTCAGGAGCTTAACATTTCTGCAGTGAGCATCCTCACACATGGAAGGTGTCAGCACAGTCCCCGGTGGTGGTGCAATACAGAGGGTGCTCAGGTGCTTCCTGATGAGTCAAAAGAGGTGAGACTGAAACAAAGGTTAAAAAATATATATATGTGTGCATATATATAGATATGTAGAGACATATATCTCTGGAAGCCGAAATGATAAAAAATGACATAACACTTGAGATATCTTGACTTCCCCTATGTTTTCTCAATCTTAAAGGTTTCTCTTTTTTACCATATATATCCGTTTTACCTCTCCATGACTAGGAAGCTGCTTTTTGACTGAAAGCTGGGATTTTAGCAGCTGAGACTTTGTGAACTGTATAAGGTAGATAAGTAATAATATTGCCAGGCATAACCAGACTTAGTTGGCTTAATTTACTATTTATTTATTAAAAAGAAAAGGAGATAAAATGATGTATTTATAAAGGAATAAACAAATTTTATTATAAAGAAGAACAGTAATAGGAGATAGACTTTTTGCCTCCACATGAGTAAAAACCCAGATTATGAACAAGACCAGGAGCAGCAAGCCTTTCTTTTTCTCCTTTATCCAGTGAGACCAGGTAAATAGTAGTTAAAACACACATAAATGACAGGCTGTGAAATCTTCTTGCAGCACTACCTTTGCTGTGCTTCTTCTGAGATTTATGTTCCTAATTAGCAGCCCAGACAATCTTATACTGACACTATGGCTTGGGAAACTCAAACTGGCATAGATTCCTCTGTGTCCCTTCTGCTGACAGCAATTTGCCATAATTATGTCTGCAATGCCATTTACAAACTATGATTTTTATTAAAGATGTCACCATTCAATAAGTTAGATACACTGCTGTCTAAACTTTTAACAGCCATGTCCGGAGTGATAATTGCATGTGTTGAAAAATGAAAAATCAAATGAAAAATATCCATCCATCTTTTTCAAATGACTCATCCTCAAATATCTGATTCCTCTGAATTAAATCAGCCTTCCCAGATACGGTTTCTTAAAAGTATAGTGCAGAACCTAAAGCATACTAAATTTAAATAAGCAATTTAAAGCATCCAGACTTCAGGTTCCTCAAAAGAAAAGAAAGCTTTTTCTCTTTTTTGCTGAGTAACACAATGTAAACTTCAACAAATTGGGTTACTGACAAAAATATTGTTGGCTTTCTTCCAACCCTACAGCATATTAGGAGATACTGTGTTAAAAACCTATAAATCACTGAGACAACAGCAGTTTCCCCAAGCTGAAGAATTTTCAAAAAAATATGAACCTAATCTAAATATTATGAACACTTCATGAAAGCATCCTGATAGCTCACAAAGACACCGCGTCTCTGAGACATGGTCTATTCCATCACTTCAGTGAGTCAAGAGACTTTGGCTTCCAACCAGGTACAGAAGAGAACACCGTTGGGTTTTGGTGAGGCCCTGGCACAGGTTGCCCAGGGAAGCTGTGGCTGCCCCATCCCTGGAAGTGTCCAAGGCCAGGTTGGACGGGGCTTGGACCAACCTGGGATAGTGGAAGGTGTCCGTGTCCACGGCAGGGGAGTGGAACAAGATGATTTTTAAAGTCCTTTCCAACTCAAACCATTCGGTGATTCTATAAATCTATGATTCTTTTAAAATCAGATTTTTATCCTTCTACTGGGTGCAGCCCCACCCATTGGGAAGATCCAAGGCCAGAAGCTTCCCACAACTGAAGAGTTTTTAAACTTAGCAGTTCTATATCTTTCAAAGGATGCCATGAAGGCCATGACATGGTCTGTCCTACAAGCTCCTTGTCAGTCCTGAGCTTCGAATTACAATCTGAGCACTAATTACAAGGGAAGGCCACAGACACCAGTTTTGGGGCCTCTTTAGCAGTGCAGCAGATCACTACGGAAATTTACTGCTCAGCTCAAAATACAGATATAAATAAGAAGCTTTTTAAAATGAGGGCAGCAAAACACTGGCACAGGTTGCCCAGAGAAGCTGTGGATGATGTCCTATCCCTGGAAGTGTTCAAGGTCGGGTTGGATGAAACTCTGAGCAGCCTGGTCTAGTGGAAGGTGTTCCTGCCCATGGCAGGAGGTTGGAATGAGATGAACTTTAAGGCCCCTTTCTACACAAACCATTCTGTGGATCTATGAGTTTGCATTGGCTAAGGTTGAATATTGAGCAAATAATGAGAGAGAAATGTGGATTTAACGATAAACTTCCTTTCTCCCATTGGGAATCCTGGGATTTATAGAACAACAAAAACCACAAAAAAACCCCTCACATTTTCCTCTTCTAACAAACCCTTCTGTTTACAGAGCACTCAGAGGAAATGATGGTGGACTCTGGGTCTGCTTGTGTCTTTCCCTGGAATTTTACAGCAGGGTAGTAAATTCTGCTCCTGGATTCTTTAGCATATTTCTTGTTTTACTTGTGCTATAGAATGATTCTATCACAAAATGCATCAAGTTTCTGCAATGAGTAAGATGAATGAAGTTTTCTGTTACTGCGTCTTGTGTCACAGAGCTGGTTGTGATGCCAACAGCTTAAATGAGCAAGGTAAAAAGCCTGAAACAACGAAATAAGGTCCTTATGAATAGCCCTATCTTTCAATCCTTACTGTTAGGAGTTTTGTAGAGAGTGAATTTTCTTACATCAGTCTCACGTTAAAAACAAGTAAGAATAGTTGAAAACCATAACATTCCTAATTTCTGCATTACTGAGCTTCAAGCACATTGCCCAGCGATTGTAAACTTGTAATGGGGTCCCAGTAGCCACGCACATGCTGAACAATAAAGACAGATTTATAGAGGTACATAGCTATAACAGTACTAATTTTTTTTAGCTGCACATTCAAAAGCCTCTTATAAATCTGCAGAGACTGTAAATCAAACCCCGTTATTTACTTCAAAGCAGTTAAGTCACCCACTGTTAAAATTAAAGCATAATTCAGCTACAACAGGCATCCCATCAAGCACGTGGCCTAAGAGAGCTGCACGTGGCAGCATTAGGCTCTGACACTTGCCTCATTATGTGACCTCCCAGCAAACCCCAAAGTGTGCAACCTCCCACCTCCCTAGGACTGCCCCCTGCATGGATTATGAACTCCATAAACCATCATCTCACAAGAATAAGGTCACTTAAATGCTTTCCTGTCAAGATGCTAAGCGGTAGATTATTACAGTTTTGAAGATATGTCAATAAATAGAGTTACCTTCACAATATAAAGTACTTACGGAAAATGACTTCCAGAGAAAGTTTGAACAGTTTAATGGCAGAGGTAAGCAATGGTGCTTTAATGGTGCTTTTGGGGGGATAATGTAGAAGTGAATTATCTTTGACAACTCCTAAAGAATGGGTCGGGGAACAAAGGAAACTCATACAGCACATATTTTGTAGAAGGTAACATTTGTCATTCATGGGATCCAGAGCATGCTGTAGCTTCTTGCAGGTAAAATGCAGGTCATAATTTTGTGGGATGATTTCATTTGGAGCCCACTATAGTTGCTATTAGGAATATATGGTCTAGACAACAGGAATATGCAGGACATGACAGGACCTAGTGCTATAAATCAATCTGTTTCTTTTCCCCAAAGGGCATTATTACATTCAGTTTTAATCAGAAGATAATACTGGCCACAGAGAATTTCATTCTGTTATACAGATATATTCATATTGGGCACAAAATTGTTTGTCTTCATCTCAAAGATGTTAGGGGAAAAGGAGAAGACATTAAATTTTCAAAAACAAACAAACAACACTTCCAAAAAAAACAACCCACATTGCTAAAATAAATTGAACTTGCTTATAATATAATTAAAATCTGCATACTAAGTCCAATTTAAATCCAGCTTGAGAATGACAACTTAGAAAATACTAGAAAATTTAAAAATAACTTCAATAATAAAAAACACACACTGCACAGTTAGCAAACATACATCTCACTGTTCCACATAATATCTCAGAAATAAAACCACATCATGTACCTTACTAGATGACACAGCCTCTTTTTTAGAGTTGCTAAGGAGAGAAAAAGAAATTGCTTCTTATATTAGGGACATTAAGCTGTTTTCTTGATTTTTTCCCTTCCCTCTAACAGAGGAATCATTGCCACCACCTGATGCCATCAGCATGCTGCAACTTCGGCAAGGCACTGAAACCACTGTGCAGCACCTACAAAAGTCATTTGCTTCATATTATAGTTTGAGCAAAACAAACAAATAAACTCCTTCTCGTCTACAAACATTGCCAAGTGACTGTAACGAGTACATACCATGTAATCACTGCCTCATCCATCCTTTCTCCTCTCTGTCCTTTTCTTTTTTTTCATCCATTTATTACATCTTTTCAATATCAAGATAGTAAACTTTGAGGAGAAGGCTGTTATTTTTTTTTTATGTGACCTGACCGACAAAGCAGACAACTGCCCGGATTTAAAATATTGGCACCACTGATGCACTTAAAAAGAAAGAAAGGGAAAAAAAAAGATATTTTTCTTGCTTTTTTCCAATAATGAAATAAAAATAAAACATGGTTTTAGATCTGTGCACAAATTATTTTTCTATCCATTTTCAACCAAACATCAGAATACTGCTTTTTTTGTTGTAATTGTTTATTTATTTCTATCATCATCACTATTCTGCTGCTATTGGTCCACCCAAGCACTACCTTAAAACAGAATAGCATCATAGATTCCATTACAAGCCTCATAAATCGCTCAAATAGCTGTTGCTTCCAGAAATATGGCTCACACTCAATGAGCTTATATTTGCAGAACTTGACCTTTGTTTTCAGAAACCTTCCAGCCCTTTCCAAAACTGGCCACTTCAGGAAGATATGAGGCCGTGATCCCCCCTCTTCTCAACCGCAGAATACCTGGGTACCTCGTGCTGACCACTCCAAAATTGTGCATCCCCCATCATTTTAGCATTTCAGGTTTTAAACCTCAAAGCAACCCTATGCCATGTGGAAATACTGTTATTCTTGTTCTACATTTAGAGGGGAAAAGACAAGATCGCTTGCTAAACGACATCCTGTAAATCTCAGGGAAAACAGTGGTCTCCTGACTACCAGCACATTGCCTTTATTCCTAAATCCCCTTTCACGTAAACAGTAAGAAGAATTTTTCCCAATGCTTTCGAAGAAGTTCAGAGCATTGCACCTTCCTCCAGGTCCCCTCTGCAAGGCCTGCTCTTGCCTTCCTCTCAGCAATAAGTTCTGCCTATAATATTATTTGTCTTTATGAAAGACTAATTGCCTCTCCAAGTACATGTTTCCAAAAGGGAAAAGAAAAACCCAAAACCAAAACTCAAACTGTGCACATATTTTTAGGACACAGAACATAGATTACAGTGCATTCACAGTTATAAAATGTTTTCTCACTGCTTTATCTTGAGTTGCCTTTTCCCAGTGGGTTTGTTTCTGAAGCTAATGCAGTGGTTATGACTGTTTAAAACAAATCTGAATTGTGCAACCAGTTGTACAGACTCAATGACTAAACAATATATTCTCCAAGAGTCTTAAAAGGAAAATAAGTATTTTCAGTATACTCATTACTAGAAGAGAAATGGCACCAATCTTTCAAAACACATTATACTTATCTCCTTTTATATATAAATATAAAAATATAAAAATAATAAAAATAAAAAAATGGAATCATATACTTAAGCAGAATACCAACAACACGCAAACAAATCCAAAATTTCCAAAAAGAGTCCCTGGAACTGCAAATTGTGGCACATACACCACACGCTCCTCAGTCAGCTCATTATTTTTGCTTACACAGTGTGACAGAGATGTTATGTGATTACACATGCAAAGACCATCCAAACTTTGCCATCCCCTCAGAACTGCCACGGTGAATGTCAAACCCAGCACATCAAACGGGAGCTGTTTGGTCACACGTTGGTAAAACACGGGGTGTCAGCTTTGCACAGCAGATCAACCCTTCTGCATATCCTGTCCTTCTCATTTAATTACTTACAATGATTCAGACACTTTTTTCCAGAACGAACAAATTTATATAGCTTAAGTCTGGCTTTAGCAAAAGTGATTTTCCCAGCTTAAAACATTAGTTACATGCAATTTTTTCAGTTTTTGAATAAGTGCTTCACTCAAACCACTAGTAAAAATTTGAAAGCAGACCTAAGGTTTTATTTTATTCAACTCAACTGACAAATACTGAAAATGATTTTATTTATTTTATAATTCAGACACAATCCATAAGTTTTCCAGCATTTTGAGTTCTACTCCAAAGCTTCAGTCAAAAGAAAATTCTAAATCAAATTCACTTCATTATAAGTAGAAATCCACAATTATGTGAATTGAGAACACAATAATAGTCCCATGAACTGGAGATAATTTTTGTTGAGCTGGTCATTGCTTCTGCCAATCAAAGCTAAAAACTGAAGAAATTGATCCTATATTAAACCCCCCAAATCAGATGGTGGTTTTAATTTGCCATGTCCACCACAGTGTAAATAATAATCACAGTTTTATCAACTTTTGCAAACATGCAGTTCATCTTTTCATAGGGGCTCCTGATAAAGTACTAAGGTAAGAACAAGCCCTTTATTTTATTGTGATGCACACAAAGTTTTTGGTGTGTCTCTGTCATAGACTCCAGTCCGGCACAGAAATACTCAGGCGATGGTGAGTGCAGGAAGCAGACCAGCCAAGAGCTTAAGGCTTTCATTTTATTAGATACATAGCTTCTGCTTTCAGATTCACTTTGATAAGAGCAATTTCTTATTCATTTCCGAAAAGCATGATATTCATTTACCCTTTTCCCTACAGTAGTACAAAGCATTAGATCAAAACATAAGTTGCAAAACACAGCAATTAGCAGAGGCCACAAGTCTGATCACAACTCGCAATATTTGTGTTTATAGTCTATCACTCTTTTAATTGCATAAATGATGTAAGCAAATTTTTTTTCTTCCTACTGCTTCCCAAAAGCAGGCAGTATGTGTGATTCAGCCCATGCAAATACTGCAAATTCCTGATGGGTCACTTCCCTGATGCCCTGGAGACTCAGATCTGTAGCAGGGACAGCTCAGTGCATCCCTAACACTGTTCAGGCTCATTGCTGAAAACATACAGTTCCCTTATGGCTTTAGCCACTGATAAATCTCTGTCTGGGATGGACTTTGGTCTGTAATTGCTCAAGTGCTTCATTTTTTATATCTGAACATGGTACCAGTTATGATGCTGGATGTAAATAAACCGTATTTTGGATTTTATAGTTTTTATGTCCCCTTTGTTCCAAAAGTACTTTCAAAGAAGACACAGACTTTTTAAAGTTTTCTGCAATGTTGATCTGTGTCTCAGGGAAAGTCTTTAGGAGGCAGAAGAACTAACTTTAATGACACAATCCAAAGCGCATTATGTTAAATAAAAAAAGTTTTCTTCTTCATAGTATTTTAGTGGAAGGTTTTTTATGAAGTCTGAATGAAAAATTAGCATTATTAAGTTAATAATTGGAAGTATGTGACAAATTTTCTGTCCATTAGTCTAAATGAATCAAACCTGATTAACATCCTATGTGCCATGCATTTACAGAGATGTATCTCCACTTAAGAAGATAACCACTAGCTAAATCATAAAAAGTGTAAACTTCATAAAGACAATAAT
This sequence comes from Cephalopterus ornatus, assembly GCA_013396775.1. Taxonomy (NCBI): domain Eukaryota; kingdom Metazoa; phylum Chordata; class Aves; order Passeriformes; family Cotingidae; genus Cephalopterus; species Cephalopterus ornatus. The sequence continues at coordinate 170,927 of VZRE01015336.1, forward strand.
AAAGTACCAGTAAAAAGTGAAAAAAGATCATGCATATATAATTAGTACCTAATACTGAAATATTAATCAGATATTTTATTGCCATTGAAGACACTTTCTAAGAATGTACACCTGAAACCTCAAATTTATAAACAACTTTACTGAAAAGGGCAGGTTACAACTGTATGTCTCCTATATATCTCCTATATACCTCTTCCTTGAAAAAAGGCAGAAGACAAGCTCCTGTGAATGCTGAGGTCCTGTCAGGAGCCCAAAAACTCCAGCAAACCCATCAGAGGACTCTTAATTGCTGTAAATCCTGCATGGGATCAGAAGGGAGCAAAAATTTTGGTTGTAAAGGGCAACACGATTCTGTTCTTGTTTCACTTGCAGCATGTTACAAAGAAAGAATTTTCTGGTTTTAGCAGCCAACAAAAAAAACTACTCAACCAGTGCTGGAGTCAGAGGATTGAGGGAGCATCTCTCCTGATCTCAGAGAAGGCTGTGCTATGCAAATGTCTCTGTCTCCCTGGATGCTTGCCTCTTACTGAAGTCCACAGTGGATTTACAGAAGCAGAACAAGTTCAGTTTTTGTGAAAATCATATTACAAGCAATAGTTGCAGTGACTACCAAGTAAAAACCAAAATGAAGCCAACACAGTGCATACAGATGTCAAAGGTTTATGGGAAAATGTGTGTCTAATCCCATAAAACATGCAATACCCTTCATTAAATGAATTACTTGTGAAGTTTTTCATTTTGTTTGGTTGGGCTTCGTTTTTACTTCTATTTCATTATTGTTGTATCTGGGGATAAAAATGCTTTTTTAAATATTCACTACAAGACTGTGTGCTTTATATTTGCAGCAACCTGGTTATCTATATATTACATCTTTATAGCCCCCACAATTATTCCATTCTGTCTTCAAAACCCTGTTAATAAAATACAAATGTTACTGTTTTACAGGCAGCATAATAATTCAATTTGACAGAGAGGAAGAGACCCTCAGCATTCTGCCTGATAAAGACAAATTTACATGGCTACTGACACCATGACAGAAAGTCCTTTTTTTATTTGCAAAACCCTTCTGCTACTGTGGGAGTTTTCTCCCTTGCTCTTGTATTTCATCCCTGGTGCACGAGCTTTTGTACTAAGGAGGGGTTGGGATGTAAGGGAGACACAAAAAGATACAGTCATGTTCCACTTTAGGACAATAATGAAGTGAATTAAGATGGAAGTCCAAAAATGGTCAGTTAGGAAGCTGGAAAAACAGGAAAAAGGGAATATGACAATTCAGCACTGAGGATTTTTGTGTCTTTGCAGAGACAGAATTCAGGAAACTGTCCCAGGCAGACCCTAGGAGTTCAGAAAAGAAGAAAAAACCCCACCCCCCAAAAAAACCAAACCAAACCAAACCAAACTGAACAAACAAACCCCAAACCCAACCAAACAAAAAACCCCGCCAAACCAACCAACCAACCAACCAACCGAAAAACAATAAAAGAATTTGCACTGAGAAATACCATTGAGATAAGGCTTTTCATTTTCTGTACTCAGTCTGAGAATTAACTGTCCAGGGCACAACCACTGAAAAGTAGATATAAAGAAAACAGCACATCAGCTTTGCTAAGAACAGAAGACAGAGGCAGGGCTTTGACCAATGTCAACGCAAGATCAATTGTGGAAGCTGGATGAGTAACAAAGCTCGAAAAATAGCGGTATTACATCGTTGAACGACTGAAAAAAATCCATTTGTGGCAATTAGAAAGCGGTTAATAAATAGCTCTTGTGTCAAAAGGGATTAAGTGCAGGTAACCTAACTTTGGAGGGAAATGCCACCAATTCAGTGTATCTGTCGTGGAAGCTTGTGCCTCATAGTGACATAATGAAATGTTACAGCAATGCTATTAAGCCAGTAGCACAATCCTCAACTCAAATGGAATAGTCTGTACCCAAAAGATGCACCGAGAGCAGACAGATATTTCCCAACTAATACTTAGAGTGAACTAGTAGATGGAAGGTCCTCTTAGGATTCCTGCTATACAGATTATATCTTAACTTTTGTGCAAACACCATCAAGCATCGAGATACAGACCTGATTATAGGAATTTTATTCAATAAAAAAGATAATGGGTTTGCAATATGCACCATGGTCAAAGGATGAGATCCAACTGATCATGCTTGTTGAAACAGAAAGGCTGAATGAAGAGATGTGAGCTCTTCTAGTAAACCTGATAATCATCTAAAAGGTTGAGCATAGCCAGTAATCAGAATAGACTAGCCAGGAGCTACAGAGAGAAGCACACTGATAAAAGGAAGCTTCTGTGCAGCCCGGGACTCTAAAGGAGTCTTGTCATTACAGGGGAGAAAAAAAACATACCTAAAGGGACAATTATCAGACAGTGCTATCTCTTGCACTAAACAAAAGTCCATACTGCACTAGGAAAGCACCTCATGGAGGCTGTATCAAATATTGGAACCAAAGTTTTGTAAGTTCAGGTACACCAGAATGAAGAATAAAAGTACGGACAGAAGAAAGCATTTCCCATATCATGGAGCACAAACATCCAACTAAAGATTTGGACTTCTGGCTAAAATACCTAAAAGCACATGAAAATTAAAATATAATATAAACAGGGGTACATATGCTAATCCCAACAGACAATGAGGAAGACAAGAGGGAGGATTTAGGAAAGATGTAGCCTGGCATAAATGACAGTGATGGACCCATGGATCTACCTAAGATGTGGATCAAACTTGCTTCCCTGTCAAGCATCACCAAGTTCTACAACAGTGGTCTGTGCTCAAACCCCTGTGAGATAACATTCACAAGTCACCTGGAAGATGACATGAATAATAGGGTGACAAGGTCCAATACTAAAAAAAAAATAGTAATGAGGAAGGTCAGTTTTGAAGAACTTCAGGACCTCAGGAGACTGAGTGACTGGACAGTAAAAGGAGATGGGAAATTCAAGCTGAATAAACTCATGAGAAAAGTATCCTAGTTGTGCATATTTAATGATGCCTCTGTTTAAAGCACTTAAGAGTGAGATATTCATATTCAAAAAAACCCACACCAAAAAGCAAAAAAGAAACAGACAAGCAAACAAAACAAACAAACAAATAAAAAAGCCCCAAAAAACCCAAAAAGCCCATCTCTGAACAAAGAAAGAAAGGTCACTATTCCAAAAAGAGCACTTGTGCAGTCTTCCCAGAAGTTCAAGAACATCAATATGAGATCATCCAGGGCTAATTAGCCAAGTGGATGCCACATGCAGGAGAAGCATGATGTGATATTTCCTTAGGATACTCTTCCGACCTCCTGTTTGCTCCCAGTACTGTATGAGATGACCTGAACACCACTCAAGTGCCCTCTGAGGTGTAAATGACCTTTGACTCAAAGCCTTCTCATTTCTGTGCATCCTCCAGGCTCCTGGGGCTGTCTATCACTGTAGAAAAAAGCAAAATCACATCCTACAACTGTATGACAGCTTTTAGTGTCTGTCTGGAGATAAGTTGGGGCAGACTGTATGTAGGAATAAACACTTTCCCCCAGATCTTCACAGTTTTTCTCCTCCAAGTAAGCCAAACTTTGCTTTGCTTGCCATGAATATTCATGGCAATTCACAGGGATGCTGAAAGGAGCACCATCTCCAGTGCTTAGTGTTTCCTTTAGTGACTGAGCCTCATCAATGCCAAGGGAAATAGCTGCAGCTATTCTGAACACAGCACTAGTGGTTGTGGATAGTCACTACTAAGAAGCGGTTTAGGTCAAGGGGTGAAGGAGCTATCAGGGGGACCGAAACCAAAGAAAAACCCAATAATGTAACCAGACACTGTTGGATATTGGTCAAATCCTCTGGGCTCCCTGTCTGATGGTCTTCAAAGCAATCACATCCAAAAAGTGGGAGAGCCAAAAAGCCAGCTTTGGCTTGTGACCAGGAGGTCAAGTAGAAGGTGTTGGGTTCCACAAGCAGAGAGGCAAATAACTCTCACACTGGAATCTGCCACCTCTCCCTGTCCATCACCTGTTCCCAGCCTTGGCAGGTTAAAACCGAATTTGTACAGAAGAAGGAAAATGTTTCGTTTCATCCAGATCAGTCCTGTCCAAACACACCTGCCAAGAGAAAAGCCTGTGTGCCTTCCCAGGTGAGGTATGATCGACTGTCCGTGGGTACAAAACACAGGTGGCAAAGCTAAACACAAGCCCTGCAGGATTGGTACTGGTGTACTGAGATAACTGAGTGCCAAGGGAACCTGAAACTAACACCAGCCAAGAAGAAAATATCATGCTCTGAAGCACCATCCCAGAAGAGATTTTGTTATATCCTGTAGAAGAATAGCAGCTAAAACCCAGGCTGTGCTGTCCAGTGCTTTTTTGGAGAGAGCACGTGAGGTGCTTGATACTTGTAATGATGAAGAGGCAAAATGCCTTTTAAAATGAGGGAAAAGGAGATTCTGTCATCCAGAAGATGCTGCTCTTGCCATTCCTCAGCTCCAACACACAGAAGTGTTAATATAAAATCGCACATCATGGCTTTGGTAGGACAGAAAATTGCGAGAGATTTTCCACATTCATGCCACTAAAAAGAATTTTTGCTAGTCTGGACCAAGAGATACCACTTTAAATAAATGATTGTTCGTGAAAGCCTCTCTGTACTAACTGGAAATGGACTGTGAGCTAGCTGTGAAGTGTCAAGGAGCATGTCCCTTACTATGGGCAGTTGGTTGCACCAGCCTCCTTACAGGAGAAACTTCCCTAAAAGCCTTTTTGACGGTGACATTGTCTGCATAAATCTTTCCAAGAGGACGTTTTCCAGCTTCTCTTTCAAAAACTTCTAGGTCTTCAAAAGACAAAGATGAAACAACATGCCAGTGCCTGGTCTTGGCTAAGACACAAAAGCCTGTGCTGATACTACTGTGCCAACAGAAACTTATCCTTATTTAAAATGGTAAATCTATCAAACAAACCCTATCCATGAGAGAATAAATCCTATAAACCTGAAACTAGCTTAATAAATAAACACAAGGAATGCCATCACTGGAGTTGCACCCCATTTTCCCACAGGAAGCACCACCCGAGTGCAGGATCAGCTTCTCCACAGTCTCTGCAGAGTAACAGCCAGACACAGAGCAAGTTACACTGTGCTTCAAAGGAATCTGATTTTACCCATCTCGGACACCCCCTCCCCTGCCCCAAAATGAAGTCAGACTGGACTGCCTTTTGAGGGAGAGTGCCAGAAACTAAAAGACTGTAATTTCCTTTCTTCTGTGGATCCAAAGCTTACACTCGCTACCTGGAGCTAATGCTGTATGACCTGTCATAAAAATGAAGTCATTTTCATAGTCCCTGCTTTCCTAAATGTAGCCTTTCATCTTAAAAGATGATCTATATTCTTTGTTCCTAACTACAAGACTTACTTGCCTTCACTGAAGAAAACACTTCGAATAAATCCACTTCAAGCAGTTCCAATCACTTTGTATAACTGACTTTTCTACCACTTTTTGTGCCATATGTAGATAAGATGGGGATTTTTTCACACTAACAAAAAGAACAGATTGGAAGAGTAGGATAAAAAAATAGTGAAAATTCCTCAAACACTGCCAAGAAAACCTTTTCTATTATTTTCCCCCTAATACTTTTAGGAATATCCTTTTTTCTGGTCACACAAACACAAACTTCCTACTAAGAACAGAATGTACAATTTTATGTGTGTAACCCCACAACCACGACCATTTATTTGGCTTGATCTGCCAGGGAGTGCAATTACACTTGAAAACACTCAGGCTGAAATCCTTGACAAAGAGTTAAAGCGAATTAATTTGCCTCATCAGATGTAGTGCTATATGTTGAAGAGAAATGGCAGAAATGACCTGATGGGTAATACAAGGTGGAGGGAAGAAAAGGAAGAATTTAAAACTAAAACTCAATTTTCCAGTAGCCACAAAAGGACCTATGAGACATGTGCAGGCAAATAAAACAGATACAGCAACACAAGGCTCCTGCCATGTCCTGGCAGGTATAACTCCAGGTGTAGGTCTGCAAGAGAAGGTATTAATCAGGCGGATAATTTCTGCAGTGAGTACTGGGGGTGAAAACAAGCAACAACGCCGCACCAGATGAGTTCTGATTGAACTTTTAGAAGGTATTATTCCCACAGGCCTATTGTCCCTGCTGTCTCATGCCTCTAGTACCCCACTGAACCTGCAGAGACCATGCAGGGCTGAGCTGTGGGTCAGAGCAGGACACAAGCAGGTTTCATGCTGCCTTTCCCTCTGAGGACACAGGCCCAGACCATGGAATTGGTGTTACTCCACTGCAGCAACACAAGAAAAGTGTCTGTGGATGTGTGTGTTTGGGAAATACACCCCCACAGCTTAATCTGCTGGATTTTGTCAGTCAGAGCTCCAAACCTGGCTCCACGCAGAGTTTTTTAAGTCTCCAAGCACTATTTCCCAAATGAAAATCAAAAAAGAAATCGGACCAACTCTCCGCAGTTGGTTCATGTTCACGGGAATTACTGTTCTTTATCTAAATAAGATTGAAGTGTTACCCTGAAGTTTCAGAAAAAAAATATTAGAGACCACAGGCTGGTGTGTGCTAGCACTATGAAAAATGAGCAGCTCATTAATTCCAGGCACTGTATTCATTTCAAACCCATCAGACAGCCCTGATTTTACAAACAGGTGCACTAATGCAGATCTGAACATCACAGAGATTATCAATTCTCTTCACACAGAGAGAGAGGAACACAGGACACAACTGGTGAAGGACTGCAAAACATAGTGCTCAGGTCCACTCTGACGATAAAGACCAGTGACAGAATAGACACACATCCAGTTCAATACAAAACACATTTTGCCAAGCACTGTACTTGATTTGATTGTTCTGACTAAAAGGAAAACAAAATATCAATAGCAGAGCGAATTGAAAAAGCATAATCAAATACTACCACCATGATCTTCAGAGTACTTAGATATCTAAAGCATGAAAAGCCCTCTAAAATGCAACATTAAAAAAGAAACCTCAATAAAATAGGAAGAATGCAAAAAATCCAAAAAACTCAAACAAACATACTTTATGCCTAGGATGAGAGTGTTCTCTAAAAGCACAATAGTCACAATGAGTGCTGAATGAAAAGAAACAAAACCCAAAGACTATTTTTTGAGAGCTTTTTAAATTTAAATTTCTAGTAAATATAAAAATAGGAAACTATAAAAACCCTTTACTCTGCAGAAATAACCATATCTTACAAAAGCTATCCTGATAATCCAAAGCACAATCTCTATGAAGAAATTACTGCTTTGAAATGCACCTCTAAGAGTTGTAATCAAATTTGGGATTTGAATATTCCTGAACTGGGTGGTCAGAGGGTTTGAGATCTCTTGAGAGCTATTCTTTGATGCACATCTCTACTTAAAAGGAATTTTCAAAAGCTTAGGTCCAACCTTAGGCTCTGGTCTTGAGTTTTTAGGAGTCTGTTATTAGCACCACCATTAAACGCCTCAGTGCTGTGGTTTCTAAGCTGATCTGAGGACATCTCTTCCGTGAAAGATGAAGAAAATTGCAGTTTTTCTGACTGCATACTGTTTAGCAGTCTGTTCACACTAATGTATCTATGGATGAACACATCCTTCAGAAGATAACAACTTTCCACAAATTGAAAAGCTGACTGAGGAATAATGTTGTAATGCAAAGTCTAATTCAGTGTGAGATGGGTTTATGCATTTTTAAATGTATTTTCTTAACTGGGGAAAAAAAAAAAGGCAGCAATTTGTTTCCACTAAGACAGGAAATATTTTGGTATTTTCAGGAACTAACATACTTGTGGCAGTTGTGCTAAGGATGTGCCTATTTCATTGTTAATATCGTCCCAGTGGCAAAGAATCACTCCCAAGTGTTGTGCAGCACTATTTTGCCAGACAAAAGGAAGCATTTCACATTTCTTCTTCCACTGCACTGCTGGTTTTGTAACTTCCACACGTTCTAGTTAGTCTATAAAAATACACATCTTAAAAACCTTTTGCATGGGTATAAACATGGCAACTCACACTGAACATATGAGTGAGGAACATAAAAGTGCCTCTCTGTGAGTTGCAATATTTAATGTGTTGACTGTTTTAAACAGCAAGCCCCAAAATCCTTCTGAAGGTACCTGCAGCAGTTTGCCAAGACAGACACCACTGTTTTGCTAAAACATTGTCAAATACTTACTGTGAAGGTACTGAGCAATGTTTATCATCCACTCCTCTGTTAACTTCCCAGCTTTGGTTATCTTGGAACACCTCAGCTGACTTGAGAGATCTCTTGATTCAATCCAACAAACTGTGTCCTCCCTGTAGCTGTAGTCCAATGTCAATACTGCAGATCCTTTTACAGGGGTTCGTGCAGACATTTTGCTTCCATTAAGATATAAAACTTCAATTGTTTCAGAACTTGCAATCAGAAGAAGAGGAGGTCTATCAGCAGGCTCTAAAAATAAAGTGAACAGAGTTGAAAGGATTAACTGGCTGTCTGTACCATATTCATCTTTTGAGTTTTAATGTAGTTTTTAATGTTCTTACCTGCTTGTTGTAACGTATGCAATAAATTGGTTTTGTTTTTATTTTCATAACTATCATATATTCCAAATTACTAGTCCATTTTATCCTGCTGTTCTAATGGTTCACATCATTAAATAAAATTAATTACCCTAGCCCCACAGCTTCTCTTTAATTCCAAGTATCATTATTGCAACATTTTTCATGCCTAAGTCATAAAATGAAATACAATTTATGCAAATTTTTAAAAGAATGAAGACCAGGAAAACCTGCAGAACTCATGAGTACACAGGAAATGGTACGGTGCTTTTCATATTAGAGTCTGTAAAATAGGACATAAACTGAGGATTTGATGCTGCTAAAAGATCTTAAAACCAACAACAACAAGAAAATAATAATGCAGTGAAACCTGGTTACAGCATAGAGATGATGGGCCTACAACCATCCCTTATAAAGGAGAAAGAATTATGCAGTGGAGATTCCTGACAGGAAAAACAGAGTATCTCATTTCCACTGGGTTACCATTACTGTTGTAATAAACAAAGAAAAAATATGAAGCAGTGGTTCAAATTAAGATATTACATGAAACTGAAAGTGCTGTCACAATCATCTGAATCACTTTGCCTAGAAACCATGCCAGTAATTTATCAAAATACTTGAGCAATGTGTGAAAAATGATGGAAATAATAATAGCGTAATAGTGAAGATTATGTATCTTAAAATACACAATGTTTCAGTTCAAGTTAAAAATTTAAAAAGTTACGTTATCCACAGAGAGGAACAAATAACTCTCATTGAGATACAATATATTTAGCGCTATCCTGAGTGCTACTGGGCACAAAACCAGCTGTTCTTGCTTTACTCCATTGATTATTTAGGGCTGGTTTCAAAATGTTCATCTGATTTTGTCAACTGCAAATAAATATCAGTCTCTGAATGATGAGGAGTCTGTTACATAGCGCCACTGCTCATACTGAATAACATCTTGTTCTAGACCCAAACTAGTACTTTAAATTGAAACAAAGTCCCAGTCAACCCAAAACTGTCAGGGGGGCATCTATGTCAAAAATATGTCCCAGCAGTTTCCCTCTTTTTTTTTTTTTTTTTTTTGTTTTTGGTTTTTGGTCGGTTTTTTTTGTTTGTTTGTTTTTTGTTTTGTTTTGTTTTGTTTTCCCCTGGGAAGAATCCCTTGGTTTACAACAGTAGGGTAGCATTGCTTTGCTTTAATTTATAATGAAGAACTGCTGTTGACTATGTGAATTGGCTGGAAAAAAACCATCCAACAGATGTGCGTATTTAAGACGGAGGACAGGGAAACTGCTTTCTGAAAAATCCCCTTCCTATGAGATCTTCAGCACCCAGAGTCCTACTCCAAGTGAGATTGAGCTGATGCAGGACATTATGAGAAGATTCTCTCAGAGAGGAAGATACAAAAATCCTAAAAATCATCTCAGGTTTATCAGGAATAACAGCGATATCTAATTTTTCAATGAGTTATGTTCATGAGAATCACTTAATAGAAAGTTGTCCTTTGCAACACGTGCAACATCACTACACCGTGTCTATTCACCCCCCTCCTCCTGCTAAAGTAAATAACGTTGTCAAGTGGGCAAACTTTTGGATGTTGGATTTAAAAACAATTACCTTGAAACACAGATACTTTCACTCCAGTTTCAAGCACATGTGAAAAATATTTGTGTTGCCAAGTCAAGAGCTCTCACCCCAATGTAATCTGCTTCTATTCAAAGGGATGTTTGAACGCTGCGTTGACATGGAGCACTTTCAATCAACAGTCTACCTAATTCAAAATTTCAGTATGCAATTCTAGCTGTCTAAATGGTGGGCAAAAAAAAAAAAAAGCATAAATAAAAGGTTTCAACAAATAATACTTCATCAGGAGGTCTGATTAAAGAGAAAAAATGCTTCAGTGAATACAGTGCTCAGTGGTCTTGCTCAAACCCACAGAAGTAGGTGTTAAATTCTGTTCTTTGGTACTATCAGCTTTTATTTAAAAGCTTGCTGATTTTTTTTTTTTTTTCATGTAAAGAACTTCTTTTCTATAAGGGATCAACATGTATTCTTTCTAAAGTTAATTACATTTGGTCTTTTCTTATTCCTTCCCATTTCATAATGTATATTCTAACTCGTAACACATCTTGTCCCTCTTCAGAAAATCCCACACTGACACCTGCAAAACCACACTTCTGTAGCATTCCTTTTGGGACTTCCCAGCTGTCCTCATCATCCTTACATTCACTTCCACCAATAAATGAGTAAAATACACATATAAGACTTTTTTTTTTTTTTTTTTAATTTCAGAAGATATCTATCAACTGCAGGGTTTGAATTCCTTCGTGAAAAAATCCCTTGTGGTATAAGCCATGAGTGAAGCCCCCTAGTCTTGTTTTCTTTTTTTTTTTTTTTCCCCTCCAAAAGAGAAGGCAGTGTGGTTCTTGTTAAGCAATTTTCTTTGAAATCTGCCAGGTAGGTCCATTTGCAGTCAGTCTAAATCTCTCTTCCCCCCGTCCTTATCGAGTTTTGCTACCCATCAGAAGAGAGCCAGACTTAAGAGCTTCTGTCCCTATCACCCACTCACCCCAGCTTTCCAGACTGGTACAAAAGGTGTGTTTCCATCTGCATCCTGCTGAGTTTGGGGATTTATTTTTACATCTGACAGCTCTGTACTCAGCTTCTCTCTTCCCACAAAATAATACTGCTCCTTAATTCTGGATTCAATCACTCTTTTCCCAACTACTAACAGTGTGAAAAGACCTTTATTATTATTTTTGCTCTTATACTTTGTGCTAACCTGTGTATTTCCACTCTCTGCAATCTATAAAGCCTCAAAGAAAAGGCAGCTCAGGGGATATTTGCAGTTCCAAAGTCACCAAAGTGGTTTGAGGCTGCAAGACAGAACCATATCTTTTCTTGCACTGTTTTGAACTGACCTGTTGAAAACTGTAACGAGGATTTAACACCTCACTAAACTCCAGAGAAAGGTTGTATTTTAGTATTAACGTCTAAGACATAGGAGAATTCTTAACAAGAATTAGCTTCAAACCTCTTGAGCAACAGTTGTAATCACACCTGGCAGCAAACAAAGACATGGGAAGGACTCGTGGCACTGCCAAAAAGTTCTGCTCAGCAGGCACTATTACACATTAAAAATTCAGAAACTAGACTACTGAGTTTGAAATCATAATTTTAAAGCAGAACTACATGAAATAATTCAATGGATTATACCAAATAATCATAGTTTTTCACAGTAGGGTAGGTAACCTGCTTCTTTCAGTGTTGCTCAGATAAGGGCTGATTTCATGGTTATTTATTTATATATATATATATAAAGTTCCTGCAGAAATTTTTAAATTAACTTACTGTATAGCATAATGCTGATAAAAAACGAAAAAGGAGATATTAAAGAAATCATGTATTCTCCCTCACAAAAGCTGCTTGTTTGTTCCTCAAGAACAGAAGCTGAAAAGTTGAGTAGACAGATCTAGGATGAGTTACAGTGAGCTGGCAGTAGCTTTTCAAATAAGTGGACTTCATGTGTACTATTTTTTCACAAGCTTTTTCTTTTCTTTCTTTTTGGTTTCTTTTTTTTTTTTTTCCATTTTATGAGAAAGATAAGAAGTGAATGGCTCTTTAATCCAGGGAAGTTTTATGATTCATCCTTCTTGACTAAAATGAAAGCATTTTCCTTTGAATTATGTTTAAGATAGAGTAGTGGAAAAGATGAAAGACTTGCATTTCCCTCCTCCCTGATCTTGTCTAAAATACAGATCAATAAGTGATGCCACAACAAATCAGAAATGAAGGTGTTTTGCACTGCCAACAGACCTACTTCTCTGGAAGAAAAGCCTCAGAAATGCCAGTAAGTTGTTTTTTTTTCCCCACCACAGTGATATGAAAAGGATAAAATCCAGAATTCGGTGTTGACAAGCAGATTAAACGCCCTTCTGCTGGGGTGTGCACTGTAAATCATAAGTACTTTGCTCTCACCAATACATGTACGGTATAAAAATCTGAAATAATATTGAGCAGTGTTGAATTAAATGCAAGCCAATTTTTTTCGACACTGTTTTTGATGCTTACCCATAATGTGCCCCACAAATGGGCTGTTTTATTTCTAAAGCCTCAAGACTTAGTTCTATGAGATTATACAAGAAAACTGTGTTGTCAAATCAGTTTAAAAGTGCTGAGTTTTTTCTAAATACCCCCTAAAAAAGTTTCATTTAGTCATTTTCAGTTCATCCTGCTGTATCTCCATGACAAACATTTCTTACCACATGGCATTTTTCTCTACATAGGTTTTGGAGACATAAAGCATACCATGAACTTTTGGAAAACAGATGAATTTTATTTCCTCAGCTAAAGCTTCCCAATTCTGTCATTTAGTTTCCTTAAATACTCTTCTCATCACATGCAGACCTTGCAATATAGGCATAAAAACTTGGTAAACACAGAAGTTCTAAAACTCTGTTCAGCAAAGCTGTATTTTGTTTCATTTTCACCTCAGAAGAAGTCATTAACTGCTTCTTTATTCATGAAACAAAATGCGGTTAAAAAGTCTGTAAAAAAACACAGTGTGCTCCCAGTTGTTTTGATACCTATTTTAACATCCTTCCCCAAAGGGAAGGTGCAGCTAAAAGCTTCTGGCTCCAAAGGTATTTAATTGTGCTGAGGAAAAAAAATGCAGAATTTAATGAGGAAGAAACCTCACCACCTTCAGAGACGAGCGTATGGCTGCCTGAAGGGCAGGAAAAAGCAGTTTTTGAGAACTTTGCTAATTGAACCATAACGTGTGGAGAGCTGGTTGGGTGCAGATGGGCTCTGAGGCCGTGCGAGAGCTGATGGAGACCTACAGGGTCACCACACAATCCCCTGACCCAGAACAGGGCTCCTCCAGACCCAAACAAGCGTCACCTGCTGAGCACCTTCTGTAACTGGGGCCTCCAGCAGCTCCTCCACCTCACTGCTTGTAAATATTCTCCATTTGCAGAGGCAAAGGGTTGATGGTTTGGTGTTTGGGATTCTGTCGTGTATAGGATCTCCACGTGGATGGCGATTTGTATTCTTAGCAGGTCTGCTGTCATTAACAATGAAAATTTTCCACAATGCCTAACCTATCCTACACCCCTAGTGCTGCTTCTTGTCTTTCACAGCTTTTACACACAGAGTGGAATATTCCTTGGCTCCCTTTCTTTGTTTGTGTGACAGCTACTTTTGTCTAATGAAGACAAAGCAGGGACCTTGCACTTTTCTTCCTTATTTTCTTTAGGTTGTTTAAGGAAAAAAGTTGATAATTTTTCTAAGGGCTGGGTTGGTTTCTTTTTTCCTTAGACACTTTTTTCCCCTGGATTCTGTTCTCCTGATCCAAAGTTGCCTTGTCTGATACCCCTCACTCGGTGTCATATCCCACATGAAGCAATAATCCTAACCTAATCCTAACCCTATTTATACACACCTTTCCCTCTGTGCTACGAGGTCATATGGATTCATTTTTGACCTGTGATCCATTAGACATTTTGTATGTTTGGATTTTACATACCTGTAAAGTCCAAACATATATATTTGGATTTTTCATACTTTTCCCCAGATCTATTTGTGCAGGGCTATGCTGCATTTTTGTCCCTGCTCAAACCACATCCTACAGGAAAGAAACTTGTGAAAATTGGTTTGTATGACCAGGGAAATTATGAGTGAAGATATAGGAAAGTGATGTGCATCTGGCACACGGAAAATTCATCAATTTCCACCCTGCAAGTTGGGCCCAGTGAAGCAACAAGCTCTTGCATAACTGTGCAATAAAAGCACCTTCATTACTTATCCAGGTTCTTTCATAACTTCTGTGTTCTATGAAATATTTGACCAAAATATTAATCATATTGATAATTTAATCCAGCATTAATTCAAGGAATCACACACACAAAATGTAATGAGCAACACTCATGTCTGTACAACACCACGATCTTGGCTTGTATTGTCCTGCAGGGATTTCTCATGAGTGGTGATTCCTTTCTGAAAATAACAGAAAAGGTGAAAACTAGGGTAAAATAAACATGATGAAGTAGTAAAAAGTACAGAGGGGTTCTCTGTTAATCTAATTCTTTTCATCAAGACACCAGTTGTTACCCAGTTTTATGAGTCTAAGAAGGCAAACTCAATGGCTCATTTCAAGCCCAGTACTGGCATCATGAGGTTTTCCTGATCTAAAATTACATTATTAATTTTCATGTAGTGGCGAAAAAAGAATATTAAAATATTTTTACATCGCAAAAGTACTTTGTATAAGGACCTTTTTATCTCACTTATCCACTTCACTGTGGACCTTTTTTAAAACTGCTGAGCTATATTGTGTGGATCAAAATGGTACAAATAGTAAAATACTCTGTAACTCTCAGGGGTGCTCAGTCAAAACATATTTGGCAATGCTTTTTAGGTGAGGAAGCCTCAAAAAAGCCCAGTAGTCCTTCCTATTTTCTGGTGGCAAAATAGCTCCAAAAATATACTCAAAAATATATAACCAACATGGCTTAAACTTGGGGACTGAAGCATTGTGGATGTTGAATAATTCCTTAAGGAACTTTTTGGAGTTTTTAATATAAAAGCATTGTTAATTCAATATGCTAAATAAGAAAACACTGTGTAAAATATTGCCTCATTAAACACAATTGACTAATTTCCTCAGATTCCCAATTCGCTATAACTAATGAAAACATGCACTAAGCAACAAAAAGCCTTGTGTGAATATGTATATCCTGAAATTCACCTCTTGGGATAATGCAAGGACAAAGCAATCTCATGTCTTTTTTTTTATCCTAAGGGTACAATTACCTCATGATCATTTCCCCTGTCTCCATTGTCTTCCCAGAGTAAACAGCCTTTATTGTTTGTTCGAGGAAAATCTTTGATTTATTTATGAACAGGGAAACTGGGAACTCTTCTAATCTTGGCTGAATTGAGTATTTCACTTTAATTAATAATAACCAGATAATAACTTCTAATATTGCCCTTGGAGTACTGCCTTAATATGTGAAAAGTTTTTCCAAGGTTGTTGTGTGGCTCTTTTGCAGCAGAGTGAAGGAAAGTCCATCTCACCTGTGTCCATCTTCATCTTTTCATATGAATTCTCCAGATAGGATCAAACCACAAAATATTTTCAGTAAGGTAAAAAGATGTTAAAACTTACTATTTTTGGCCTTGCAGGACTTGTTATCAGGCTGAAGTACATAACCCTCCACACAGCTGCAAGTGTATGATCCTTCCATATTTACACACATCTGGCTACAGCTTCCATACGTGTTACATTCATTCATATCTAAAAGGACATTAACAAGATCTTGATTAAGGATTAGGAAAAAAAGAAATTCACTAAAATTCAGAATTCTAAAAGAGACATTTAAGTCACTAAGTAATTATGGTGTGATGCTTCATGTTTTCCCCTTCTCAAAATATGATTTTATCATGGATGTTGGCTGTTGAAATCACTTCAGTAACCAAACAAAAGGGTAGGAGTTTTCCAGTTTAATAGCTCTTAATTTTGAAAGAGAAAACCTTTATTATTTCAAGTAGTATCCAAAGTCTCCATCATGCTAGGGAGACATTTGGGTCCTTGTTAGTACTGGAGACCACTAGTTATCAGGGTTGATGAATGAAGCAACATTTCAAGAGAGGAAATAATTGATTATCATTCTCAACCTATTTTTGCTGGCAATGTCTTATAGTTCCTTAAATGAACTGTCACCACTTCCAAATTATGCCATCATCCACTACATCAAAAACTATATATTCCTCTCATAAATATAAAGAACAATTTTCTCAACTAGGGTATACAGGCATAATACCATAAAATAAAGATGTGCTATTTAACAGCAGTTGAGGGTTTAAGTAATAAATTGACATTCTGAAAAACTGTGGCTGAAATTATTTCCCGAGATATATTTTTAATCACAAAACGTGACAACCATGGAGTGTAAGAACTTATAATAAATTACATTTATGAAGAATCTGGCTTAGTACTGTTAGTTGGAGAGAGGTGTGATTGGTAGTGAGCACATACATAAGGCAATAGAACTCCAATATGATTATTAAAAGAGAAAAAATAAAACAGGAAACAAATACCTAGATGGAGAATTAACAAGCCATATATTTCAAAAATGGAAAAGAACACCAGTTTCAGTCTACAATTAATTACACCAAAGTAACGTTCCCAGCTAAGTTGTGTGACCTTGGCAGTGTTCATTTATCAAATTCTAATCTAGGTGTGACTTTATGGGCGTGAGGTGAAACATGTTTTACAGGTTTTACAGGCTCTCCTGATAGTGAGATCTGGAGAGAGAGCGCGGCTCACAGAGATGAGCTGTATCTTGTCAGCCAGGGGGATGCTCCCCACCTCCTGCAGCATGGCTGGGGACGCTTCCTTGCAGCAACTTCAGAAGAGCTACTGCTGGGGCACAGGAGCATCAAAGAGTCGGGAGAGAGGCCCTGACTCTTGTTTTGGGGCCACTCTTTCCCCATCCCTGCCCCACAAGCCCACATTCATTTGTGACCAACACCTTTGAAGAAGGGTGAGGAAGCAGCTGTGCTGCCCTCGGGCAGAGCTGTGTGGCAGGAGGGTCTGCCCCAATACGACCTAAAATCCGATCAGGGAATGCAACCAGTGCAAGCCACCACTGGTTCTCCGTGGTGAGTTACCGGTGGTGCCACGGTGCTGCTTTTGGTGTTGAATTATGCTAAAAACAGCCTGGTTCATCAAACTTCAAACACACATCCTGCTTTTTGAAGATGGATGTGACAGATAAGCTGGTAGCTGGCCTGTAAATCTGCGACTAGCAGTCAATCACTTTATACTACAGAAGTCCAGTGCCCTTTCATACAGGCAGGTTCTTCTGACATAACCCTTCTAGGGGGGTATGTGTAGAGATTCCTGCCTCGGGTGCAGGTGCCCCCCTCCAGGGACACTCCCCGAGGCTGAGAGAGAGAGACCTCCCCACAAGCACTGGCATGGGTGACTTAGATCAAATCTCTAATTAATAATTATTTCTTTTTTGCTAGCTTTAATATAATTGCTTCAATGTAGTGCAGTGTCCTGTCTTACACTATTCTACTAATAGTTGTAGCTTTTATATCGTGTAAATACTTCTGATTGAGATTTTTTTGTCTGATCATTTGTAATAATAAATGATTCAGTTTATATAAATATTCTCATTTTGTCAATCATTGAGACCTGCAGGACAAAAATGGTTCAATCACACCTCTGTAATTCCTTAAATTTAAATTGTTGACATAATCCAAGGCTACAACCGGATTCAGCCACACCTGAGAAGGAGTTTAGAAAGCAAGGGGGTCCTTTCTGCACCCTGTGACTCAATGGCAGGACTTTTTTAATAAATTCTGTCCAAGCCTTCCACTCCCTCCTGTAACAAGCTGGCAGACCACCACAAGTTCCCTGCCGCTGACAGCCATCAGGAAACCATCAGGATACCAGGGTGTTAATGTTACAGGGAATTTCTTGTTTACCTGTGCAGCTTCTTCCATCACTGCTTGTTTCATATCCCTCCCCACAGTAACACCTGGTGCCGTTCCTAGTAATGGCACATTTGTATTGGCAATTCATCTGTTGGCATTTGGGGAGCAATTCTGTAAACAATAATAAAGCAAAATGTTACTAAAAAAATTTTTTATTCCTAAATTGCAAACCTTAGAAACTTTTATATATATATATATATATAATTGCACCACCACCATTTACATTAGCTGGAAATATAACACGCACATTGTAAAATGCTTGTTATGAAAATTGCATTTCAGCAAGTTAATAAATGAAAATGAGCATTTTATTTCTATCAGAAGTTGCTCACAAGCTTATTATCGACGTTAACTGTTGCTCTGCTTAAACATCCATATTTGCACATCAGTCACTGTCAGTCAAAGCAATGGTTTGGAACAAAAAAACCCACCAATGCTGAAATGGTCCGATTTTAATTATGAAAAACAGCCAAGGTTATGAGAAAGGTTTCAACATCTCTGTCTTTCCTATTCCTCATATCAATTGATTTTCTAACTTTTTAAAGCTTGTTTTGATTTACTGATACACACATAACTTTCACAGCAATCAACTCTGCCTCAATAACATAACGTTGGACATGTAATGCTGGATAAACCATGGACATTATATATGTCATTACTGCTGACGTCCCTCATAGAACTATTGGTTAAACACACATCATCAGCACAAGGCATGATGCTAACAAACTGAAGAAATATTGTAGAAATACAGACTGTAATGTTTTCCAGCATGAAACAGCACAAAACCAAACAAAACCCCCTCCAACACTTCTCAGCCCCAAGCTTTCTGACACATTTCAACAATTTTGCTGATAAAAAAGCCAGTATTTTAATGAACATTATTTTTCCCCCCAAGAAAATGAGAAAAGGATTGAGAAAAACAGCTCAAGGAGTTGCTCTGAGGATATTTTTCAAACCTGTATGCCGATGGATCAGAAAATAACCTGCAAATGGACAGAGAAAGTTTCTGCTACAGGGTTGGCTTTAAGTAACTGGGTATGACCTAAGGAAAAAGAGAAATCTGTATTTTAACATGTGGGCACTTCTAATCTGTCTGATCATTATTCATCAAGTTCCACTTGGGAGTAGAATGAACATGAATATGAAGCAGAGTTTGCATAAGCATCTGAGCCCTGGAGCTTCCATTCTGGAGCAACTCCTGTCAAAATAAAGCTGAAATTTTGGGAGAAAAGTGATTGTGGTCGGCACCCAAGTTACTACTTACTATAATGCAAATATTCTAAAAAAGAATGTGGTTTCATACAATTATCTCAGGGCATTCTTTAGGTTTCCATGGCCCACACAACCTACAGACTAGAGGTTGATAAACCACACACTGACTAAACATGCTCGTTTTCCCAGTGGTTTGTGGTATATTTCTCAGCCTTTTGAGCCCCTGTGCATAGGAACATAATGTATTTTCTGGCTGTAGCTGGCTTTGTTAGTTTCTCGTCCCTAGTCCAGTCCTTAAATCTGCTACACCTTTCTAAGAACAAGTCCCACACAGAAAGTAAACCAGGGAACTTCCCTAAAGCCACCCTGAAATGGGACTGCATGCTGGGATGTGGAGCTGGAGCCACATGAGGTTTAGTTTATTTTATCTGTTTATTTAATGTCTATCTGAACAAAATCAACATATATGTTTCATTTTCTAAGCAAATGTGGATCAACAATCCTTTACAACCCATAATTTTCTTCTTCAAGTATTTGTCTGATGCTGTACAGCCAGGAGCTCTTACTGGATGAGAACTATTTGACTCACAAACTGGACTTGGCTTGTTTGCACTCTTTCCATAATGGATGCAGACGGCTAGCAGCTTAAACCAGGATAGTGGGACCTGCACAGGGGAATCCTCAAGTGCAAAATCAAAAAATGCAATGTAGAAGGTAAAACAATAGAATATAGTAGAATAGAATAGAATAGAACTATTTCATTTGGAAGGCACCTACAACAATCATCTAGTCCAACTGCCTCACCACTTCAGGGCTGACCAAAATTTAGGGCATGTTGCTAAGGCAGCTGCCAAGTGCCTTTAATAAATAGAAAATTAAATAGTAAAATAGCAAATCTATTTTCTATTTTACTAGCTGTAATACTGATTCTGAAAACCTTTGGAAGAAAACAGGAGTTTGCTTGCCTCTGGCAATGTTTGAAATATTGAAGGACATGCTGTGGAAGAACAGTGTATACATTTATGGATTGGTTAGATTTGTAACAGGTTTCTTGGGAAGTAAGGAGGCAAAGAAAAATCATGAAGCAGAACACTGATATTTTTAAAGGTCCAGATAGGACATTTAAAGAGATAAAAGCCAGGGACTGTCATTTCTTGTCCTTTCTAAAATTCCGCACCCACTTTGGTCTCCCTTTCTCCACGACAAATGGTTTACAAAGTACACAGGCAGTGAGGAATGAGCATCACTGAGCTTTTATCACAGCCACAGAAACCTCTGAATTTGTCAAAGCAAGGTATTTCTGCTGCAAGATTTAAAGGAAGAAGCTGCACTGAAGGAAACAACAGGAGGAGCTTTATAGCTCTCAAGCAGACCCACAGTTCAAGACAGGAGCTGCAGAGCAAGCCTTGAGATTTGCAGAAATACAGGGTAGCAGAAGTAGCTGTGAGAGCCTTTAGGATGATCTATTTTCTCCAAGCCCAGGGAGTAGTGACAATTCATCCAGCTCTGATTTAGGTCATTTTGTTCTGTGTTTTCTTTCTTCCACAGGAGACATGAAGGGCAGCATTTTTTACTTCCCTACATCCCCATGAATGAGCCTCTCTAAAGCTGTGCTACACATCTACCACAAAAGCCACCCTGCTTTCTCAAAGGCATCCATGTCACTCTTATGCTTCCTGACTTTCATATTCCTCTAACTCTCAGGCATCCAGTCCCATGGGAGAGTAGTCAATCAGGCAAAGATGCTGCTGATCTCATCCCCCTAAAGTGATGCACCTTTGACAGTGACTCAGAGGAGCTGCAAGCTTCCTGGACAAACTGCTCCCACAGGAATTCACAGTAATAAAATCCTGGCTTCATTTATTCCTTCTGTGTTCAATGAAATACACTGCTTACCATAGTTCATTCAAGATGAATGATGTAAGGAACTACCTTCTCTTGAATGGTTTTTTAATGAAAGGTTTTAAGCAATTGATCTGACTATCCTTTTTGTCAGTTCCTCCTGAGCTGACATGAGGTTCACAATAGGTTCACACCAGGTTCTCATGCTCATATGTTTTGGCTGTTTCTGTTAAGAGGAAAAGCAGTTCAGCTTGCGGTTTCTTAATACTGAAAACTTCTTTTTTTTGCTCTTGGGCATTGTCGAACAATAGAACAGATTTACCAATATACCTGAGGTTTTTTGTCTTTCCTCTCAGGAAAGACAACCAAGGCCAGGTTGTTTGGAGGCCCTACTGCTCAGGGCTCCTGAGCACACTCATCTAGTGGAAGGCGTCCCTGCCCATGGAGGGGTGGGGTGGGTTGGAATGACGTGATCTTTAAGGCCCCTTCCAACCCAAACCCTTCTGAGATTCCATGATTTTGTATGATTATATGAAAGCACATGCAGCAAAATGCCATTATTTCTGAGCCACTTGCATGATAATAAAAACTTTTGACTGTAGTGGGTTCCCAATTATGCTTCATAAATACATCTGTAATGTATAAGTCCTGTCCTTCTCTTTTTGTAATTACAACATATACTGGAGAGCACCAACAATATTTCAGTACTCTGAATTAAAATTTACTGATTAGGTAATGTTGATAACCTAAAATAATACAGAACTGTCGTAAATAAAAGAAACTGGTTGAAGTTTACTAGTTGGAAGTGCAAGATAATATACCACGGAAATAACAGCAGAGCCTCTCTTGTCACCTCAGGGCTTTACAATTTGAAACAACAAAGGATCCTGGTCAAATAGTTCATCAGAGAGTGACTGTGAGCTACTAGTGCAATGTTGCCTGGGAAAAAGGGAAACACATCACTGAGAGCATTGGGATAAGTACTTCCCATAGAGAAAGTGTGGATGTCAAGGCAGAGGATGCTGGTGAGTGCTTCCCTTCCAAGGAGGCAGCTGCTTGGAGCGCTGTACACCTCGATGGATATCTGGGGGATAAACTCAGATTTGAGCAGACTTAGAGAACAGCCTCAGGGATCAGCAGGGGAATGGAGAGCTGCAGTCTGAGAGGAGACCGCAAGTTTTTGTGTTGATTAGTGCCAGGAGATGAAAATGAAGAGGAATTATGAGTGCTGTCTATGAATATATCAGAGGATCAACAGCGGGGAAAGAGACAATTTAAGCTAAAGGGCTATTGGCAGAAGTACAAATGAGTATAAATTGCCCATTAATAAATTCTGACTGAAAATGAGAAGGTTCTTTGCTATTACCATAATCAGATTCTGGAACTCCTCTTTGAATGGGAACAACAGGGACAGAAAATAAGTGCATGCTTTTGACACGGATTATGATAGTTCTACAAAAAAATAGCATGTGGAAAGGCCTCTGGAATACCAGAAACCATTTTCGTGACCGAGGAGGTTCCTTCTACTGTATTTTTCAAGCAACATACTACCTTGTGCTAAAACATAATTTTTCATTATGGAACTAAGATTAATCTTTTTTTCTCCTTGTCTCTGAAACACTCCCAAAGGAGAACTTAAGGGAGCTTGTTACTGAACTAATCTTCTAATTTTACTCCATGCATACTCTTTTTTCTTTTCTCTTAAATATTCGTATTCTTTTTGGCAGCTTTGTGTTTCATAAATTTGCTTGATCTTATCACTGTGCTATTCAGTTTTTGTGATTCAATATTCATATGCTGGTGTCTAGACTATTCTTATCACACATATGCTGTAAGCCTTATTTTTCTTTTCTGGTTCATGTTCTGAGTTTTTGAAGTACAATCCTTTTACAGATTAGACTCTAATGTAATCTACACCTAGTTTTTTGTTTGTTTGTTATTGTTGATGTTAGAGACACAATACAAAGCTCTATGGTTTGCTTCTCTGGCAGAAAGAGGTGGCTTGATTGATAGAATTCAATTGCTGTGTTGAAATAATGCAGCATGTTTTTATCTTACATTTGATGGTCATTTTATTAGTTTTGACTATCATACCATAAAAAAAAGAAAGACAAAACTGAAATGAACTTTGTCAGACACCTCAGCTCATAACTTTGTCATGGTAGGTACACCCTTGAAAAAGAGAAATGGAAATCAGAGAGTTCATGACATTATAATCCTGCTATGGGTCACCTCAGTCTGATTCAGCAGAGAAGCAGTAGGAGTCAAATTTTTAAAAAAGCATGCAATATATGGCAGATGTTCACCATTTTACTTAAATCGGTAAGAAAGGAAGGAAACAACACCTTAGGCAAGAAAAATTATTGTTTTTCGCCCTTAGACAAGTGCTTAGATGAATGTCCTCCACCTATGTTGTGTTTGCCATGGCTGGCCCAGGTCAAGCTGCCACCTCTGCCTCCTCACACCATCCAAGTCATTGCTGCTTCCCAACTTATGCCCAGGACTCCTTGGAAAACACATGCCAAATTTTTTTTACTAGCTCCTAAAATAAACCATCCACTCAGAAAAATAAGCTAAAACTGAGATATGTAAAGACTCAGACATTTACAGGTAGGGTCTGCAGCCAGCTCCCAACTGCCCAGCCCCAGGACCTGACAGCCAGCACAGGATTTCTGTATAATTCAGAGACTGGTTAACCAGAACCCAAAATGACACCTTAAAACTCTGCATCCTGAACTCCTACAGCAAGCCAAAGCACATTTTAAGTCCGGGGTATAATCACAAGGTTTTTCCTTCACAGAGCTTAGATGTCTAAGCTGTGACTGCTGCTGGGTAGCTCCATTTCCTTAAACTCCCGAATGCAGAATCTCTTTCTGAGGCTGGAGTGTTACAGCAATATTTCTAGGACAGAAGCAGAGAAAAGATGCTTGTGAATGGTATTTTGTCCTGGATACCAGGCTGCTCCTGAATTTTCCATAAAATAGTTACTGGATAAAATGCATCACTGTATTTCCACCCCTTTTCATTACTATAATCAGCAGGCAACTGAACCATACTCTAATGTGCACTCTCTGAGCCCACAAAACTCCCTTTTCCCCAACAGTATTGATTCTCCATGAGAACTGATGGAGCGACCGGTGAATTCTATGGTTGATGGGCCAAGATGTGTGAACACTCCTGAGGCTGAAAGCACACCTGGGTAGTCCTGGGGCTCATGTCCTGAGCAATGGCTATGAGAAAAACACTGTCAGGTAAAAGCTGAGCACCAGCTTTCTGTCATATTATAGTTTATAAGAAAAGGTGGCCTTAACTATATGCTGTCAGAGCCCCATCACTAGGTGTTTCCACGGTGGGAAACCTTGGTCCATAGCTTCAAGCCATGGAGAAAGTTTTATTTGGTAAGAGAGCAGGTGTCTGCTCAAGGGGAACACTTCTGAGCATGCTGGCACTTGGATTGTACTTCACAAATTCTACCTGATGTATCCCAATCCTTTATTGTATCTTTCTACCCATCACTGTCTATGTGTTGGCAATCAGCTGCTGAACAACTTAATTTAATATTTTAAATAGATGTTACAACGTATTTGTCCATTTTATGATTACAAGAAAATTACATATCTTGTTTAATCTGCTTGTCAGTCTGCTCAAAACCAGAAGTGTCTTACTGTGATTACTGTTCAGGGAAAATGGGCACATCTTGCTGAGTAAAGTTCAGGCTGTTTGTGAGTTACAAGGTATTATTTTGAAAAGAGAGAATTTTTTTCTTTTTCTGTCATTTCTAACATAATGAAGTAAGAGGAGAAGAAGGAATGTTGCAGGAAAAAAAACAAAGCTTAAATAAGCAAATAGAATCTTCCAAAACCATACCCCATTCAGCTCTTCCTTTCAGATGTGAGCATATCCATCTTCAAAATATTACCTAACGGTATCTCCCTACGCAGTTCATGGATAAATTTATTTTTCAAGGATGTACTATTGAAATTTCTTCCAGCCTAAATCGTGACCTACAGTATTTGGCTGAGCTTCAAAACAATTTGTGTTGTGTGGTGTTCTTCAACCATAGCATCACAAAACACTTTAAAGGATGAGATCAGCAGGTAGGAGTCATGTAGTGAAATATTAGCTTCACCTGTGGAAATGGCTCATTATTCTGACCTTTTGCTGTTTTAGTTATACCTTGGCTGCCATACAGAAACATAAGCTAAAGAAAAGCTCACATGGGAAAATACAAACTGGATAAGTGATTTTATGACTGAAGAGAGTAATTTATCTGGGGTTTAACCTGGATACAAGATACATATTTAAAAGAATAGTTATCCTTCATATGAGAAGAATACACATTTATTTTATATAAAGCAGTTTGTAGTTTTAGGTATTTTCACAGTATTGAACATATGTTTACTGAGGTACAGAGCATAATCACTAAATTAAGTGTGTCTAATAAGATATGAAACCTGATAATATTCCATGTGTCTATTAATAATCCAGAAATGAAAGTAGGGGCAAATAAAGTGTGTGCATGGTGATAATGACTGGCAGAATGGATAAACTACAGAGAAGTCCAGAAGTCAACAAGAGCAGATCACCTGGGCTTCTTAGTAGTCTGGACCTTGTTGCATAAAATGTATTTCCAGAATTAGCTCATGAATTCTAAGCCTTATAAGTAAATGTGCCTGAGGAATGCTTGGAGATCAAAGCAGTAATTTTGTGGCAGGAGCAGAGCAAGGTCTGGAGCGAAAAAGGATCAGTAATGTTTTGTGGAGGTAAAGGATGTTAGGAAGCCTCTCCAGGGAAGCTCTGAAAATCTAAATATGTTTGAGGAGGCTGTCCCTGATGAGGCAGGTCCCCTCTCCTGGGTTGTCCCCTCACTAAGACTTGCACTTTATTAGAGGTATGAACCCTAATTCTCTCACACCAAAAATTCTTTCTGAGATTCCCATCTGATCTTAGGAAAACATTTGTTCACTGAGGGGGTGGCTGAACACCGGAATAGGTTGTCCAGACAGGTTGTCTATCCTTGGAGATACTCAAAACATGACTGGACATGGCTTTGGGAAACTCGTTAAGGTGACTCTCGTTTCAGCAGAGTGTTCATCACTTAGATGGTCTCCAGAGGTCCCTGCCAACCTCAGGGATTCTTTGGAATTCCCTGTCTTGCCAAGACCTGCTACTAGCCCTCCATCCTGAAAGGTACAGCAGGGAAGGGGCAGAATTAAATATCATCCGCAGAGGGCAGGTGGCAATGGAAGGAGACTAAGGTCAAACGGAGAGCTGGGGAAGAGCTTTCCCTTCTTCTCCTTTCCCCTGGTGGTGGGAAGGCAGGTTGGGCAATGAGTGCCCCCTGTAAAAGCTCCCACTGCCTCCCTCTCCCAGCTCTCTTCTAACCCCTAACTTCCCTCACAGCTGGCAGGACACAGGGTGCTGTTTATCCTTGCACAGTAAATCTCCACTTTTCTTCAGGCAAAGCATTCAGCATGTCGCCTTCGAGACTATTGCACTAGTCAGCTATATACCTAGGCCATAAATAGAGCCAGCTCTTGTATCTCAATTCAACAAAAAGCAAAGTCACACACCAGCGACGGGAATTGAACACTGTGTTCACCAAATAAGGGAAAAAAAGGGATTGAAATTTCGTAATCAACAGGTACACAAATGTAAACTCCCATATGGTGATGTTCTATGCTATCGTGCACATGCTGTTGTCAGACTGTACAGTTAGCTTTTGGACGTGAAAAACAGCAAGAGGAGGAGAAATAGCACACAGACAGGACTGATCTGCCACGCTCCTCTAGTTCTTGCACTGGTTATTGCTTAAAACCGAAAGCAACGGGAAGGTCTGGACATTGTAATGGGCTGTACAAGTGCTCCTCATGAGCTTTGGTGTGAGCAAAGTGAGTAACAGAGACTTCTGTCTGAAAGAGTAATTTTAGAAGAGGGAATACATAAACTTTCTCTCTGATGAAACAACATCTTCCACTTCAACTTCTTAAATATCACTTTGACCATCAAGTAGTTCAATGACCTTGTTGACTCTCTTATTTATATACTCAGCCTTATTTCACATTCTGCTTATGATATTTTTAATGTGCTCAAACACACTGCTCTTGAATCTTTGCAACATTATTTTTTAAATAATACTTTTAATAATGCTCCTTTTGTAAAAACATACATGTATGTGCACACATACCTAATCGTCAGTCTTTAAATATTTACTGAAGGCATTTTAAGTAGTCATCGTAAAAGAAATAGTTTGAAGAATTTTTTTTTTTAATACAACAACCTCTAACTAAAAACTACTGAGGGAGTCTCAGAGTGCTCTGGAAACGCTAATTAATAATTGAAGTCCTGCAGTGTTCTGTTGTAATAGTTGCCCATTCCATAAGTGCTGTAAGTTCACCAGTGACGCACACTCATACACACAATTCCACTCAGCTCACCTGGTCACTGGATAACAAGGACTTCTAAGTGGGAAAAGCCATTTATACTGTAGTATTATACATGTTTTCCAGTTCTACTTATGGGAAGCCAGCTCATAGTATGGCATCATCACTGTTCAGTGTCTCTCTTAAAACAGTCTCTTGTCAAGGACTAAAACACGTAATTTCCTCGTGAAGATCATCTCATTCAAAACCAACTGTTTTAAAGTCTGTCTACATTAGGCAATACAAAGTTCATATGAATTTATTGTATAGCATCAAGTAAACTATGAACCAGGAGAAAAAACATCCAGCCCCCTTGACTTGTGTATGTCCAACTGGATTTCCCTGTGGATTATGAGGGGTTCATTCTGCAGCCCATCCCTGTCTGTCAGCTGAGGGGGATGGGTACCCTGAGGACAACTGCTCTTCTTATTAAACACAGAGGCAAAGAAAGAATTAAGTACCTCACCCTTTTCCTCATCCCTTGTCACTGCTTTCCCCAGTACGGCCACAAGTGTCCTGTGGAGTTTCAGAGCTGAAATGCGCAGAAACCCCAAGACAATTAGACACTGTAAAGCAAGTAACTTGTGTGTTTTCACGCATGGATTTATGCCAAGTGTCCAGTCCAATGGCCCGGTAATTTTACCTTAATCAGATACAGCCTGGCAGTGGAAATGCCATGTTCCCTGTATGTGGCACACCAAGATGTCTTAGTCCTCTTCTGGAATGACAGTTTGCAGAGATA
The DNA here is from genome assembly GCA_013396775.1 of Cephalopterus ornatus. Classification (NCBI taxonomy): domain Eukaryota; kingdom Metazoa; phylum Chordata; class Aves; order Passeriformes; family Cotingidae; genus Cephalopterus; species Cephalopterus ornatus. Next base: position 199,199 of record VZRE01015336.1, read on the forward strand.
AATGACAAGTGTAGACTCTCCTTTTTCTGTTCCCTCAACTAGTGCTGTAGATATAATGGTGCAATAGAGCTGGGAAGAGTGTGGAAGTTTTAAAACATTCCAGAGAGGCTAAAAGATTATTAATTTTCTTTTCCTGATGCCAGTGGGAATAAAAAAAAAAAAAAGGAAAATAAAGAAAATAAAAGGAAAAAAAGAAAAAAGCTGGCATCTTTATTTACTTTGCTCACTTCTCAGTTATGTGGAAAAACATAATTAAATCATTCTGAAATCACAAAAGACACCTATAATAGCTTTTCCCAACGCCCAATTTCATGCTTCTTCATGGAAGTAGTACCTCAGAAATTGCTTCTCTTCATGATTACAGCTTCACTTGACAGATAAAATCCTCAAAAAATTGCCAAGCAGAAACCTCCAGCTCATGAGGCAGTGCCTTTCTGGAAACTCAGCCAAGGACTTGAAATCAATTACATAAAGGGATTGAATAACAACAGATCCCAGAGAACTGAACATGCAATTCAGTAACTGAACTTTGTTCGTGTGCAAACTAAACCCAGTGAAGGATAAGAGAAAAGACTTTAGGCTAGAAGAGAATTAAAAACTGGTAGCAAGGGAAAATTATACTGGAAATTTAAAATTCTTATTCAAGTCTTGATTTATTTTTTCCTGAGAGACAAACATATATACTTCTGAACCATGGCAAGGGCTAGAATAAGTGATACACTTCCTCACAAGCAAATGTTCAGTCAGCTAAAGAGGCTGAACACTTCAGTTTTTCCCTGCAGCAAGCAGCATTGGATTGCAAGTTGGTCTCTGGAGTGTGTTTGCCCCACTGGAAGTGCACTATTCTTGATAAATTGCAGTTGGAGTTGTATCTTGCTGCTGATGTTCGGAAAGACTCACAATTGCCAACTCTCAGAGTAGTGCTGAAGTGGTTTCCTTAACAACTCATCGATCGGGGTGTTACAGAGAAGCCAGGAAATAAGAACCCTCAAATCCTAACCTGTGATTCAGACCCACTCCCCCGATGTCTGGGATGACACACAGGATTTCATGTTTGGTGATCTGATGCCATCTCACCTTGCATCCTGCCAGGATTGCTCAGCAGCAGCTTTTCTGGAAGAACCAAATACACTTGGAGCACCAGCTGAAAACACGGACAGCAATAACACTGCAAACTGTGGTAACATTTGCTGCCATTTTGCCATGACTCATCTTTCCTCTTTGCTTTTCTTATCTTTTACCCAACTAACAAGTTTAGCCTTTGGCAATGTATAATTGATTCAGTGTTGCTGAGTTTGAAAACAACAGAAGCCCAAGAATTGCTTTTCATTCATTGCTTCATTTAGCTCAAAGTCAGTGATCTACACAGTGCAGCAGCTCAAAGCTGTGCATCCTTATTGCTAGTGTCATAGGCACACAAAATATATATAGGAAAGCTTCATTTTACTGAATATTTTACATAGGATGATGTAATTAGTTATTTTTTTCATTTTAAGTTCCACAACTGTTGTTTCAGGACTTTTTTGCAAAGCCTTTGAAACCTCTAGAGCCCAAAATAAACCCCTTCCATTTAGCCCATCCTGTAAATTGAACAACTGGTGAGCAAAAAAGTCCAGTGATGAATCTTGTCGTTTTTATGGCCAGGTAACAGTTAGTTATATTTTTTTGTAGCTGTAGGTACCTTTGCACGTACAGGAAAAGAGAAATGCATTTTTTTCACAGGAGATGTCATTGACACATTTTACTAGTGGGGATAACATAAATAAATGTCATTCTCCAGGGCACAAGCAGAAAAGCCTGATAAGTTAATAAAACATGATGTAAAAATTTTCAATGCCAATTCCAGCATCTCAGAGCCTGAGATTATTAGAGGCACAGCTGCAAGGGTAACACTAAAATGAGTTACTCGGGTGATGTGCTTCAGAGGTTAAACTGTACCAAAAAGATCAGCCCTATTTCTAGCTCCTGTGAATAAATAAGGAATTATCATGGTATTTACACAAAGGCTTTCATGTATTGCTTCAACATTTGGCTACTACATTCTGGCACACTAAAAGTTAACCTGGCTCTTCCCTCATTTCTCAAGGGAGAAAAAATGGAGAGAAAAAAAGAAAAGCATCTGTTTCCTTTTTCTCCAGTATCCTGTTCTAAAGCTTCTGCTTATTTCAGAGAACAGTCCAACTGTGCCGAGGGCTTGGCTTAAGACAATGAATACTGCACAGATTTGGTAAGGATCACTGCTCCTCTCAAACTCTGCTTTGATATATTCTCTCCACGAAGTATGGCAAATTTCTAGTATCTCTCAGTGTAGCTTTTCACAACTTCTTCAAGTAGAAACTCAGGAGATGGATGAAACTCTAGTTGCTCTTGGCTCATTCCAAGTTGGCAGAGAACCTCATGATTTTCTCCTTAAGAAACTATTATGCTCCACCTTCGTAGGACTCAGGAAGTGGAGCCACCTACATCCAGCTTATGAAGGTAATAAAGAAATGCATCACCCTCATTAATATTTGTAGCTATTTTTTATAGAATTGATTTTTGCAATATTAAGATTACTTGGAAATAGTTATTCAGTATAATAGTGTAGCACTGACATTATTGCAGTACTGTTATCTCTATGTCTTATATAAGTAAAATTTAGATTTATAGTTAACAGTTCCAAATAACTATTTGGAACAATTTTTTCATTAAAAATATTGTTAAAATAACTTTAATTATGTATATATCTTAATCATATTCTATGTATGAAATACAGAATAAATACTGTATAATATAAAGTATTTTCTGAAAATCAAAGTTACAGGTTTCTCATCAGGACATCAGAAGTTATTCATCAGAAGATAGAACATTCATTAGGAAAAATGAAGAACAGGTTCATTTACTTCTCTGTAAAGGCTACTTTCAAGAGACTGCTTTCAGCATGCTGTAAATTTTGTGTGTCATTTGAAGACTTTCATAAAGAGTTGTGTTTTTCCCTCATAAAACATGGTTTCGAAATTGGACAAAATGTCTCATTATTATTTTCTCTTGTGTAGTCTTGACCAGATGAAAGAACAAGGAGCAAACCTTCCTCCTGAATCATATTTGTTTGTTGGTAGGTTACTGGTTATGCAGTCAAAGAAATCTATAGCAGCTTTTATCACTGAGTAACAGAAATCTTTCAGTGGAAGAGCCCTCTGAAGGCAGGAAGCCTTTTACAACTGTGGAACATCTTTAGTTGGGATTAGATGTTCTTTTTGCTTGACTTAGTAGCAGAACTTCTTAGAGGATGCTCAGACTTCAAAGAGATTCTTTCTCCACAGAGATAAGTACTCCCGTCATTTCTAGAAAATTCAATCAGAGGTTTGACGAGCAATTACGAGAAATACACTGTTACAGAATCACCTTTTTTTCCTTGAAAAGTAATATTAAAACAAAAACAGGATACAAGCATCTTTCCTACAGTATATTGGTTTTATTACTACTGGACTTGTTCCTGGAAAATGATACTGTTTACACAGCGGTGATAGCTACTCCTTATGGACTCATGGGAACAGACACATTCAAAGGTGTTTATAAAACATCACTGAAACAAACTTAGGTCTTAATTATCTTCTTGCTACTCCCTGTTACTAAGCCTAGTAAAAGCTTATGTAAACCCAAAGTTAAAGATGAGATTGGAGTAGCCAAGAAAAAAAGAATAAAAAGAAAGGAAAAAAATCCTTTTTTTATTTACTTAGCGACTTTTAATAAGAGCCATTAAGTACATGAATATCAGAATGATCTGTAAAGAAAAAAATCTGAACAGATGATTACTTTGAAAATAAAAAGGCAATTAAAGAGGGAATGATTTAGAATAGTTGCAGTATAATTAAATTCTCCACCAAGAAAAAAGAAGTTGAAAATTAAATTGCAAAAGCATTTGCAGCAACAGCTCAATTTAAATATGTACACTTCACTTTCATTTTTTCCTAACAACTGAAATATAATAATTCTGCTTAAATTTAGAAAAAACCATGGCTTTATTTTGCGAAGTCTATCAGCACAGATTAATTCCGCCCCCCGCATTCCAAAGTACTGGACTGCCTTGAGACTACACAGAAGGTGCCAGAATTGATCAGTCCATCACAGCTGCCAGGTAAATGAAGTAGGCTGTCCACGTCAACAGCAAAGAAGCCCAAAACACACAATTTTGGAGGGATTAAGTGATGTTTATTATTTCTAGGCAACTTATCTCTCTGATACTGCTTCTGAGCAGAAGATTGACTCTTGAGCAGTTTGAGTTTCAACCCTGCGCCTTGATCTAATTGTTCCTGTTGCACTTTTGTATCTCCTGCTTTCGTTTGCTCACAGTTTCTTTTGGCTTAGGGTCATATTTTTCTTCAGTTACCTATGGCAGCTGCTGAAGACAGACCAGTAACTGAATTATTTTGGGTTGGTTATATTTACATAAAGTCACAGAACATCCTGAGTTGGAAGGGACTCACAAGGAGCATCAGAGTCCGACTCCTGGCCCTGCATGGGACATGTAACACTATATGTAATATGTTACATGTTGCACATTATACATTATATTTCTATATTGGTCCTCATGGACATTACCTGGACCTCTTTTTCCTGCATGTGTGCCAATAGAAAGACCTTGATTTCAGCCCAGGATTGGAGATGGAGTCTAAAAACTTATAAATTCAACTTCTGATACAGAGTCAACTACTACCTGGTTTCAGCAACAACCTGTTAGTTGCCAAACCAAACATAAAACAACACTGACAGACCTGAGTGGGTTGAGGTTTTTTTAAGGAAATAATTTGTTTCTAATGAAATATTTCATGTGCCCTAGTTCCTAAATTAAGTAGTTGAATTTTTCAGCTCCAGCTGCTGGAAGGAATTCACTCAATGGGAGTTATAGCTGTTCACCATAGCTCAGGAAAACATTTCATTTTTGCATCTAAATCTGAATTTAAGTGATTGATTTAGCTACTACGTCCACAAAGAAAAAAATATGGCCTGCTGAAACAAGAAAAGTTCATGTTTATTCAGGGTTCTTTTGCAGCCCCATTAACTTTCAATTCTGCTTGAGTTGAAGAAATTCTAACATCCTGTCCAGGGGAGGTTTTTACTTTTCCTTTTAACTTCCTGGGTCTTATCCTTGCAGTAAAAAAGTTTTGCCCTCTTTTTGATATCTCCGAAGTTTTTAATTTTGCTGGATGCTCCTCATTTTGTCTCCCTGCAGCACACTACCAAAAGCTCTCCATTCTGAACATGCTCAATTATTCTTCAAAAAGCACCATATTCTACTTCTTCTAAACTTTTTCACTGCTCTCAGTCCAACATGCAGAATAAAGGATATTAGAAACAAAAGGCTTTTCTTTCAACTGCCTCTAACAGACATTGTTTCTCCAACTAAAAAAAAATAATACCCTTACTTGCATAACTGTGAAAAACAATTCCACTATCACATTTAAAAGAAGAGAAGTTTCAGAAGGGAGAAATATATTATTTTGCAGCATTTTTCCTTTCTCATTTTTGTTGATGAGGTTGTGGGGCAAGTCAAAATAGAAAACTCATTACTGAAAACTCCTCACTGCTACCTGACTACACCTGTACAGTTAATTGAAGCAATTCAATATACATTAAGTCTCTGATGTATTTTTTTGTTCTATACTTTATTGACTTCTATGATTGAACTCCAACCATACCTGCTGCTGGCCTTCCTCTAGCAGCTGTGGGACCTCATCCCTTCAAGACAAATGGAACCACCAAATAGTTCCATCCTGCCCTCATCTGAGGCTTTGCAAATGCCAGAGTTTTCGTGGAATGTAAGTGACAGTGCCATTTCAGAGCAATGAGGGGGCATTAACTACCATCTCCTGCAGAAGCTCTTTCACAGTCCTTCCACACCTCTCTCCTCAGCTCTCACCAAACTCAGGAGGAGAAGGCAAATTCAGCAGCCTGCAGGGGTTAAACTTCAGTTCACAAGCAACTTTGGTTCTTTCTTTGGTGTAGCATTACTCGTTGTTGTATGTGTCTTTCTTTTAACATGAGAAAATTTGTGGATGGCAAGAAAAAGTTGCTGGTTTCCTACTCCGATTCAGGTGCTAACTTGCTTTTTCATCTCTGTCATGTTTCACTTTCCTGAACTGATCCCTCCTTCCTGTTGTTTTATGTTTGCTTTTTCCCCCCCACAGTTATAGATAGATAGATAGATATACTCTATCCATCTATCTATTTATCTATCTATCTATCTATCTATCTAGATACAGATATATATGTAGCATCCCATAATCCAGGCATGTACCATTTTCAGGAATATGTGATAGGAGTCACCTGATATCAGACCCAAATTTTAAGTGAATACAGTAGATCACAAGATTAATCTGCATTAGGAAGATGGGGTTCTTTGAGCTTTGCTTTAGGGGGGTTCGGGTTTTTTGGGGTTTTTTGTTTCTTTGTTTTTTTCCTGAATTAACTTGTGGCATAGCATGGCTTTTACATTTGCAATAATGCTTCAAATATCTGGAGGAAATCCTCATCTCTGTATACCACAAAGCTATAATCTAATGACCTCAGTTACAAAGCAATGTCTTTGCTTAGTCCTACACTACACAGTGTAACTTCAGATCTATGGTACAACATATGGTGTGGTTGTACTGTGTGAAAGCAGCAGTTTCAACACAGCTTAATTAGATGAACATTTGAATATACATAAATTCATCCATACATATTTAACACACAGCTTCCGAACTCCTTCCCAAGCTTTACTATCTCATGCAAAGTCAGCCTTACATTTGCCTGATGGAACCTGCATCATCCAAGGAATCCTAAGCCAGAACACAACCCAGCAACTAGTGTGTATCCTCGCAGTCACATCCAGTTTCAGGTGATGTCCTTTAAGTAGCTGATGAATGGACATTATTATAAAGATGTCTATAAGACAAGTCTATCAGAGAAGCCTGAACAAAATAAAGATTTCAAATACCATTAAAATTAATGAATTAGGTCAAGTCAGATAATTTATCACCTGTCTGAATTGGAATCCAATCTGCACCATCCTTTAAAAAAAGACACATTCAGATGAGGTAGTGTGTGAACAGGGAAGTTCATAGTGAAGATAATCATAATTTAAATGAGAAAATGCCTGCATAGTTTTAGCAAAGTCTGACAAGTGACTCTGTGCAAAAGCAGCATGGTAAGCAAAAGCAAATTTCCACAAATTAATTTGACCTTGATGAAAGGCACATATTTTTATCAATCAGACTTAACAAATATTGACTTTAGGCATTAACCGAAGACATACATAAACATTCAGGTTGTTGAAACAGTTGTCAAGTTCATTTTCCTTCTGAAATCACAGTTTGCTGATAAAGATCAAGCTGAACTTAACCTCTTAAAAAAACCCCCCGTGTTGCTTTATAAAGAAAGAGTGCCTGGATTAGTCTTCTCTGCCTGTCAACTGCTAAAAAAAGATGTGTCACACAGACAGACTGAAATCTAGAGCCAGAGTGCTGACTAGGATACACATATAAATGAAACTTGGTATAACTATAACTGCAATTGGACCTGTGCCCACGGCCCATCCTCCTACAGCAGCACCATGGGGGGGACTGGGAAGGGAACTTTATGATGGAGGTTTTATTTCACCAGGAAGGCCAGAAGGCATTGTGCTTCAAGGGGCATGTTATGGGGCACCAAGTAGAGACTTGCTTAAGAAAAGAATAATACGTAGTAACTGTTTAATTTTCCAAAATCTGAGAGCTGAAAAGATGCTTTAATTGTACTTTGTGGAGGAACAAGGGAAGGAGAGGAACTGCTGTACAGTGGTGCTGTCTTCTTTCAAGTCACTCCACCAGCAGTTGAATGAAGAATCAACCCTCACTCTGAGAAAAACAAGATTCCCAGTACATTTCCTGAGCAAAGCTTGCCTGTAGAACTTGCTGAGGAGGTACAAGACTTGTACCTGCCAAGTGGGGCAGATCTCCAGGATAACTCTGGGTGTCCCTGCAGGAAACACTCCGTGCTTGAGAGCATCAAGAGCTGTTGAACTTCTCTCTCCTCTGAGCCCAAAACCTTCTCTGAACTGTCAGATTCCCTGAGAGAAGGGAAGAGCAGGGACCACAGTGGCAGCTTCAGACAAGTGTTTGCAGACATTCCGTAAGGTGAGCGTGAGATTAGATTTGAGTCACAAAGGATTCTCTGTACCAAAGTATTCAGGCATCTATTCTGTGTCATATCCAGCCTTCACAAAAGAAACACCTTGAGGCACTTCATGACTATGTTGACATTTCAATTATGCTGCATTTAAATAGATTTGGTTGTGCTGAGCCTTATTCCTTCCTAAAATACTTCCCCTTCTAAATATAGATCTACAAAGTTATTTACTGAGTGAATTTCTGACAGGGAACGCGGAAGAAAGCAGCAAAGCAGAAAGTCACAGTATTTGCCTCCCCTATTTAAAAATTCTTTCTGTCTCTCCATCCTTTTTCATCTGCTCCATGACTGGAGTCTGTGCACAGAGAGCACTGCAAAGACTGAAGCAGAGCTCTCTAAGGAATCTTCAGAATGGATTTGGCATGAGGGATGGCAAAAGAAGATTTCTTTTCTCTGCAGCCTCCTAGAACTGGCTGTAAAACAAGCTGGAGATCAGCCTACCTGCTGGAGTGGCCAAAAGGGTCCAGGCCAACACTAGAAATCCTTGAACAGCCTAGGAAAGGGCTGTAAGTAACTCAGGGAGCCACTCAGCTAACAAGTGCACCAATACTTTTTCCTCAAATATTCTCAAAGCTTATAGGAAGCAAAGAACTGGCAGATAAAAATTGCCTCCATAATTTAGCAGCCTGTCTGTAATGACTGACTTCTCCACAAGCCATGGAAACGTCAAAGCCTCTGCCAGCAGAGTTTGCAGAGCTCCCTTAAACAGCTCGTGCACAGCCAGCCCTCGAGAACCTGCAGGTTCCTAAAACATGTAACAGTTTCATTCTCTTTGAAGGAAGAAATATAACTAAGAGTCAGTAAAGTTTTATAAATGTCTCCATCCCACCTATTCCTGCTTAAAGAAAGTGACAGTTGGCTAATTCTGGACTCTCTGGGTATAAAGGTTTTCCCTAGCACAGGCTATACCTCTCTCCTGCTTTAGCTGTTCTGCAAGTGACAAATGTTGCAGAGCCTGAATATTTCCCTGCATGTATATTTAAGATTTGTACTAACTGCTGTTTATCCAAAGAAAGTAATGGTTTTGAATCCTGATGAAAATTATACCATGATTCTGGCCAAGTTTTTACTGAATCCGGTTTTATGAGGAAGAATAAAAAAAGTGTGCAGAGCCATTCAGCAACTTATACTGCTCACTTTTTAATACGCCTGGAAATATTTGAGGGACTGTGAAGGTGATCTCTTGAGAATATATCCAACACCCACTGTTACCCTTAAAATCCCATGCTGAAACATCATTGCTAAAAATAGCCTCCTAAAGGTGACACTTCCATAAAAGATGTCACAAGTTGCAGCAAGAGCTGCAGGAGTATATAAACCATCTTTACAGTGCTACTGCAAATTCATTTCATGTATTCCTTTTCCTACTTGGTATTCCTTTTCCTATTATATAAGTAGTTTTTAGGTTTGGAGAACATTTTTAATACATATGGTTATGCATGGAGCTTGCTTGAAAAACCTCATTATTATATGAATGTGCAAGATATCTACAAAACAGTCAGTTTGATCCTAAAAAGGGATCTGGAAATCAAAGAGAGGGAGACCAGTATTGTACACCATGATGTTATCCCATAAGAAAAAAAGTGTCCGAGTCCAAGAAAGCAAATATTCCAACCAAAAATATCATTTAATAAAAGAAGGAAAAATTTAACCATTTCCCACACAGCTTCGCGTGAAGCAGGTAGTGAACAGATGTTAGCACAACTACTCACAAAAGAGATTTCACTTCTGAGTTGATTTTTAGAGGTCAACAATATGTAAAGCTATTTACACACAACCTCATGCCCACATGTGGTCAGTGTAGAAGTGCTTTCTCACCAGGTGCCTTTCCCAAAGCCATTCCTACACTGCCTGAAACAGAGGAGACAAGGAAAGCAGACTCAGAGAAATCCTGTGGAAAATTCCCTGGAGGCAGGCTGTGCCCAGCCTGGGATGGTTACTTCCAAACAGGCAATATTCAACTCTAACCTGCTCGTCCGGAGTGTGGCAGCTCCTCTCAGCGCCAAAACCTGCCCAAAATACGCAGGAGTGACAGGTCCCATCTTCTGAGACCTTCTCCCAGCACAGGCACAGAGATATCAGCATGTTAGTGAGCTAATCTGAAGCCACCTTAGACATATTTTCAAACTCTCAACACCATCATCAGATTTTCTTGCAGCATCTCCTGAAAAACAGCTTTTCAGGACAGTGACCATAAGGCTGCACTGATTTGTACATCTTCACACAGCTGAGGCTCCAGGCCTGATTCAGATTTTGAGGAATAATATCTGGCTATCAGTAAAAAAGTAAAATCCTATGGAATATATTATTATTATTATTATTATTATTATTATTATTATTATTATTATTATTATTAAGGTGACATAAAAGTTGTTGTGGGACCTAGAAGTGATGCTAATTTTAGGCCATATTGTCAACTGCAGTGAAAAGCTTCTTTTATTTTATATTTTATTTCACCTCCACTTGCTCTACTTGTCACTGCAGTAGGTGATTCAGCTACAGGATGCAGATGAGCTGCAGGGTGTTAGCTATTGGTATGAGAAATATTTCCACGGTTTTACTACAATGCTTCAGATTCCTTTCACATACACGACCATTATGATAAAACATGGGGGAAAAAACACCTCTGCATTGCTAAATTAATAAGAAAGGAGTTGCGTAAATTAAGTAGTATCAGCATATCCCACCTCCTACCATTTTTGCAGGGAGAGAAATATCATTTTTTAATAGCTTTTCATGCAATTAAGGAAAATTTACATTTTAAAAAGAAGCTTGAAAAAAAAAAATCAGGAAACAGAAATTCTGGCTTTCCTTCAAAAACAGTCTTCTGTATTAACAAAACAAAACTGTGATCCTACTACAAGTCCCCTCCCAGTACAAAGTTGCAGTGTTCTTTTGAGATAATGGGAGTGCTTATTAAAATGTCAAACCTACAAGTTTTTTTGTTTCTCACTGATTTAAGTTTAGGGCAGTTAATAATGGCTTCCTTTGGCAAAAAAAAAAAAAAGAAAAAAAAAACACAACAAAAAAATCCAACAACTTCACAACCTACTACTGAGGTGGGATTCACACATATCCTCCCGATTCTGATATTAAAGTTGATTACAATTACAGATGACCAAGTTCTTTGTTTCTGACATGGTTGGTATAAAAACAAAATGTACAGATTGTTCTGAGGGGATCCCAGCACCACAGTGATGAAGGGAAACATCCCACTGATTGTGTAAATGAGTATATCTTTATGCTTTGCTGATATGATATGGCATTAAAATTAAGTCTGTTCACTCTGAGGTCAGATTGAAACAGCTTGTGTGCTTTATAGACATGGGAATATGACATTGTTAGTTATTCTCTGTCCTAAAATACATACAGCGTAAGATTACCACTCCCCTTCATCAGTTTACTGAAAGATAAGCAGGTTAGGTGGGAGCCCAAACATGTAAGGTTTGGTGTCCCACCATTTTTTTAGTGAAAAAGCACATATTCCTACATAATAAAGGTTCTTTTCTCTTGGTAGAGCAATTCTTGTCTCTGATAACCATAGCAAGTTTCATGATAGCTACACAGGCATGGAAAAGGATTGTAAAGAATTACATCTACTTTACTCCTACGACTACTACTAATAATGCATCTACACTACCTTGCTACTACCATCTGCACTATAGTGCCTGCACTATTCTGGTCCACTCAGTTGTAAGGAGGGAGACCTTGGTTGGCCTCTAGGATTCATTCTCATATATTTAAACAAATTTTTAATAATTATAATAATATTGGCTCCATGGAGTAAGGATAAAATGAAAGTAATTTCCTTGTGAGAATAAGGTACAGTATGAAGCAGCGATGTGACAAAATTCAGACTTTATACTTTAAAAGCAAAACCAGATCTCTATTTCAATACAAATGAGAACAAAACTGCGATTATACTTGGATGTAAGGACTAGTAACAAGACTCCCAATTAAAATTATGCCAGCAAAACCCAGCAATGTGTCAACCAGTAAGAAGTCCAATTGTTCTGCAGACCCAGGCTGCCTACCAGGCTTAAATATCAGAAAAATGCAACTACGCCCAAAACTATTTCCAAAAATTCGTATGGAGAACTTCTAAGGGATCAGTATTATTTTTACTAACTTTTTGCAATGTATAATGGCCTCTGAAGTGCCTTTATTGGTTCGTTCAGGGTTTTAATAAATCAAGAGACCATCCAAGATCAGAGATTTACATTCTTTCAAGCAGCACCTCCAAAAACCCTTCCGCCGTTCTGAAGTTCAAACCAAATGCTGACTATCACAGTGTGCTCTCTCCCTGACCTGAATATTTCAGATTCAGCTTCCTAATGAAAATCTCCCATCAAACACTTTTTTATTGACAATGGTCCGCTCTTTGGAACAAAGGGAACGACACCTTGAGAATAAGAAATGTGTATCTGCCACCCTCCATATTTCATTGGCGACAAAAGTTCCCTGACTTCGTGCTTTCTCCATACAAAAAAAAAAAAAATGACAGGGAAAGCTGTGCCATTAAAATCATAGGAGAATCAAGAGTGCACTAAGAGCCCATTATTGCTGCTAATGAGGCTGATACCGCTGCGTCGAGTTGCTCTTTGGCGACTGCTGCTCCACAATTGAGGCAGCCCGATGAACTCAGATCTGCATTGTCAAACATCAAGAAGGCAGTGCTAGAAGGTCACGTAGAGTCTGTGTAGCGTTAGGTACACCAGGTAATTCACAAGAAGAAAGATTGTTTGGAAAACAGTGAGTATGCAAATGCCCTGTCTTTATTATTAGCAAAATAAGTGTCTAATACAGGAAAGCTCTGCTATTAAATCCCAGGAACACACCTGTGCTCCACCCAGGTAGCTGCAGCATATTCCAACCTCCCTCAGCCACTGCAATGTAGCCAGAGGATGATGTAAAGGAGCTTTCAGAGCAAAGTGTCACCATTTTCTGTGGACAACCTGAGCAATGGCACACACATCCATCCACATCCACCCAATTTGTGCAGCTCCCAACTCAGCATAAAGTCGTGCCGTTTAAAATATGACAATCATAACTTCCCATTTTCAGATGGCACCGTTTGTTACAGGATGGGTGTCTGCTGTGTATTTTATCTTCTACAGATGAAAAATTTATAGTCGCTCTTGAAAACGTTTCTGAAAAATTCAGGGGACTTGCTATCAACTTTCAGCATAAAACAGCTCACAGAAAAAATTCCTTCCGAGTGACATGAACACATTAGTGCTCAATGTGGGAAAGCAAGGCTCCCAGAAACAGCAAATCACTGACTTAACTCATAAACAGCATGCACAAAGTAAATTAACCAACAGAGGCATAATCATAAAGGAAAGGCTGCCCTGAACTCAGTTTTCCTCTTTTCCCTGAGGAGGAACAACAGTCCAAGTATTGCTCTGTCAGGTAGGTCAAGTAATATCATATAATACAATGGATTATTGAACCATACAGACTATAAAAATATGGCTATTTATACCCAAAACATAATTCAAGCTGGAAAAAAAAAATCCAGAAATGCCTAGTTCCATATTAAAAATAGCGATGTCTCCCAGACTTCCAGCAATCACTTCACCCTTGTTTGTATTTTCCACAATTAATGGACACATAGTGCATACATTGATAGCGAGTACTTATTAACTACATTTACCATTTAATCCCATATTTAACTGATTTAAGTTCAGATTAAATTGTTTCATTTCATTCTTCAAAGATGGAGACAGCAGATATAGGTGGTGGGTATTGATAAAAATCTGTGGAAAAACAACTGAAAACGGGGAAAAAAACAACTAGCAGAACAGCAAAAATCCCAAGTTAAGAGGATAATTACAGCTGAAAAATCAAAAGCTAATGTATTTTCATGATCTCCCATCTCTCATAAGAATGACTATATCCCCAGATACAATCCCTTTTTGATTTCTTTAATGAAATGACATTCAAAAGCCCTTCAAGAAGAACAACTGGTACCAGCTGTAATATTCTTTAGATTTTTAAAAAGGAATGAGATGACCTGATTGAAAAATGCTGGTCAGCAACAATAGCTTTGTCCCATCTTTTTTTTTTCCAAAGGAGAGAAGTGCTCCCTGACTGAGAAAAGAGTGGGCACAAAGCATATTCTCCTAATCACTCTCAGGTAACAGGTCCCAGCTGAGCTCTACCAGGAAACAAGCTTTCTATTTTCTTTCACAGAAAGGGAGGTAGACCTCATTTAGAGAATTTAGAAATTGGATGCTTTTTTATTTCCCCCTGTGAATAGAAAAGGCAAAAAAATAGGCTGACTAATGCTGCAGAAGCTCTTCATAGTCATATTGGGTTTATTGTGCAGAAGAAGAAGAACTCAGTATCTTTTCTGCAGGAAACAAATAGGTGTGGTTATCCATGGGCTCTTCTCAAACTGGCTAGTTCTCCTAATTCTACAGTATTAATAAACCTGTATTTTCATCTGTTCAAAGTTGTTTCTAATGAGCCACCGAAGTATTTCAGAATAGATGAGATATACAGTTCTATCCCTATTTCAAATACTCTAATCTGCAAGGAAAATAGAAAAACAAAAAAAAAAGTGGATAATTTGGGCTAATTTCCCTTGACTCTGACAAGGAATGGCACAGAATACAGAGCCTGGCGTTAATTTGGGGTTTGTAATTTAATGACTGGAGCCTGTCAGTCAGAAAGGAAATGTGTTAATAAAATCAACTCAGGTACGAGGGGGGGATTAAGATTCCGCTTTCTGTGTGGGACTGTGGTGGCCAAGGGCTATCGTTCAGAACATTGAAAGATGCTGATAAAACAGCTTAGCATGTTTAGTAGCTGCTGCACAAACACAATAATCATTTCCACACTGAGCACAGAATCAATACAGTGAATTACTTCCAAATGCCTCCCAGGGTGTTCTCAATGTCACCAAGGAAAGTTCTGTCTCGAGTCTCAGAGTCTGTATCTCCCGCCAGAACATCTCCTACTCGCTTCCCTCAGTGGCAACTTTTCCTAGCTCTGAGCACCTCCTGCCTTGTCTTTTGACATCCTGCTCTTCTTCAACTGCACTTTTTCGTCGGCCCTGTTCTGTCCTCTCCATCCCATAATTTGAACATGAGGGGATCAGCAGAATTATTTAGTTCTTAGGCTGCTCCATCAAAAAGAAAAAAAAAAAAAAGAAAAAAAAGAAAAAAAAGGAAAGGAAAAAAAAAGAAAATTTGTTTCCAGAAGATTTTCTAATTCTAATTAGTCAAATATTTGGGTTTTTTTATTTTGCTACCTCCAACTTATAAAGAAAATCTATGACCAGTTTCTCCCTCCCCTCTCTCCAGCTTTGCAATTCAGTAATTTTTTCTTAGTTTTATTTTTCTTCTTAGTTTTATTTTTTTGTTCACTTTTTAAGCTTCAGTGCTTTGTAGTTACTACATAATCTCTAGGCCCTCTCATTATTTTGACTTTCTATGAGTCTTTTATTACCGTATCCTCTGAGTTTTTAAAAACATTCTATTATGCATTTTTATAAAACTTTTTTTAAAGTGAATATGTTGCACTTGAAAAATCTACAGGTCAGTGTTCTTTACATCCCAAGGAAAAGCATCAAGTCAACATGCCAAGCAAATAAGAACTGTAATAATTACAGAATATGTCTACTTTTAATTTGGATTTGAACTAAACTAAAGAACAATTAATGTTGTAAAGAATTCCATAAAAGTGTTGCATGAACAAAATCCACATAAGAAAGAACAAGAAAAGAAAATGAGATATTAAAACAGAAGGAGTGACTGAGTGGAAAACAGCACTGCATACCTACAAAAAGAAAAGCAAATGAAGATAGTTATAATACCTGGGCACGGATAAGGTGTAGACACCTGTTACTTAGGCCTAACACTTCAGAAGCAGAACTACTATGATGCATATTTCATCCTTACAGAAAAGAAAAACAAACAAATTCCTCACCTTTTCGATGCTATGATACAATATTTATTTGTCAACTCTAAACTGTTTGTAACAACTTATTTCCTAAGTACAGGGGGAAAAAATACCCCCCAAAAACAAATTAAAAAAAAAACACACAACAAATAAAACCAAACCAAAACCCCAATATAATATAAGGTTTCAGGACAAAATTTCTTTTTAGAAATTAGTTATTATCTCTGGTAAAAATCTTTAAGACTACTGAACAACTTTAAGCAGCTCTCTTCATATAAGCATATCTTTTTGCTCTCTTACATCTGAATCATGCTGCAAACAACACATGTACAATTTTCTGTGAGCAGCAAAGAAAATCAGTAAAATATTATACAGAAAACCAAAGTGAAGAACAAAAGTAGTTGCAGAAATAATGTAAGTTCTGATAGCTAGGTTTCAAAGGTTCTATACTTTCTAGATGGAGAATATGTCTGCATCTGACAAAAAAGCTTCTAAATCAGAGAAAACTTCTAAGCAAATTGAATATATTTGCCCAGCTCAGTTATCAAAGTCAGACCAGGACCAATAATGGCCAAGTGCCCTTCGGTTAAAATGTAAGGCTCTGCAGAAGGAGAACTCTGAAGCCTTTGGAGTGTGGAGGCACATTAACCCATCAAATAAGTATCAGAGAAAATACTAGATGGCTATTATTATTTCATTTATTTGTTACTGATCTGTGTGGGGTCAATCGAACGCTCATCTGCTGGTAGAGAGTGACAGCATCTTACCCCATCAGAGCTGTTTCACCTCTGTGTACCTTCCTGCGACTGTGGATTCGAAAACCCTCTACTGTTAAAATTAAAATCACAACCCGTGCGTGTATCCTGCCTCGTGTGCTCACCACCTTTCACACCCTTTGGTCTTCCACATGTACCTTTAGATTGTCCTTCATTTGCTTAAACACCATTTATTGAAAACTCCGAGATCACATTAGAAGAGTTATCAAATACCACAGAACAGTAATTATTGTTGAAGATACAGTAGTGGCCCTGGAAGAGGAGCAGAAATAAGGAAATACCTAGCACACAATTTGAGTTTAGTGGGAACACTACTGTTTTGGTGACTCTTCAGCCACTTCCCATGCAAACTTATTGTTAAAGCAGTGTTTATTGTTGGTTTAAATCTGCTTTTTTACACCTCTGTACAACTGAGTTTCTAAATCAGAGGAATAAAAAGTACGATTTCACAGCCAGCAGCTTCCCTCTGTTAGGAAGTGTGGTGGCTCCTGAGCTTTTCCTGTAACAGAGACTTTGAAGGTCCTGCACTGCACTCGTTGTCATGAGTCAAGGCATGTGATTTCAATATTACATTATGAGATTAAGACTAAGATTGGAATGTGGTTTTGATCTCTAACAGAACACCCTGTCCTTCGTGGCTGGAATGGAAAAGGCTGGGAAAATGGTGTTGTTAGCTGGAATATTGCTAAAATCCTAAAAAATAAAAAGCTGGACAAACCTTTGGAAAATGCATGGATGTAAGAGGTTAAGATAGAGGTGGATTAGGACTAGGAGGGAAAGAGATTTAGAGGACAGAAAGGAAGGACAGCTTGAATAGTCAGACAAAATGCAGCTGGCAAAGGACTCAGTTTATATATACACATGGAATATCTGTGTACCCTACAGTGTGCTGTTACTTGCTCCAGTGCCTCTGGATAACACAAAAACATCATCAAGAATCCTCATAGGACTCTCCATTCCTAGGATTTTCAGGTTTGGGGCAGTAGCAATGTTGTGCATGAGAGCTCTGATCCTCTGGGAACTGTGCAAAAGGCAAACCCTTGGCAGGGACAGGAGGTTGCTGGGCCCACCTGCAAAGCCACACAGGCTCCATAAGGCAAATTACACTCAAACCACCTTCCTGCAGAGTGGATCTTTTCTGTATCTCTGTGATGATTGTCACTCATCTTGATGAGAACTATTATGCTCCTCATTCCAAGCTGTTATTGTTTTTTCCCTGTGTTTTTCAGGCATTCTGAATGCCAAGTCCTTCCCTGCCTTGCTGCTGTTCTAAGGATTGCATCCAAATGTTACATCTTTCTGCACATTTCATTGTTTTTTCATTTGGCTCCTGTTGCAGTTGGCTCCAACCTGGATTCAGGCCCTGTTTTCTAACAACTTCTTTGGTTCTGATTTCTTCTATGCAGAGTAAGATTTCTTTAAATAGGAACATCCATATTTCACGCTTGACATGGGAAATCATGGAACAAATAAACACACCTGCCCTGTGAAGATGCAGCATATAGCCCTGTTATCTATAATTTGTTAAAAATGTATGTTTTGATCCAGGAAAGCAAGAAAACAATTCCTTACAAGCCTAATTTTGAAACACTATATAAAATAAAAGGTGAATAGAGCTAAGAAATATATTCCCAGATGATTTAATTCTGTTTCTGCAATTTGGAGGATTGGGAAATCAGGTTGTAGTATTTAAGAGCCTCAAATCAAAGTGTGCGTGCAGCAAAGCTGGGCCTATATTAGTTCTATCAGCAGTCCTGGATGGAGTGGATTGGGATGTGATGTTGACTTGTCCACAGGAATGAGACCATGAGAGTTTGCAAGGTCATGCTCAAAGCCATGTTCTGAGCAAAAAGGACCACACCACATACATGCAAAAAAGAATGTGTTGTTAGTTCAATTCTTGCTTATAGAATAAAAGTCCACTAGTTCAAATGAAATGATTAACAGAGAAAAGCCAAGGTTAAGCCAGATCAAGCAATATTTGCTCACTCACTGTGCAAAAACGGGCACAACTAGCTCAAGCACAAGCAAGTTGAGATGGGTGCTGAGATCCAGCTTTTACCAGGAAAAGCTGCTGCCTCTACAGGTTGCTCTTTGTCAGTGGATTCCAAACCCAGAAGGCTAAATCACTAAATACTATTAATAATTATTTTATTTTTAATAAAATTTTGGGGTTAATTGGTATTTAAGCTTAAAAACCACAGAAATATTCTTGGACTTGATAGTCTTAGAGTTCTTTTCCAACCTTAGTGATTTCATGATTCTACACTAGATCATGTTAGAACTCTTTTTACAATATAATATTCTGCTTATATTTTTCCTTCAGGTAAAATATTTTCCCTGCTGGTGTCACTAGAATAATTATCTCCTAACAAGACAACTGTCCTTTGTTATGAGATGGTATTTTGGGTTGAGGTTCAATAATTAATGAACTGTGAACATGCAGGTCACATAGTTTAAGCACCTTGCACTAGGGACTTGGGTACTGCGGTGGTTTTAGTGCAGGAACCTCACCAGCACGAAATACATTTTCCTGTACAAGAATATTATAGCTCATTATCTATACTTTTCCAAATTTTAGCTTCTGCATCAGCAATGAGCACTTTGGAAAAAAAATTAATTCTATAGAGTAAATATTTTAAAATGTGTAATGTGTGTTACCCTGTGGCTACTCAACATAGATATAAGCTTATTATACAAATTATTTTTTTTTTTGCCAGTAACTCAGGGCAGAATTCCCTTTAACTGTAATTTATCAATTTACTTGGTGAGGCATGAATAACTCCATTTCTCTTACTGACTCATGCCTAAAAAATAGTAGAGATGCACCTCTATTAAAAAAAGCAGCAGGTATTTTTTCCTTGACTGTATTGAATGTAGGTAGGGGGCAGATTTAACATGTAAACTGAATCCTCTTTTACAATCTTTGGATTTTAGAAGAAACTCTCTTTTTAAGTTAGTACTCTGATGATGTATATCTGATGTACCAAAAATGGAAGTATAAAGTGTTAATTGACAGAGGTGATGTCAATGAAATATAAATATTCTAGCAGCTTAATGATAAAGAAAATGACTTTCAGCTAATTTTTTGGTCATGCTTGATAATATTACATAAATTTGTCCTATACTTTAAAAATTGCCCTTCCGCTTGCCTGAATTTCTGAGAGCAGCTTAATTAGTACCTTATATCCAGTGAGAAAACACCATTTCTTACCCTTACCTTATTTTTCTTTTTTCTTTTTTTTTTTTTAATTTTACTTAAATTAGAAGTTCCTTTCTAGTTTGCTGTTTGCACCCTCGAAACTGAGAAGCTTGGCCAAAGCTCCAAATGGTTGGGACTAAAGACGAATGAGTAAAACAGGAAGAAGCATAACCAAAGGAAATCCTACCAGGAAAGGACACATGGACATTTTCCCTCTTCTTTCCTCCCATTCACAAAATCCCATTGTGACATAAAAACAAATCATTACAATAAAGGGTCCTTGTTACTTCTGAGGAGTGAGACTGTCTAAATTTGGGACAAATGAGCAATGTAAAGCATTTCAGTTTCATTTCATTGTACTGGAAGAGGACTGTCTGAGGACACTCTTTAGAAAGGTCTTGTATTAGACTTGAGAATATCCCCAAACTTTGCTAAAGACTGTAGAGATTCATATACCATCTTAGTTTTCATTTGATCCATAAGAAGCAGTGGAAAGTGAAACCGCTTCAGCAAGTTCCCTTTTCCATCTGCGAAAATTTCTGCCCATATCTTTGCAATCCAAAGGAATTGTTTAACATATCATTAATGGTTATTTCATTTTCAAATGGAAATGGTGGAAGGCTCATCAAAATTATACTCCCGGGAGCAATCCTGAACTAAAACAGGGATGACCAGAAGATATAACATAAATATTTCACCTCTAATTTCTTAGATTAATTGATAAGTGTGCCCAGGAGTTGATCACAGTAATTGTTAAAAGTGTGCTTTTAAAATGAGAAACAGGAGGTTCAGCAGCACTTTGCCCACAATATTCTAGCAAAAAATTCTCTACCTTTAGATCAAGACCCAGAAATTAAGCTTTATGCTTAATAGTAGTTAGTGGGGAACTACAGGATCCTACTCTATTTGTTCAAAAATGGTCACTATCATTTTGAGTGAATAAATATTTACCTCTGTACTGGTTCCAGTAGATTACCGGATGAAAAAAAAATAATATTTGATCAATTTCAGTTTTTAATTGAATATTCATTTTGCATTTTGCCCAACCCTTTGGCAGATATATTAAATCAAAATTCCTACTGGAGTTCTACTGAGTGTGCCTAATTGATAACACTGGCTAATTAAATTTACAACTTCTATGCATATTAATTCTCCATTTTCATTTTGGCACTCTGAAATTCCATCACGCTCCTACTAACATGATGCAAACAAGAATGCATAGCCAGTTCTGTTGCTTAGTACACATCTGGAGTTTCAAAGCACAAGGCCTGCAACTTCTAATAAAGACACTTTTTGAACTCACTGGGAATATGAAAGACAACCTCAAAAAGCCAGACTTTTCTGAACCTAAAATGATCAAAGTCGTGATTTACTTAGGAAAGATAGCTATTTGAAATGTTTTAGATCAAGATACATATTATCATAAATTAAAAGCCATAAAGATCTTTCTTAATGTACAACATCAGCTTACAGTTTCCTTCCACCACATAATTCACAAGGGAATATAAAGCCCAGTTTTCAGTAGCAGTGAATGATGGATGCTCTTTGGCTTGACCTATCAAAAACCAAATCATTTGGTGAATTAGCCTTCCAAAGTTTGTCCCCATGTGATTTTTTATCTAACTTTGCACATGATGCGATGTGGAAAAACCTCCCAATCTGTGATTTTGTCCTTAGAATGCATTCACAGGTGGTAGAATTAAATCTTTCCTTATTGATATGAGCCTTCTTATGCACAGAAGAATTCAGTGA
The DNA here is from genome assembly GCA_013396775.1 of Cephalopterus ornatus. NCBI lineage: Eukaryota > Metazoa > Chordata > Aves > Passeriformes > Cotingidae > Cephalopterus > Cephalopterus ornatus. Next base: position 221,024 of record VZRE01015336.1, read on the forward strand.
AGAGGGCCACATCTGTATCGCTATAATTGTCACAATCACTCTCATTTTGCAGCCACTTTCACAGCTTTGATTACACAGACTTCTATTGGATAAAAATAAAACATTTATTCTTTCAATAGCTCATGTTCATTCGATATCAGCATCATCTCACACCATTTTGAAGGAAAGTGAAATAACAGAGAACAGAAGAGAAAACGAACTCTTGAGTTCAGAGCAGTAGCAGGACTCCCTCCCACTGGTGCTGTGCATAAGGCCACCCACCAGCATATTGCAAATCTGGGATTACGTTACTCACACCAACGTGTAACATATCCGACAGCAGCTGAGGAAAAAAAAAAAAAAGAAAAAAAAGGCAAACCAAAGCTGTAGGGTGAGTGGGAGACCGAATTTTAGACTGAATTTTCCTTAGAATATTTTGCTCTTTGATTTGTCATCCTCTCTGAAAAGATATTTTCTCTGCATTTTGAAATATAAAGAAAGCAAATATGGGTACTACAGCACTGTGAAGCAAAGAGATGTTTTCAAGACCGACTTAGACCATTTAATTCAATAAAATACTTTATCTGAAGTCAGAGAAAAGTGGCTTTGACAACCAATAATAAAACTTGGACCTTTCAGAACGTTGTGTTAACAAGACTTGAATTTGGTGGATGATTTTCGCTGACCTCACCGTAAACCTTTAACATTACAGAGATGTCATAAGCAGCAATCAGCAAATGTGCTTGCTGAAGAAAGGAACAAATGCGGATGCATTGGCATTTAATGGTACATCATTGCTCTGTTAGATTTCACTTCTGTGTTTGAAATCCTAAAAGAATTCAGGTCACTGATAACCGCCAGTCATTGCCAAAGGGTTTTTTACAGTGTAACCCCAGGGGAACTTGTGCTGCTCTCTGTTATTCACTTTAGAGGTGTGACACTAAATAAGCTCAAATTTACAGACTTCGGGAGGAATTAGTAAGTGGAGAATTAACATAAATAAACTATATTTTTCTATATGATAAAGTATAGCTAATTGTAGAGTTACTGCTAGAAATCTCAAAGAATATGGCAAAATATATGGCTGTTTGCCAAAAGAGCTGTTTCCCTTATTGAAAAGAGTCAAACCTACCCTGTGTCAGCCCCTGAATTAGGCAGCAATAATAAGCTGTGGAACTCTTCTAAGGGCTGCAAAAATCCACTCTTTCACAGGAGACACCAAGTAAGGACAATGCAAATGGAGGAGGAGGATTTTCCCTGTGGCTCAGAGTGAGCTACTGCCAGCTCCTCTGGGAGCTTCCATAAATCCTCCCTGACCTCAGGGATGACACCAGTGCAGAGCATGAGGCTTGATCTCCCTCATCAAACTCCATCTATCAGGTTGAACAGCCTCATGTCATGAAACACGAAGTCTGATGGAGGTTTTAGATCCTCCAGCTGTGTAATAAGACATTTAGTGTGGATCCTTTCTGTGCCTGTTCTGGTTGTAATCATGGGTTGTATTAGTAGGAGCTAAAAGACAAGACCACGGCCATACTGTTATGGAGGAAAAAGCATAAAATGTTTCAAAATGGATGAACCAAGTTCATAAAAATTAGGCAGAAAAGGGAGATCCAGGTGCAACACGTGGGAGATGCTAATCTCCCCAAAACAAAGGGCACATGCTCCTAATCTCCCCTCCAGCCCTATTTCCAGTATTTTTCCCAAGCACTGGTGCCTGGCTCCTGGCAGAGACTGCATCCTTGGCCAGATGGACCTTTACAGGGAAGTTATTTTGGGGTCAGAATGAGAAGAAAAAGTTTCTCCCGTTGTCTTATAATCCCCCTTACATTTACCTTTCTCGGTTACAGTACATAAAGCTATTGAATTAGCCAATAAAGGCCAAGTATTAAAGCTATTATTTCTGCACTTCTGAAGTTACACTTGAGAATAGAAGGCTTGGAAGAAGTTCTGCTTGATCCTTAGGGGGAGAAAAGGCTTATTTATAAAAAGTAACAGATGTAGCTAGATGAAAAGAAGCCAACCATACCAGCTTTTAAAAAGAGAGTAATCCTTCATTCAGCAAAAAATGGATACTTGCAATATGTGAGCATGCTATTAAAACTCTTCTGAAACTTTCTTAATTAATTTAAAAAATGCTTTTACTAATAAGGAAATGGAACTATTTGAAAAAAAAAAATCCTAAAATCACTGAATCATTTTTGCAGGATTTTTCAGAGAATCACAAATATGGAAGGCTTCTCTAGTTTTATTGATGAATGTGTCTTCCTCTTCTTTTTCTATTATAGTTCTTATATTCATTAAATGAGCTACAGTTGCCACAATTTATATGTGAAAATGGTTATTCTGCATCACATAATTTACACTAGTAGGCCAAGTTAGGGCATGAAATTCCCTAATGTGCCCGACAATATACGCACAAGAAGAATTTAGGCTGAATTCAAACGATGGAGGAGACAACAGAATGACACACAGATGACAAATGGTTGCCACTCCTGCTCTCTGAGCAAGTTTACAGCCTGATTTGGAAACACAGCTCTTTTTGCACAGGGCTGTATTACCACCATCGCGTGGCAGTATGTTTTCTAACAAGAGCCCTGTGGATTATAAACCTTAACATATGAGGTTATTTTAATTCTTTCATCTAAAAACAATTCTCCCAGGTGTCTTATAAAGATCAAGATAACTCTATATTTCTGTGACAGAGAAGCAGAGAAAAAGTGCAGTACTTTATTGATGATTAGAAAAAGTCATCAGCAAGCTGCAATTTTTATTCTAACAATCATGCAATCCTGAACTGTGCTGCTACCATTCCTTAAAATAACTTATCAACCAGCCAAAATTATCCTGACTTTGGATTCTTGAATTCTACCACACATTCATACAATGAAGAGCCCAATGGGCCTAATCTAACACTATTTTTGCTAACAATTTGGTGAGTAATACAGATTTAATTCACAGCAGTATCACTACAGAGTGTGCTGGGAGAAATTCATGGTGTTAAGGATTAAAACTGAATGACAATGATTACCATAGGTATGAGGCTTGTATCTGTAAATGGTTTTTTATGATTATCTCCTTATAGGAATAATTAAGCTTATTCTTAGAAAGACTGAATAAAAGCCAAAAGGGACATAAGCATAAACACATAAATAGCTGTGGGTTGAAATTAGTAGGAACATAATAGCTATGTCACTTGATTTTTAATAAACAAAGTATGTTGTGTAGCAATAGAAGAAAGTAGTAGACAATAGAACAGCCGGACCAAAGCGCTGAGAAAAAAGCCTCTTTGATTACTTATTCCAAGACGCTCAACTGCAGCAAATGCTACCTGTGTTGTCTTCAGTTAAAGCAAAAATCCATTTCCCCACATTTAACACCAATATGACTTTCAGTAGTTGGGTGGTATTTTTTGGTAATGTAACAGCAGAACATCCAGGACGCTTGAAAAACAAGGATCCTAAAAACTTCTCTGAGTAGTAATGTCACTGTAAGTCTCCAGTTTCCTGCTCTATGTCCTATGTGAGTTTTGGTCCTATGTGAGCACTAATGATAATGCTCTTCAAAAGTAAAGAAACAACCTAAACATAGGCTGAAGCCATCGCCACTCTGAACCTTTTTGATCAGATGGCTCCCAAGGATGTCATTAGCACAAGCTTTACATGTTTTTGTACAACAGTTACTCAGAATTCAATATTTTTCTTCTGCATATTTACAATCTAGAATTGATCTGGGTGGTGGAGGTTATTTTATTTTCATACAAACCAGTACAGTATCAACAGCTACACCCAAGGGAATAATACCTTCAGGAGGGAAGCCCAGGCCCACCCATTTTCTGTAAGAGCTGAATGAGAGTGACTACTTAAAGTAATAGGTTCTAAAATGTTTTCTGAGATAAAGCAGCAGTACTCCAGCATTCTTTTCTTGTTCATTGTGGTTCTGTTAGGAAACAAGTAGGCAGCAATAATTCAGTATGTAATTCCATTTACACATAGATCTGAAGGTAGACTCAAGACTCCTTTGTACAATTCAGGGCTCTGGAATTGTCACATTTCTGTGAATCTCACTAAAGCCTTTTATTATGGATTGCAAATGCAGAACAGTTGTTCAGTTTTCCATCCCTGGAGAAAGTGCAGGCATTGCAGATTTGGAGTGCTCTGTCTGCAGGCGAGGGAGCCAGCCAGGGGCTCTGTGCATCAGCTTTTCTCCTGGCCAAGGAAAAAGTGACCTGGCTCCAGTCCTTCTTAGCGGGTTTGAAAGACACGGAACAAACTGCATGAGAAGAAAGTAGCACCGGAGGAGAGGAAGTGGATATATTATCCTTTTGGGCCACAATGCAAATAATCTCCGTAAGGTTGTAAATATATGTGTGGCTATCTTTTTTCTGTGCTTCTTTTCCATATTTTTTTCATATTCACCTTCTCTCTTCTGCCTTTCCTCCTAGGCAGGCTGTTACTGTCTATCACCCTGCCACGGGACCAGGTGGCACTGACACGTAGGAGAAAGCAGGAGCAGCAGCACTGATAAAAGATGCGGGAGCCACACGGATAATTATGTACGGAGCTTCAGAGGAGGAGCAGCAAAACAACTGGCATCCAGCTCCTCTGTGCCCCTTAGCAGGTGCAGCAAGTATACATGAAACTAAACAGCACTCTGGGAACACAGGAGGTGGGTTAAAAATAATCTGTCAATAGGCAGAATGTCTATGCAGACTTTAATTTGCTTATCTGCTCTGGTTGTGCTGTTCTGCTGGGCAGGCTTCTATGTGGGACTGAGCTAATGCATATTCATATGCACATATAAATACACACAGGTATATGTATAAGGTTATGCCATATATCGTGCACCTGTCTCTACTGGATGTAAAGTCAGCTTTGTCTGCATCCACGTGTTCAGGTCAACCTCCCGTCCCTGAGTCCCGCAGAGACGCTCTTGTCCTCTCCAATAACACAGCAAATGTCGTGTGTCTCATGAGCTCCAAAATCAGAAGGCATAGAGAAAAAGGTGCAAGGGAAATGCTGGGACTCGACATGATAATCTCTTCATGGCAAAGCCATTGGACATTCGGTTTTGGTCATGTATAATTCAGAGTGGAAATTCAACCTGAAAGGAACACATTGTGTGTGCAGTTGGGCACTCACAATAATGAAGAATATAGGAATAATGTTTAAAAAAAAAAAGAAAAAGAGCATTCCTCTTAAAAACATAGCTACATTTTTCAAGTGTGTTTTTCCACTTGAACAGACAGTTTACAATCCTCGAAGTTGTTGGACTATTTCAATCTAACTGAAGGCTGGGAGATTTAAAGATATTAAATCCTGATAAGATTTATGAAAATCAAGAGCTTGGCATGTGAGAAACTTATTTCCTTCCTCATTACAGGGAAACTGTGAAAAACTTTTCTCCCTGCCACTGAACCTCGGAGCAGAACTGTTGGGGTGCCCCACAGAGGGGTGAACAGCAGGGGGACAAGGAGGGGTTTGGGGAGCACTCCAGGGAGACAGGCAGGGAGCTGGAGAGCAAGCATAGGGAAAGGAAGACTGTGAAGGAAAGGATGGCAGCAGAGTCAGGTCTGGAAGGAAAGCCTGGATTAGCACAGGAAAGGGAAAGGCACGCTCCTGGGTTTCAAGGAAGATTACAGTAACCTGGGGTTTTTTTGTGGGGGAGGAATGAAGGAAGACAAAAGATAATATTACATTTTTTAATATCATTTATGCTTATGAAACAACTCTTTTTTTTCTCTTGGTCCTTGGTGAATAAGGATCTTTTCACTTTCTGACTCACTTCTTCCCTGGTCTTTGTGCTGTTTCCAGTAGCTGAACCTCTGATTTTCCCCTTTCCAGGAGGCTTCATCATTCTTGCCTTATTTTGAGAATTCAACAGCAGCGGTTCTTGCTGACTCCTGCCTTTAATCCCTCCAATCCTCCTACAGTGCTTTGATTCAAATCTTGCATCCCCCTCTCTGGTTTCCAAAGTCCTAGCCCCACATCCTCCTCCAATTCCTATCCAAGATGTTTTCCTACCTTCTGCAAAGACCAGGCACACAGTTTTTCTGCCTCTTCCACTCTGTTTTATTCTTACTTCTGTCCTTCTGCTCTGCAGCATGAAAGGAGAGATAGGACCAACACTGCCCCATTCTCTTTGTCTAACTGCAGTTTAGAGCCACCTCTAGGACTTTGCCTGTCATCAAACTTCTTGAATAGCCTGCAGCAGTTTTTCAACTGATTTTACAAATATCTTGAGGTGTTAAAGTGAATACAATTCCCTTCAGCCTGAATGGCTTGAAATCAGATATTTCTCTGCTGTACCAAAAGGCAAATGTGTATTTGATGTCTCTGACGGCTGTCTTTGTTCAGGGATCTATACGTCTCTGCTTGTAGACTGTTGTGGCATGATAAAAACCTGGGAAGCACTAAAAATATTAGCCGTGTTTCAACTGACAGCACATATATCTCACTATTAACTATGAGTATATAAAGAATATCAGCTTGCTTTATGAACAGGCTCTGCTGCAATGGTAGTAATAGACCTGGTGCTATTAAGGAGTGACAGTTTGTTGTGTTTGCATTACAACTGTCAGGTTCCAGAATTGTACAGACCTTACTCGATTGCCTCCGGTATGATGAGCATGAGAAGCAGAGCGGAAAGATTAACTGCAAATCAAACTGAAGGAACTACACAGGTGAGGTAAAGTTTGTAGAAGGGTAATGGCTCCGTGCTTCTCAGGAACAGACAAGCTGTGAAGGGGAAAGTCTGATTTCCAAGTCCAAGATGAGATTGGGAATGTCAGAGATTTAACGTGCAAGTTATTAACTTGTGGATACTCCAGCAGGATGTTGTGAAGCTCAGTTGATATTTGTAAAGTGTTTGAAAATGAAATGCTAAGAATCAACCTCTCTATCGTAAAAATCAGTGGGAATAATGGCAAAATCCTGTTTTTCAGCTATTGATAATTTCTCCCATATATTCTCCTTTAAAAAAGAGTTATAATGATGTCTTGTTTGTGATAGCCTATTATCCAGCGACCCGCTTCCTTTTAACAAAATCTTCTTAGCAAATGGTTCTGGTTTTCCCTATTTAAAACCGTTAATTCTTATCTCTCTCTTATGTTGTATTGCACAAATTCAAACCCCGATTAAAAGAAAAAAAAATTGTGTTGACAGATTATTATCTATATTTTTCAAGGAAAAAAAAGACTTAGAAATTACTACAAAGTGCAAATATTCCTTACAATTAAGATGCAAATTCTAGTCCTTTAAGCTGAAACTCAGAACATTAATTCTGCGCAACAGAAGCTGGCCAAAAAGATATTACATTTCGTTTATCACTTCACATAAACAGACAAGAAGAAACTTGGTAGTCAAGTCTTTCAGATGTATGAAGCATTCTGCTGAGATCTGACACCCATCAGGACGCCCCATGAAAACTTATTGTGCTGCTAAGAATGATTTATAGTGTGCTGTGAACATTGTTGTTTCGTGTGGTGAGATCTTGTTAGAATGCTGATTTATTAAGAAAAGGTATCATCACCTCCTAAACTTGGCTGTGATAATGTATAAAACCTGTCTCTCTGGCCATCCAGATTCAGCATTGCCATCTGTAAGAACCAGTATCTTTCATCTCCGAGGAGCTTTTCAAAATGCAGCACCTTCCCTTGGAGCTGACAGTTTCTGATCAATCCTGAGCATCCTAAACCACATAAGGAAAGACATCTCATACTTTCATTGCCAAACAGAATCATCCTCTTGCCCCACCACTAAAACAGTGTGCCTATTGTTAGTCCCATTCTTATTTAAACACTTCTGCTTTAACAGTTGATGGTATTCCAGGGGCTTAAGCAATGAAGAACACATAGTTCTTCAAAGCTGTGGCTCTGCAGTGCTTTCTGACTTGATAGCTAATTTTTCATTAACTCACAAGGCCTTAAATGTAGAAAATTCCTAGCTCTTATGGCAGCTAAAACTGCACAACATAGCATTTTGGCCAAATTGTCTTTCTGCACTGTATTTCCATGATGGTTTCAACACCGTCTAGCAAGATGATGTAACAGAGTAACAAACTCTAACATATATTACAGATATACTGCCCAACCAAATTTCCCTTCCCCAATTACAAGCATCTCTGATATTTCATAAACAACTACAAACCAACGTAAACCCCACTCTGATGCACACAGGACAATTACAGATTTCAGCCTCATTGCATGAGAATGCAGATCAGCAGAAACCCGCTGAACTGAAACAAGAAAGTTTTATTCCCAGGAGAGTTGTTATATAGATGCTGAGCGTAGGCCTGAATCTGTGTCTATCTGATGTACAGGCTTAAATCCTAGTCATGGAAACTGTCTGAAAAAGCCTGTAAGAAAGAGAGAAATAGGGAAGCAGTCAAGGTGCTGCTTACTTCCATTAGTATGTTAATCAAGGAATGGGGTAAAAAGCTTTTTGTTTTGTTTGAATTTAGCAATCAGACTGCTGCAGCTTACGTAGGAGCATACATTTAGCAAAATTAGCAAACAAAGTCAGCAATCAAGTAGCTGAAAGAGATCCTCCCGTGTGTCCAAGGAGGCAGAGGTTTGTACCTGAAGAAGATCGAGGCAGGGTCTATGGGTTTCCCCTCATCGCAGTGGAAAGGCTGCTGCAGGGAGAGATCCCCCACGTCTGCAGTGGCCAGCTGATCAAAGGAGTGGCTAACTGATGGGGAAGAAGTTTGGGTAATTGTGATTTGGTTGCTCAGATCTCACATATTTTTAGTTAAATAAGCCTCTGCCTTGACAGATGGACAGCAGCCTGGTCTCTCTTGAAGCTGAAAGGGTCGTATCTGAACCTCTAACAGGGCTTATAGGAATGAGGAGATAATGTTCCCATCTGTAGTTCCCAGTTACAGAAGGCAAGCATTAAGTATCCAGTACAAAGCAGGGATACAAAGCACGGTCAAGCTTCATTTTTCATATGGATGAACTATTACTGGATGAACTATTGAGCAGTATTTCCAAAATCCCATAATTTGATGAAAATGAGTTTGACTCTACTATTAAAGTACCTGATGAAAATGCCTTGCTGCCAGAGTAAAGGAGGGAATAAAGATATTCATACAGGATTGGTTGGAACAAAGAATAAAAAAGTTACAGGCAGTGGATCTTGCAGTCATGGGATAAAATCAGACATAGCCGAATATTTTTACTACTACTTTAAAAATTGGTGTCTTGCATACTGACTATTAAAACTGTGCAGTCATCTGGGGGAAAAAAAAGCCATTATCACTATTAGGTGAAGTTTTACAGAAATAAAAGGAAGTTCTGACTAACAGGGATCTTCCATCTGATTTTTTTACTAGATTGTTAGCAGTTAAAGATGGAAAGAGTGGAGTGATATTTTTTCTGCACTGGTTGGTACAATGAAGGGATTTCTCTTTAACACAGGGGGAAAAAGTGGACCTTTCAGTGACTTTCCCAGAAGAGGAAGAGCTATGTTGTAACTACTTCTCTTTCTTGTTAAAGATCACCTCACCAAGGCAGCTTTAGTCTATCAGAGCTCCTCTGAAAGGCCTTGGCAGCAGCACACCCACAAAATTCACCAAAGTCCCCTTTGCCCTTCCAGTTACTTTCAGTGGAAGTTACAGGTCCTTTTGTGCAGGATTTGACCCACTCTGACACGCAATACATGGAGAAGTCACCATACATTCCTTTGAGGCTTTTGAAGCTTAAATTTCCATCACTTTTGGTGCTACAATAAATAATGCAATAACAGGCAACATTAGGAAAGGATGCTACGAAACAGGAAATTGCACTGGGGTTTCAATCCACATGTATCCAGATTTTAATTGAAGGTGTTGACAAACTCCCAAGTACAACTGATTTTCCAGTCAAAAGTATAGTCATCCAAACTGCACAAAACTGAAGGAACTCTTGTAATTTTTGTGTTCAACAAACTGCTAAGAAAAAGACCTTGTTCTAGGAGAAGCTACAGTGGGGAACATGATTATTTGCTCTCTCTGCTCTTACCTTGAGTAGAGAACTATTTGTATTAAAGAATAAAACTTAATGACAACTGCTCCACACATACATATCCAATTATTTTATTCTCTGAGGTCTGTTTTTTTATGTGTGTGTTAAAAGAAACGTGTGAGGTGAACTGATCTTTCTCAGATGCAGCAGGTCTGACTGCTTTGTTTCTATAAGGCCATGTAGTTAATACCGCTTCAATTTAAGGCCACAGAAAACTAAATCTCATTATTATCAGTCAACTCCAATCTTTTATTTACTTGGATTTGACAGTAATTATAGTAGAACTTTCACAGTGAGAAATATCTTCTGATACATTTATCAAGGACAAAATAACAAATACTGTAATGAGACAGTGACTTTGGGTCAAATTCTATTAATTTAGATTGTTATAAATCAAGATAAATTCTTTGGATTTATACCATAATACAGAAAAGAAAACATTGTTTTTCCGCTTTATATTTTGATGTTGTGTTTCCTGAATGAAGTTAATTTAGACTCCATTGTACATGTCAAAGTCTTCTATGTGTCATTTATATTTTTCAATAAAGACTAAGCATTTTCACGTACCCCTAAAAAACCCCCTGACCAAAACACTTCCATGACACAATAAAGAAATCAAGGTCCTCATTGTTTGTTCTCAGTGCTTCAGAATGCCTTTTGAGAATGCAATTGCTAAGTACAGCTTATAGATTTGTAACAAAAATACCTCATGCAATTGTATGTAACACTCAGATTTTTAGCTGAATGTTCTCATAACCACTGGGCCTGGCTCAACCCTCTGCCAGAGCTCTCCTCATCACATGTTCACCAGGTCTGTTGAGATATAGCATTTGGGGCAGATGCCTTCCATAGTCTGACTCTTGACTGTGGCATAAGAGGTCTTTTAATTTCTTACATCTGGCAGCTCCCAACACAAACAACACCTAAACCACTGAAGTGACAGTTGATGGCACCCTTGAAACACTTTGTCTGGGTTTTTGGACTTGGACTTTGGACTTGAGAATTTGAACCAGGACAGCCTGTTTGCACTAAAATCTAAATAATCCCGTTAAAAATACAGAGATTTTATTACTATTGGCATCAGTATTTTCAAGGTTTGCTGATGACAGATATAAAGAGGGAAAGAAGAGATGTGCTGTTCCCACTGAGACTGTACTTTCAATGCAGCTCAAGGGGAAGGAAGTCACTATTTCCTGCTCCAAAACCAGGACTTTTTAAAAGGTGGTTGTGTCGGATCCACCTTGGAGGTGCATTCCCAGCAGGTGCAAGGGATGGGTGGGAGCGGGCAGGCAGCAGATGGGCAGGTGAGTGGGAAGGTGACCCCAGGCTAACAGCAGCCAGCCAGGGCACGGAGGGCAGCAGGGAGTAATCAGCAAACGGCTCAAACAGCAGAAAGACTTGGCCTCTTGGTTCCCCACCAGCCATTAATCACACCTGTTGGGTTTTGTGAGTGTCTGTCTCTAAGATGTTTTAAGGGCTTGAGCAGCCCTTCCTCCTCACTTCTGTCTGTGGGATTAAACCAAGCCAAACATGTACATTTCAGCAGTGCCCTTTTTGGAATTATATATCTCATTTCAATCCCTGTTGTGAAATGAAGACGTGTTTATCGTCAAACTTGAAACTGGAAGGTATTGCTAAAGACTATGTATTCACTGCGGCTGTAATGACCACTGAATCATGAGCTGTAAAAGCTAAAGGAAAGCCATGAAAGAAGGTAAAGAAAACACACAGGTAACATTCCCCTATCAACTATCACTTGGGAGGCATATCAAAGACATGAGGCCTCTAAATTTTAGGTTTTTAAAATTCATTAAAACAGCACTATTTTTTAACAACGAAAATCATAGTAATGCAGAAGAAAAGTAAATTTATCTGAGGCACTTCAAATCCTAATTGTTTGTTGTTTTGTTGTTTTTTTTTCCCTACAGCATAGCTTGCAGAGAACTGGCATTGGCTCAAAGCACAGTGACCTAAGGAAAAGGATGCCCCAATATAACCCTGAATTCTTATACGTGGCTTTGGATTAGAATTCCTATCTCATGCCACATTTTACTTTTTTTTTTTTTTTTAATTCACTATTCCACAAGTTATTCAATCTAGTTTTGTTTGAGTTTCTCTTCTTAGTGATCCTTCACAAAACTGGGTAGCACAAGTCACAGGCGCTTTGTCTGTTTGGAGACCAGACATTAATTCACATCCTAAGTGGCCAATTTGCATTTCTATCAAAAGAGGAAAAGACAAGAACACTGACACCAATTTAGCACCTCTTCTTGCTCTCATCCTTCTTTTCCTCTCCTTTACAGACCTTCCCCCAGCACTGCTGGAACTATTCTGTTTGCACACACACCACTGACAGACATACTAAGATGTTCTCCTAATTTGATTTTTATCAACTCAACAGGAAAAATGTGAGTCTTCACCACATCTCATTAGGGACCAGCCAATTATACTCACTTGAACTCCCAAGCAGAGACAAATAAATAATTAACAATTTACTAGATGATTTAAGATCTAATTTTTACTCGTAGCAAGATTATATTTTTTTTCAAATATTTTTATGATTGCCTTTGGAAACACCCTCTGAACTATTTCTGTAGATAATTCTTGGTCTGTAGTTTCTAGTTGTGTTAGAGATTCTCTGGAGGATTTGTTACTCAGCTCTTACAGACTGAGATAATTGTCTGAAACCACAGATCCCATATTATGTTTCTGTCATGTACTTGGATGGCTGAAGTAACTATAATTATTTCCTGATGTGAATATTAAATTGGCGCATCCAAAGCAAAATTTTCTTAGTTTCCATAAGCCTTTTTGTCACAAAAAACACCAGATGGTTTGACCAAAACCCACGTTCACTTGGACTACTAAAATAATGTGTGTGACAGTGGTTTGCAATCTTTCTGCGATGTCATTGGAGAGCAAGATATGAAACAGATACATCATTGCGTTTGCTGAGGGTTTCTTCTATTCTGGTACTCTTCCAGCCTCAGGGGCAAGAGAGTCAAAGACCAGGCTCAGATCTGGAGTCTGAACGGAAGAAGAAAGGAAAAAATCTCAATAGGCAGGTAACCAGAGCTGGGATCGGTAGGGAGGAACAAGGAACTCTGTGAAGAACAGAAAAAGATATGGAACTGACAAGGAATGAAAGCAAACATCCTCTGATAACAATGTATAGAATATTTAATGATTTGGTTCCAGGACCCAAACAGCTCTCTCTATGAATAAAACATTCCCCTCTCTTTTTCAGACATTATTCTTCCTGGTTTTCATATTTTCCACAAGTCTTTAGTCTGTTCAGAAACCGAGGAAAACAAGAAAGAAATAAAGATATGGGTATTCAAGCATATATAGCTTTAGAAAAAATGTACATATAAAAATTCATAGAACTTTCAACTTGTAAAGTGTGAAAACCAATGAATGGATTTAGCCCCTATTTAATTAACTTTGCATTTAATTGTTAAATCACCACAACTGTATAAACAGTATACCCAACGGTATAAAAAAATAGCTGCCTGGAGACCATCCTTCTTTCCAAACTGTATAATTATGAATTCCACAATACTGAACTCATGCTAATACTACAACAAAAAAGTATATTTATCTACAAACAGAACATGGAGGGAATATTGCTAAATAACTGAAATTGTGCAAAAATATTCACTTATCAAAAGAATTAGGAAAACATTCACATACACAGCTCCTGTTAAAGAAATGTGGAGGCATACATTTATTTTTTTTTCATAAGGGAAAAATACCAAGAAATAAAAAGATATACTAATGCATCAAAGAAACAAATAGTGGAATCCTTCTGGAGAACAAACAGTGTTAAAAAAGGAAATCTCAGTAAAAAAGTCTTTTTTTTTTTTGTAAGACAAGTGTTTTTTTCTCTATAGCTAAAATTACAAGGGAAAAAAATCTGTTCTAAATATACATCAAGAATGAAGCTCATTCCAACATTCCATAATAACCACCTCTTTTTAAAATTTTTTCTCTAATGTATTCGAAGAATTCTTTGTAGCCTATTTATAATGGAGTTAAATGCTCAAGAATCCAAAAGTGAGCTGCTTTGGTTATAAACTTGCCATGTTCTGCTCCTTGAGTGCATGATAGTTCTTAGGATTAGCTGTTTGTGAATTCATTACAGTTACTGGTAAGAAGCTCCTTCGTGGAACCAGGTAGCTGAAACAATTTGAGACTTCCTTAAAGCTCTGGCAACCATCACTATTCAGCCTGATAGGATATGCACAGGACATTTGGGAACAGGAGTTTCACTGAGTATTATTTTGCGACCATTTTTCTTTTGAAGAGGAAGAAGTAGAAAGAGCGTTGAAGCAGAGAAAAGAGCTTCGAATAAGCCTGGGGCACAGCCAAGGAGGTTCTGGAAGCTCTGTCCTTAAGAAGCAAAAACAAAGCTAAGCAGGAAAGCTGCTGGGCTGAATGCTGGAAAGACAGAGACATCATCTGTGTTACAATTCCTGGTTGAGGGAAAAGAGCTTTGGATGTTCTCAGAGACTAAAGCAGGATTGCGTAAAAACAAAACAAAAAAAAATTACAGCATCATATTTTTCTTCCTTCCTGAAACAAACCTCAAGAGCCTGAATCCATTTAACAGCTTCAAAGAAAAACGTGGAACATGTAAATGCTATATTTGGAATTCAGTTTTCTAGGGAAGTATCTAGGAACTGGTCCTGCTGATGATCCACAATGGAGCAACCAGTGTAGGTACTTTCATAGCTCACAGATGTCTCAGAAAAATGAAAAATATGATTTAAAGCAAAGGCTGGACACATAGAAATGAATTACAGCTGTGTCTGAAAGGCTTCTAGAAAACAGCTGAGGGATGTCTTGCTTTTGGAGATCTACCATCTGTTAAAGTAACAACTAGATTGTCTAGACAGATTATGAAGTCCATTCGTCTCTCAGTGATAAGACAAATCAGAACAAAGTGACGAGTAATGCAATTACTACTGACAAAAATATTTTTCATTGTAAAAAAGGTAGAGAAGTTGAAGGATATTCGCAATTTCTTAATAGAAAAGAACTGCAGCAAAGAGTTCAGCACCTGAGAGGGGGCTGGAAATGCTGCAGAGTGATTATTTGGTGATATTTGGAATACTGACAGGAAAAAAAAGCCCAACCTTAATTCCAGCAACCAACAAAAAGTGCTAAAGAACTTAGAACTTCTATCAGTAATGTGACTCAGTTATCCTAATTTAGTGTCTGGCCTTTTTTCATTCCAGTCATTTGCCAGGGACAGGTAAGGCACTGTTGAAAGCTAAAAAAAGATATAAAGAAGAAACTCTGTGCAGGCTGATGGAGAATCTTGGGAGACTTATCTTCTTAGCATAACAGATTAATTGTGTCTAGGATAAACCAGAAATGACCCATTTTATACAAGTTATGAAATTTGTCATGGAATTTGTAGTGATAACCAGGAGAGAAAGGCATCTACGAGGGCAGGGAAAGAAAGCTGTTTGCAATAGTTCCCCATACATCCTGATGTCCAAGACGTCCATGGGAGAGGGTGTTCTCATCTGCTCCATGACATTCCTGAACAAATATCAACAGTTTGTGAAATAAGAAAAACAAAAAGTAGTGAAAAAACGGAGGAAAGTAGCTCAGGGGGATGTATGTAACACCATATTGGCACAGTCACAAAATCCATCAGTGCAGTGTCCTTTTTCTGAAAATTGCCAGGAGCAAATGCTTAGGAAAATATACTACCAGCAAGACATGTGCAGAGTCATCTTTCCTCTGGTTTATCTTCCCAGGAACTGACAGCCAGGGGCCAGTGAACATCTCAAACTGATGGTTGGATCGGGTGTAATAGCTACTGATCAATAGCACTACCAGGAATGTGACCTAATCCGTTTCCTGAACCTACTTGTATTTTTTTTTCTTTTTTTTTCTGAATTGTAGGGATAATTTAACTACATTCTGAGTAAAAAAGTACTAAGAGAATGGCCACAAAACCCGATGCATGAGATCTATTAAGAACAGTTACACTGCAGATCAAGAACCAAACATAAAACAAACATTAGTTGAAAGTCACTTTCCTGTGGTGAGGAAAAGAGGTAACACAACTTGGAGGCAGTCTGTAGGTGCTGTTTACCTCTGCACCTCTGTTTTCTTTGCTTACTGCAAAGTAATAATAATGTTGGTAATGCAATTATGTGCAGGAATGGTAGATATTTGCTGAAACATAATAGTTATCAGATCCAACACGCTGAGACAGCCCAGGGGAGTATTAGCTGCTAAAGTTCCTGTGGATCTGGAGAAGAAATGTTGTACCTACCTATCAGTGCCTGCTGAACCTTTTAACCGTCAGAAAATGGTACAGAAGGAAACAACGGTGCAAACCTGAAGTAGAAACCTTATAAGTTGCAAGATAGAAGAAATCACGAGAATTTTTCACTTCCCTACAAATTAGCAAGTCTATTTTTAAGATACTTTCCAGTTTGTTTACAGTATAGAATAAAGAGAAACTTCCTGGTCCATCCAGAAACTGAAATTGCAAAACAAACAAACAAAAAAAAAATATTTCTATGAGGCTCTACGGAGTTTAGTAAAGAAGGAAGAAATTTTCCAGGCTGTATCCTGATCTAGCAAAGGTGTAACTGAGCCTTGGGCTTTATAAGTTTTCCCCAGCTCCAAAAACCCCCAAATTTCACTCAGGATACACTCCAAAGGAGCAGGAATTGCATGTTGATCTTTGTAATTTTATGTATCCAATGCTTGCCTATCCTTGCTGATATATTATGGTGTCTTATTTTTATTTGGTTTATGGGAGATTCATTTCTATATACGCTGCTCACTATCAATGCCTCTTGCATTACCAATTTCCATAATTTCTTACACTTGTTTTATTTCCTGATCAACAATTTAAACAACCTTTTTGGCTTATACAGTAACTTGTTTATATCAGCATTCCCACAGTTCGATCCACTTAGGTCAGGCAGGAAAAACTTCTAATTAACTGCGTTTCTCAAGCATCTAAATTGGTCTGCTTGAATTTCTGCAAAGTTAAAAATCTCAATAGGGTCAGCAGCCTTTTAAAGGATTCTTATTCACCAACATCCTGGATGCAATAGCAAGTTCAATCGTTTATTCCACACCACATTAAAGGATAGTATTGGCAACTGGAAATGGATTTGAGGGAGAGGGAGGGATTGCTTGCAGAGCAAGCCAAGGCCTGTTGTAATTTAAAGTCATGGCTTTTGAACCTGGCCACACTTAACAGGCTAATGGTGGTGACAGTGCATGACCTGCCTCATCAGTTTGTTTGTTATATTAGCCAATAGATTATTTCCTTTTGCATGCTAAAACCTTGGAAATGTCTGAAAGATAAGTGAGTAATTTGGCTAAACCCTAACCTATACTGTGAACCCCAGCTGTGGGTGAGAATTTCCTCTAAATAAATGAAAATGCAGACACTGTAGAACTGTGGCCAGAGATCAGCTGTAGAGTGTTGACTCCACTCTTAACAACAAATGCTGCTAATTTATAGCTTTCTTGGTTAAGATAAAATATATATTATATACATTTAAAATAACTGTATTTTAAAGAATGCAAAGTTTTGGCATCGTGACAAATTTTGACATAAAAATTTAAAGTCTATTTTCAAAACCAGAATTCCCCACGGAGTAAAGAAGAACAGTAAATGCAACTTTTTAAAACTGCACGTTAAGACAGATGTCCTTAAGTGAAACACGAAGTCATCTGAACTCACTCTTTTAGCTGAGACCTGGTTGTCATCTCCTAAACCTCACCCACTTGAATATATATTGCAGACTTGCATCGGGAAGCTCAGCTGCTGTCTGACCTGGTCAGGAGCCACTTCCCTCTGCTGAGACCCTGGGTCACATCAAAACACTTCATGTGGGAACAGCTGAGAACATCACTAGAGAAGTTGGAGGAGTTGCAAAGATTCCAAGTTCTAGGAAAGCACATCCTTACAAATTTCACATGTGCTTAAGTAAAACACAACATTCATAACAACTATTTTCATGAGTTACTCAGCAAAGTCATAAATTCCCAACCTTTTTTTTCTCCAAAAGACCATCTCTGATAATTTTAAGAACTATACAGCAATGGTTGAATGCACTGAAATTCCCAGCACTGCTAGAAGGATGAGTGGTAAAAGCCTGCCAAATCCAAACATGGTGAAAAGGTCAATTAAGAAAGGCTGGGATCTTAAAAATAAGTAGGCAAAGGTGTTATATATTTGAAATGCAAATAAAAGAGACAAGAAAAATTGATAAAAAATAATGCTGATGGAATTTTTTTCCTGGTAAACACAGTAATTTTTTTCTCCTGGAGGACACGGTGGACCCTGTTAGAACTAGAAGTCAGTGAGCACTTGCAATGCATACATAATTCAGCAGGTAAAGTGCTAACTGTTGAAAGCATTCCAATCAGATGTGTAAGTTCCACTGGAATAGAGGAAACAAAAGTCTTAACCACACAAACACATCCACTCCCAGAGTTTAACTGTATTTGCCCTATAATATGTATTTAATATAGCAAAAATCTCAAGAGACTTCTGTTGACTAAATACTACTTCATAAAGAAGACCACATTTCATTTGTATTGTGCACTCCTGAAAAATTATGGGCTTCTCTTCCACAACATAAAGGTCAAATCATTAGCCTGGAAAATTTCTGCATTCATAGTTAGAGAGAAGAGCTGTCTGAGAGTTTCTTATTCACTGTTCAAAGGTTTGGCTGGGTATTTCACAGGATACCTCAGATATCTTCAGACTAGCAATATGTACTGTTCAACTTCATCATACAGGGCTCTCTAAAATACAACATGTTTCATTCTCATTTTGTTTGCCCTGAGAAGTTTCAGGTTAAGCACAGTTCCTCTGCTCCAGCACTATGGACAGGTCTTTTTGTATTGCTTCTATTGACAGATTATCTCATGCAATGATTTAATGTCAAGGTCAATAACCCACATTAATGACTTGCACATTTTTCTTCTCCTAAGAATCATAAAATTTTGACCTCCCAACAATCTTTCCACTCACATTTTCACTGAATCACTTCAACAACAGAAAAGAAAAAAAAAGCCTCAACAATTCTGGATGAACTGGTTCTGTCAATTTTTTAAAATATTATATCACTATCTGAAGTGATTTATGTGGCACAGCAGATGGATGGGACCAGATATCAACTGGGTGATCTATGATGCATGTGAGTCAGGTACTGTGACAAAAAAAAATGACGGAACAATAAAATGTAATAAGTGTGGCCACAACAGGCTAGTATTTTTGCTAAATGCTTTAAGGAATACCACAGAGCAAAATATTTACTCTTCATTTTTTATCTGCCAAAATCAGGAGCCAGCCAAGGCATGTATGTTCAAGTCATTCAAATAGCTTGTGCCAGCACCTGGTATTCATTTTTTTCAGGATCATTCCTCTTTAGGAAAAGAAATAGCAAGTAAATATTTAAATGGGGATGTTTAATCCTGGATAAATCATGTAATATCACAAATATTCATCAGTACATCAATATCTCACGTCATATACATCAGTACCTCACAAAGACTAGCTACAGAGATAAAGCACTTTAGGTCCTTGCAGTAAATTATTACTGTAATAACAACATATCACCTAACACAGGATCTGTGGGAGACTTATACCTATGTGGAAGAACGGCTCAAGAGTGGGTATTCCTGCTGCAGTCAAAGCTATCAGACACTTCTGCTCAGTCCTTGAACCTCTTTCTTAATGCTGTGTATGTTCTCTGTCAGCCTACACAATGTATACAGTGTGTACACATAAATGAGACAGTTTTGTGTTTAATAAAGTGGTCTAAAACTCTACTCTTGCGTAACTTAATAGAGGTAACCTCATATATACAAATCTGCATTGCAAAAATAGTAATTATTCTTTCACTGCAATTCAGACAAATCAACAGGCGCATTATTTTAGAGGTATTTGTTTTAACATGATAACTGAATTCCTATAAAATAAAAAAAGAAATTAATTTAAGAATTATGAACTATCAAAAGCAAATTAAATAAAGTGAAACAGAACTAACTTAGCAAAGCTCTCATCATTTCTCTGTGTACTATAGACTGTGCATTCCTTGCCACTTTTCTTAATGCTTTAAAAATCTTATTCTAGAATTCTCACAGTCATCCTTATGGATAAATAAATAGCTTATTAAAAAAAAATGGTCTGTGATCTCCATTCCTCCCTAGCTTGTGCTTTAACATGGAGTTTTTACTTTTATTTAGTTTCCCTAGCACTGATGACTCAGCTCCTACATCATCATTTCCAGTTGATACCTGAGCTGGGGTTGATGTTCAGCCTGGGTTGATACTCAAGCTGAGGCTGAAACACTGCAGCAGTAGCTTAAAAGTGAAGAAGGCAATGCTCTTGGATCAAAGGAACACTTTTAGAGCAAACCTCTCAGAGGTGCAGAAGCAGTGGCAAGCTGCCAGTCTTTGGTCTCTCTCAGTATTTTAAATATCTAGGATTTTTCAGTTTCAGAAGGATCATGGGGAAGAAGAAAGAAGACAAATGATCACTCAGGGTCACCAATTTGATGCTACAGAATGCAGATACTTACAGGATGACTTTACACCCTCGCCACAGCTTGACCCTTGTTTTATTTCCAGCACTAAGTTATCCCGTATCTTGATTACATCTCTGTGTATTCCCTTAATCCCGCTGTCTAATTTGGAACATTGTAATTTCCTTTGAACAGGCTTCTCCCAACAGCTTAACATCATTAGCAAACTTCAGCATCTCACTGCATTGTTCTCTTTAGAAATAAAAGGCAGAAAAGAAAACTGCATTGTCTGAAGACACCCCTTCAGTCAGTGTCTCACTTCAGAAGATCCACCTGTCATCAATGACTTTATCCACTGAAGTCCCTCCTGGTTCTACCCTTGATACATTCACCAATTAGTGTTTTGCATATTATTTTATCAAAGGTTTCCAAAGCTTTTTTAACATTTACAGAAATGTTACTGCCTGGAAAAGACACTTTATGATGACCAGCTCATCAGCCTTTTTCAAATGTTCTGTTCTCTAATTTATTAACAAGGAGTCCCATGTAATCCACTCAGTAATTAACATTGCTACACACTCAGCAGCGATGGGCTCCTCCTTCACTGAACAAGGAAGTAGAATATATAATTCTTAAAATTACAGTCCCAGAGCTCTAGGTTGGGATAAAAATATAACAAGAAAATTTGAAACAACTTTCAAGTTCAGCACTAATTTTGTAGATAACACTGCAATTGCAAAAAAAAACACAGAAAAAGAGAGTAAGGCATAAATTGATGCACAAAACTACCACTGTGCATCGTGTTTGATACAGGTCTAAGAGCTTGCCTAACAGAGATCTGAACGACGGCACAAGCAGTGGGAGCTGAGCAGCCACACAGGTGGGACTGGACATACCCATGGAGACATGAGCCCACCGCAGCTGGTTCTAAACCACATCTCCTGAGCATGTTAAGAAGATCACACGTCTGTGTGCAAATAAATCTGTCCTCATCATGGCAGTAGAGTGACCCTTGAAAGGCACACATGGAGGATCCTGCTCTTTGCCCTCTCCTTCACACCCTTGCAGAGCAACTCTGTAGGTCAACAACGTGCAATTTCCACTGCTACTCTTCTCTGGCTTAAGTCGAACTGACTGAATTCCCAGGTTTGCTTTTATGTTTGAATGCCACTTACTACACAAGATAAAGCAGCGTCACCATTTAAAATCACTGATGAGGTGGCCTAGCACATCCAAAATTTGTCATTATCCCATTTAAAAGAAAGCTCAGCCAACATGAAGTATTTTATCTTAATAGATTTTATTTTATTTTTATTTCTTTAATAAGCTAGCAAACACTAGTGTTTTGTCTACTCGAATTTTTCACAGCTCAGATTTTAAATGCCAAGCTTGTATTTGCAATGGAAACGTTTACACACATTTAATTGTTGCCTTGTTAGTTGTGCTGATATGATAAAAGCAACTTCATATATCCTGTGATTTTGACCTGATTGTTTGTGTCAGCAAGTCTTGTAAGAGCAAGGAGGGGGCACAGCGTGTTCTCCTGGTCTCTAAACGGCAACATGAATTGTGGTCATTAGAGCATTCATGACCTGTGTACAAAACAAGGCATCAGTGTGAGCACAAACTGAAGGATCCTCCGGGACACACATAATTGCTCCTACTGGTCTGTATCAAACTCTGCCTCTGCTGCATCCGTGTATGAGCTGCAAACATGAGAGATCTCTTTGCTGTGAGGTTTAGGAATGATATATGGTAGAGTCGAGTCTATTTTCTTTCTAGAAATGTGATTTATTGCTAATCCTAGAATAAAACAAGGATGATACTGAAAATGAAAAAATATAAAACAACAGCAAACAGAATTACAGTAGCTGGGATAAGGCCTAAATCTGACCACTCTTAAAAGGAGATACATCTCAAATTATGTGTCTTTCTTGTGATCAGTATGCCTTATTTATTCATGAATACACATCTGCATGTGAAACCAATAAGCCTGTGTATACATTTAGATGAAGCAACTGTGACTATATCACATTAATTCTATTTCCTTCATCAAATACCTTAAGCAAACTGGGGAAAAAAAAAAAAGGAATTATAAAAATGTCTGGCTCAGCCAAAAATGTATATTCTCAAGTATTGATTTATTTACTTTTGTCAGTACCACATTTTCTCCAGCTGTTTTCTAATTCAGAATTAATAAGGCGTTTGTCCAGTGGTGGATCCAGCTTGGCTGCTGACAATGACTCTCTGATGTCCACAGGAGACTAAGGACAGAGAATGTACATGATACTTCCCCTCTTAGTAGTATCTCAGACTCTAAACATGTTCACGTCAGTGATTTTTTTTTTAAGAGAGCTATCTTTTCTATATATTTCATAACACCCAGAGGATCCTTCTCCCATGCACTTATCCAGTTTGCCCTTGCTGTTTAAACTCCTGCATTTACATCATTCTTAGGTGAGGAATTTCCCAGGCTTCCTATCCAACGTGTTACATAAATACTTCCACTAATTGTTCTGGAACCTGTCACCCATTAGTTTTGTGTGATGCCCTGTAATTTTTGTTATAGAAGAGATACAGGACAACAATCCCTATCACTCATGCTTTTATAGACTTCTAAAATATTCCAACGTGGACAGTCATTTTTGCAGATGAAGAGTCTTAGGTTGCTCCACTATTCCTAAAAACATGTAACTCCATCATCCTTGTTCACTAAAATTTGCTGTCCTTCCCTAACTTCTGCCCAGTTTTACAAAGTATTTTATTTGCACCATGGGCATTTTTAATGAGGTTATTTAATAACTTTAAGGACAAATTGAGACATTTATTATCAAAACAGACAGGGAGAAGCCATCTTTCATTCCCCAACTAGTGTGATTGATATTTGCTTTGTGGGAGATGAAAACAGAGATCCCTCTGGCCTGACTTGGAATGAAGTCTTACCAGGAGAGGTCTTGGTTAGGATTTTCTAATTTAACAAGTGAAATACAAGTTTTACCAAAAAGATAATTACCCTAACACTCAATACTTATCCTCCAGAGACACAAATCTAGGGTCCAGTTTTTCACTAAAGCATATTTCAGTAATGTAATGAGAAATCAGTGTCAATGGAGGTTGAGAGCTGCCCACCCAAAATACTCCCAGCATGATGATCTAGTAAACTGCATTAAACAACAGAGGGAGAAGTTCATGTTGACCAAGCAGACAAAGTTTGAAACAGTGTCTTGTGCTTCCTGATTAAATGATTTAAACACGGACATTTTAGTTAAATCAAGGGCTCTTCCCCTAAAATTCTGTGCACCTCAGGACAACAAGTTCTGAATATGTGAATAAAATTCACCATCACTTTCATATTGTTCAGTAAAACCTGAAATTTCAATTAAAAAACACCAAAGGCATTGAGTCCTACTCAGTTATCAACCTCTGTTTTCCAGAAAACAACGTACTATTTTTAAAAATTCAAATCAACACAGTAGGTGTATTCCCTACATCTTTAGGACTTGACTTAGCATTTTTTCCTAACATGCAGGAACATGCTGTTTTCACACCATACACTCTGCAAGGCAGAAGCCAAGTGCAGTAAGCAAACAAATGCACTCCCACAATCTCTAGATCTGAACAACACATTACATCTGAAATTCAGAAAAGGAACGACTTGTCAAAGTTGAGTTTGGAATGACGTGGGACAAGGCACTGAGTGAGCAGGACATGCAGTCATTACCTAGTGATGAGCCAACTGAGATAAGAAAATGAAGAAATATTACCACTAGAGGAGATGTGATAAAACGGGTTTGCATGGAGACAAACATTCCCATTGCATGGGGCTGGTGATCAATTTTTCACTTTTGCCCTAGTTAGGTTAAAAGCACACCAACAAGTGCATCTTTGTGAGGTAGAAGACACGTGCATGAGTTTTAAGCTGTTTGGGGGTGTTCTATTTCTGTTCATTTACCTGTATCTATTCCACGTGCCAAAGCATGCTGTGTACAAATGAATGCTGAGTGTCTCAGAGCTCAGCAGGTGTTCCATGTTTGTCTGAGAAAGGTATTCCCACCATCCCTGTAGTCGAGGAACAGCTTTCCTCACATCATGTGTAGAAGATGCTTGAGAACAAACCCCTGAACTGCATAAAGTACTTAATTTTCTTCCTCCCTCTTCTGCAGGGAGGAGTATTCTCACGAATGTCACCATGAAGGAAAAATAACACTCAATAACATTTTAAATTACTGCTCTTCCTGAAACATTTTCAAAATTCAAAATCAAATGCAAATTTATTAAAAAAAATTCATATAGTTCTAACAGCTTGTCTTACTGCTAATCTGCAATCTCCAGAGATCAATAGTGAGATTTCCAAAATTCACACTCAGAGAATCCCTGCCCTGCAATGTTTCAAATATCAATGCACAAAACAGGGAAGGATTAAGAACATACATTATGTCTGTCTTGCCACTGAGGGGAAATGGCATTAAAATTTTAGGAGTTTTACAATAAATAATAACACTAAAAATGAATTTGGATGAGAAAAGAAGGGAAACTGTCACAGTTACGGTCCATCACTGGATATGGGGTCTTCATCAGTGATATAAGGGAGTTGTCTTCAGACTCTGTCTGCAAGTTTATAGGAATCTTTGAGTAAGGGATTATTAATTGTGTCAATGTCTGGTTACCAAGAAATAATCACATGTGCCTTTCCACAGGTCGATTTATAACCATAAAATATTACGTAGATATTATTCAATCATGTTATTATTAAGAAGAAAGTATGGGTGGATGAATCAGCTAATCTCAGTTTTGGAAGCTGCAGAGTAAAGGAAGGAAAGTAGAAATTCCAGTGTCTCGGGTTTTCCCTAAGCAGAATTTGGGAACGCACAGCTGTTTGTGCAGTCCTCTCAGATCCTCAAAAGCAAGATGCTCTGAACGACACCGCTGCTGTTATGGCAAAGGTCACCAGATGGCACTGTTAAACATTCAAAGATTTCGCTGATAAAAATTTACTTTTTTTTAAGACGAGCAAGGTTTTAGTCTTAAAACAAAAAGCTATTGTGTTGCTTCTTGTGTAGAGAATCTTCGAGGCAGATCTCTGACAATTAATTAGGAAGTTTTCTGGCGATCTTAATGTCTCTAACTGGAATCAATAGCAGAGGAGGGATCTCCTGAGACCTCCTTCTTTAACTTCTCCAGTGAGAGGTGACTGCCCATCTGTGATGCTTCTGGCTCCTTTGTTTCCAAAGAGCATAAAGCTCTAGTTATGTAGCGCTCTTTTTTTTTTTTTTTTTCATTTGGAAACAAGCCTCAAAGTTTTGATATTCGGTAGGACTTCTCACGACAGGGTCAATTATTATTTACCTTGGAAAGTTCTCCTATCTCCCTTACTAAAGATTTCCTTCTGTTTTTGTCCATACTTACAAGTCCACATAATTTTTCTGGACTGTTCATGGAATCTTCTGTAATAAGAGGAGAACACACTTTGACAGAAACTTCTTGGCAATCCTTTATACTAATTGATACTTTATCCTCCAGGAACAAAAACATACTGACAATCTCCGAATATTACTCTATTCTCTTGGGAAATTCACAATCTACCCAACAATGAAGATTTGCTCCCAAAGTTCGGTGGAGTTCCATCAATTTGTTAACCTGAAATCTTTATTTTCAAGCCTGGGAAGATATATTGATCAGAACTCTTTCACAGGATACATCGATCATACTTGTCTACTTAGATTTAATAATAGTGGGAAGGAGTGGGAATGTGTACAAACTTGCAGATGAGATGATAAACAGCACAGTCATGTTTGACATGAATTTTATCACCTGGCTGGCATTTTTAAAACTTCAACCTCAAGAGTATGAAACTGTCAGCATATATAAATTGTTGTAATAATATATGACAGCATAGTTTGGGCGAATCAGCAAAACTGCATTTAGAATTAACTCGGTGATTAATTTCATTGGCACCAATTGAAAAGAAAGTCAGCAAATACACTACTTTTACAGTGCTATAATAATACAGAGAGGACCTATAACTACATGCTCAAGGTGCTTTGAAATTTCAGCTTATTTCCTGGTGAGGCAGCAGACTTCATGATAAATCACGTAAACTTTTTTGGTTTTCCTCCTTATCTGTAAGATGGAAATAACAGTATTGTCTGACACCTTGTCAGATGTCTTTTGAAACGATGGTGTGACTGTCATCTCATTCTACCCAAGGATGATACCAGTGAGAATGATTAATTCAGCATTTGGGTATTTTAGGGTATCACTACTTTCTGTTGTTTTGTTGGGAGGAAAAACCGAGAGTCTTGAAACCACTCTAACACAAAGCAGAAACCTTTCTGAAATCTCCAAAAGCATCATCAGGATTTTAACATGACCTTTTGCACTGTTGATGTCTCCAGACTATATAATTAGTAAATAAATAACATTATCTTAATACCTTCCGTATTGTGGAACCTACTGTCTCCTTTTATATTAAATACAGACGTGCTTTAGGAAAAAAAAAAGTGTATTTCCTTAATCATAAACTTAAATTTGCTTCGACAATGACTCTACCTACATTTGGAATTCTATCAAGAATCTAAAGAAAAGTGGCAAATACAACCAACTGAGTATTACAGTAATAGAGACCATGCAATGAAACTCCAATTATAATCTCACTGAAATCAATTAAATTACACTGATTTCCAAAAATTTTAATTTAAATTCTGATAAAATGTAGGAATAATTGAGATAATTACAGATTTAATTTTATCCCATGGAGTCTTCCTGTGTATAATGGTTTTTAATCAATACATGGCTAAACTATAAAACTTAAGGAAAGGAAAGAAGGAAGATAGAATGCTATTTTAGTCTATTATTTCAAAGGAGATGTTTATATTATTTTTCCTTGCATCCTTAATAAGAAAAATGACATTAAAATAACTACAATGCACAGAATTTTGGCTGGGGTTATTTATCAAAAGTGTAACATCTGTTAAAGCTGGGAAAATGAACTAAATTTAGTTTATGTACCTGCAAATATCATTTAGGCAAGAATAAAAAACAAAAACAAAACAAACAAACAAACAAACAAAAAACACATGAATATCCCCAAAAATCATACACCTCCTAATCCAAAAACTGAAGAGCTCAAATAGAAAAATTTTATTCCAGATATTTTTTTGTTGTTGTTGCTGCTATTCTTTTGTCCTGTGTGGTATTCATTTATTAGTTCCACACTAAGAGGAATGAAAATAGAATTTAAATGGAGATTTTTGAAGATGTCTCAGCTTTGTTCCACAACCAAAGTCTACAAACTCAATTTGATTTTTAAACTAACTTTAAATCTCTTTTTGCTGCTTCCCTTAGAGGAATTTACTGCTTTTGCTGGGTCTTATCAGCTTCCATTGTCAGAAAGTGATCGGCATGGACAAGGAAAAATCTGGAACATGCAGGAAAGTTGATCAAACCAAAATTTTAAATATATAAGGAAGAAGAGAAAAAAGAACAAAATGGCAATGGATTGGAAGGGGAAAGGCAAATCTGCAAGCAAAATTCTTAAAAGGCTTTCTCACAGGATGAATTTGGAGTAACAGTAGAGAAAGTCTCCCAAGTGGCAGTTATGAACCAAGGCATCATTACACAGACATTTATACACATGCACATAAAACCACCGGCAAAAATAACTTCTGCTTTTAAAATTTCATGCCAAATTCGAAATTGTAGCTTAATCCCCATGGAAAATTAAGCACCACGTCTGCCCCCTGCCCCCAGCTGAAGTCAGCACAGCTTAGCAATAGCTCAGCAGCTTTTTCAGACTATTTTGCTGCGACACACCACGGCTCCAGAGACCTTTTGTTCAGGTCCATTGGATCCATCCAACAGAAAGACTGGAAGTTGTGTGAATGGATTTAGTGCTCAAGAAGCTACAGGAACTGGGTGGTCACATAAGCCAGCAGATCTAACTCAGTGACTGGGGAAGATAAAACAGGAGAAGATTCCCACTGCCGTTTTTACTCCATCCCTCAGCAAGTCCTGAGTATGGCTGGAAATCTGTTCATCATTATTGGCAACTTTAGACAACGGAGCAGAGCAGACAAAGGCAAAAGACTTAGAAACTGCCTTGAAGTGAAAGGGCAGTTTATAAGAAGAATTTTCCTGTTATCAGTGGTAGTTGATGAGAGACTACTGAGAATGATCTAAGAAGTGGTGAGACTGAGAAGATAATTAAATGGAGAGAGGTGTATATAGATGAGCCTTCAGTGGACTACAATGTGGAGGCTTCTGAGCCATGAAACATTAGAGCTCACCAGGAAACAGAAAGGACAACTCCAAATGCAGTAAGAGAAGAGAATGAGCCGCTTAAAAGAGAAAGAATGTACACAAAACAGGTTTGAATACATGTAAGTTGGGTAATTCTCTAGAAAACATGACAATTCCGGTGCTAGCTTAAGCGAACTGTTAGGTCATACTTTATTTGTAAAATATATAGCAAAGAATACCACTACAAACAACAGGGAGAGGTGAAGTAGTTGTGATGGGACTGAGAAAAGAAGCTGTAATTGCGTAGGTGATGTGCTGCCTAAGTGAACTGACTCATCTACGTATGTTTTTGGGAAAGGTCAAAAGAAACACTCAGGGTGCTAGGACATTGCAGGAGGGTGAAGATAAAAAAGGGGCCAGGGGCTAGAAAATGAAAGGAAAACAGAAACTGGAATCAGGAGGTAAAGAGATATCAAAGGAAATGTAGTAATAAGATACAAAGAGCAGTTCCATGCATAAATTGTCACATGTACTTCTGACCAGGCTAAAACTACCTAGCTAAAACAAGTCACTTCTGAACATGACAAGACACACAGATCAAATGGATGGTCAGGAGACAGACTGGAATTTGCTTGTGATTTAAAGCAGACAAATCTGCTTTGCAAGCAACTGGAAAACATAAAAACTATAATGTATTACAAGGTATTTTTCCTTGTGAAGAAACATTTTATTCACCATGGTTTGGCAGGATGGCCAAGAAACTTCAAATCAGAATGACTGGACAGTTGGCACCCAGTAGGCACTATCTGGAAGCCTGAAAGTAATACCTGGAGCATGTTCAGCTCAAGACTAGAGGTCATGGACTGGAAAAATCTCTTCTTTTTGGAAAGTGAACCCAGCATATACACTCTAGTAACAGAACAGTGCTATCTTCAAGAAGACAGGCATCTTCCAACAAGTCCTTTTGATAGTGTACTTCATCCTGTACCCTTGCTCCCATGAGTTTCCCTTAGCATGAATAGCAGATTGCAAATTTTCCCATGTAGGAGGAAAATCAGTAGTGATTTTCCTTCTAGAGTCCCAGCTTTGTAGGAAAAAAAAACAACAACCCAACTGTTAGAATTTGTAACAGAAAAAAGACCCTGCAGCTCAGCCTTGAAGAAAGTACATCTGATATGAGTAAGTGTTGGGATGGACACAAGAAAAATGGAACATCATTAAAATAGATTCTAATTTTGTGCAGTATGGAATATTAGAGCAGCACAGGCCCCATTAGTTCTCTCCCTCGTGCTGGAGGGGTCACCCCCAAGGTTAACACTCCTGAGCAGGACAGACGGTGGCTCCCTGCTGGTTTCACTGAGCTGGAGTGAACAGCACAATTATGTTGGTCATTCAGGGGCAAAGAGGGGAAATATATCAGTGTGAAATATTCAATTGTGAAGCCCTTCTTGGAAGCAGACAGTAAGGATGACTGACAAAATCAGCATCAAGATTTTCAGTTGTTTAACTGCTTTTCTTATGTGTCTCCGGGAGACTGAAATGCTTTTACGGGTTGTCATGTCGCCTTAAATTTTGGTGACTCAAGCATCCTAAATGACTTCCCTGAAGTACATAAAAAAACCCCAGTAGGAACAGTAGAAGTATGAATATCTCTGGATATTCAGCACAATTTAAGCGCCATGAAATATAGATTTTTCAGTACAACATGTCCACGGTAATAATACGCTGATATTTACAACAATACATTTGATTATTTCTGAGTATTGCCATAAAAAAAAAGAAATAAAAAAGTCAGGAATTTGACAGCAGAGCGGATGGTGGCTGCTTTTGATGCCTTGGCTCCTCTCCACTACCGTTATTATGCAGCTTAACAGGGTGCAAGACCAAGAAAATCTGCTTCCACTTCTAGGCCAGGGTGACATGAATCTAGCAGTGCATAGTGCTCATAAGGAAGCACGAGAATTGTAATCACAAACTACAAACCCCTCTTCTGTAGAATATTATTATTATTCTTCCCCAAATCAATACCAAGGAGGAGGTGGAAAACGCAGAAGAAGGGACAAAAGCACAGACAGTGCAGTAATAAATAGCAACTTTGTTCAAAAACTGTGTAAAAATGGCCTACTTTCATTTATTGTCTTCTTAATATGCACAGTTGGGCTTCTCTCAAAGTTATAAACTTTTGCTGATATCAGCTTCTTTCCATTGAAACTGAACATACCTTTGCTGTGCTGCTTCTAATGTGTAATTTATTTTGACTAGAATAATCCTGTGCATTAGACTAAGTCAGAAAACAAATAAAACCAGCATAATGAAAATAATTTATTTTCTACTTGATTTCTATGCAGAAGATCTAAATACGTTTTGGGAAAAAGTGAGAGGACTGTTGAGAAACCATCAAAGGAAAGGTACAGCAACCTGAGAGTTCTGTGTGCTGAGCCTTCCTCCCTCCTACGTGTGCCAAGGGGTTCCAAGAGGAAAACAGCAGCTCCCATGCCACACAAATCCTATGGCTGGGCATGGGAGCAATGTATCAGTCTCCCAAAAATGAAAAGTTACGAGCGGGACATTATGATTTCACAACTGTTTCTTATAACCTCTTCATACTACAGCTCTTTGGTGTGGGAGGTTATGCTTTTATTCCTCAATTTTTCTTCAAAGTGCCAAGCAGATGTATTAATACACAAGAAAAATATTCAGGTCAGTGCTCAACAGTAACAGTCTTCCACGCAAAAGGATCATAAAGTAATTGTGAGCTATCCAAGAGTCATCCTCAAACCGAAATGCATCCATGTCCTGAATGGAGGGGCAGGGAATTTGTTACAGCAGCCCTAGTGCTTCTAATGGTGGTAACTCAGGATAAAATAATATAGAGCATCTAATGAAAGTTAAATCTTAATAGACCTCTCAGAACAACTATAGTCAAGATAACAAATGCAGCATGCTTGGACTTTGGAATTAAACACTGCAGGAACCACGTGTTTTCCTAACCTGAGACACAGAGGTTTAGTTCTGCTATGACACATCCAGAGGCCTTGTGGAGAAGAGGCCTGTCACTTGGTCACTCCTATGGCCTTTGGCATGACCATTCCTTTCCATTTTCACTCACCCACCTGGCATCTCACTTGCCTCCCTTTAGCCCATTGCCATTTAGGAACAGGCACATTTTGGTGCCCTTTCAACAACCAAGGACATTGATAAAAGTGACCCATAGGTTAAAACTGGGAAAATCGTGATCCTGCTCAAACCAAACTGCTCTCTGTGATACACAGAACACCCTGCGTACAGCTTTTAGGAAATAAATGGTGTAAAATAAAGTGAATCAGACTCAAGCTTTCCCTGTATGAATAAGTAAAGGGTTCCTAGACTACATACTTTAGGATCCGCACTGGCTCATCAGCATTCATACTTCTGCCATAACATGAAGGAAACAAAGCAAAAACAAGCTCTGAAAGGGAGATAAAAGAAGAACTGCTAAAAGCAAACATTCACCCTTTCATTGTGCTGTTAATTTTCTCTCTAACAGATCGAATTGCCAATGCACCCTGGGCCAGGCACTGGTCCCAGTGGTGGTGTATCCCACAGATCACTCAGCAATAGCACACATAAAGCCCTACCTATATAGGACACAGCTGCTTGAAATTTCCAGGCCAGATTTGTTTTTTCGGGAGGATATCCCCGCAATTGATGCACAGATGGAGAAGGCAGTTAACTAACCCCAATAATAAGCTTCCTCCATGGCAGGGTTAGAGCTGAATCTAGATATAAGGTGAGGAGCTGCAGGAGATTTTAAGGCATGGAGTGGGTGCCCTGGCCATTAGTGAGAACACAGACACACAGTGTTAAGGGAGGCACAAACTCGCTGTTTGAGCTGGGGATGGACTCTCTGTTTAAGCCTTTAAGCCCCGACAGAGCCATCAGACAGAACCATTTATTAACAGGCCTGCTGCAGTACAGGATACTCACCAAAGAGAAGCCTCTGTTTCAAACCACTATTAACCTCGGTGAACAGGTGAGTTCTGTAATCATAAAAACGTGTCACCTTGGAGGCTATCAGAGCACAGAGGGACAGAGTTTCTCATCTCCTCTTCTCCCATGTGATTCCAATTTAAATGATACAAAATCCCTCGGAGGTGAAAGATTTCGTTCTTTCTTTCTTTCTTCCTTTTTTTTTCCCTACACAGTCTCATTATCCCAAAGAAAAGTTTATCACACAAGTGTTAGATCCCTTATCTTATTAATTATCATTATCATCATATTAGTTACAGGTAGAAAGATTGGTCAGCTTGGTTGGGGTTTAGATATACATGCTGATATAGGAATGCTCAGGATATTTAATTTGCAGCTGAAGTTGAAGCCCTCCAAGGCAGACTTTTCGGTACATTTGGCTCCATGCTAGTATAAAATATAAATAGTGGGTGAAAATTATATCAATGCACCAGGGTAACCTTGAACCATGGGGAAGATTGGAATTCAAACATTTTGAAGTGCAGTCTATTCCTGTTTTCAAAATGTTACATCAGCTTTTTCCCTGTGTACTAGAAACTAGGGCATAAAAAGTGCCCTCTACCCCCATGAATAACTACTTTATTCTATTAGCTTTCAAGTGTATGGAATATTCTAAAATTAAAGTAATCTCAAACTTTCAATCTATAGCACCAAACTAGAAGAGGAAAGGTGTTGCAGATGTTTTGCAGTCAAACAAAAGCCAATTCATTTTGCTGTGAATAACTTCTGAAGCAATAGCAGAAATATAAAAATATGCATATATACAACATATCTGGCTCGTTAGTTTTAAAGCAATCCAGACTACGATTCCAACAGTCCCCAAACTGCAGTTTATGCAAATTCGTGAAAAGGAGATGTCTGGCTCACCACTCTCCTTGCCTACCCAGGTACCCTCCAGGCTGGACTGTCTCATTGTGTTTGGTCCCTTGCCAGCAGTCATGGCTGCAACCACAGCAGAAAATCAGCTGAACCTAACCAAGATTTATGCTCCATGCAGTTACACTGGCAAACAAAAGTTTGGGTTGTTTTTTATTTTATCCAAATGGCACCAACGACCCTTACATTGCAACTGTATGAGCAAAGGACGAAGAAGGTCAGAGCGTAACGAAATTATAATTCAATGACAAAATTACAAGCAACAAATGAATGCATTGGCAAATCAAGCCCAACAATAGAACATTAGTCAAACAACAACTAAATGATTAATAGATTTAAGCATTCCTGTTGATGATTAAAATACTTAATCCTGTACTTATGAACTTGATCATTTCCTTGCTGTGAGGAACAAGAGCCATGTGGTAATTGCTGCCTTCTTTAAGTCACCAAAGCAGATTTAATGTGCTCAAAGTGAAGCTCTTGCTGCTTTAAAGCCATGCAAAATGATTGCAACCTTTTTTGGCACCTATCAATAAAAAATGGGGTTTTAGTGATATTAAAAGATGAAAATCACTTTCTTTTACTTACTGACATGTCCTTTTTGAAGTTAACTTTATGATTAAAAAGAGAACAGCAACTTTTTGTCACTTTTGAAAGATGGATGGATTAAAAGCACACATCACTGCTGCAAACAGGCTGCAGATCTTCATCAATATAAATCCACATAACATTCGACTGTGCCAGGGAAACACATTCTCAAATTTTCATTCCATGAAGAGATTACGGGAACTTAAAACGCAAATAGCCATTGATTGCTACTACACAAACTGCTAAGGGTAGGAGAAAAAGCAGACACTTAAACTATTCCTTTAAAAATCTCTTCCTTAACTTGTGATCCTTCTTACCGAAATTCTGAGCACTGTTAAAAATTTTATGGAGTCTGTGCTATGTTTTCCCCCTTGAACTTTCTTTTATTTTGCAGATCAATCAAACTTCATAGAAACTATTTTGTTTTTCACTGAACACAGCAAGCAGCATTTTCTGTACTCTTTGTTGGTATATTTTGTCACTGAAGGGCCTGTTGAGTGTTCTGAATACAGCAGGTACATTGTTTGTATTCCGTACTACAGCACCCTCCAGGCTCATTGATCCTGACTCCTTGTAATAACCAACAGGTTTTCCCTTATATACATACTTAAGCCTGTGATAATTGTCTCTGGAGTGAGTAGCTATAACTATTATAAGGTATTCATTATTACCTTGGTACCCAGGAATTCAAGCCACAGATCAGATCCCCTCTATCAAGTCAGAGCTTTCTCTGTCATGGAAAACTTCCAATCCTTGAGCAACCAACTATGCAAGGAAACAGGAAGGGAACTAATGAAATTTCAGCCAATACCATGGCCACTACGAGAGGCAATTGCCTCATGAGCCAAGGACTCCACTTCAGACAGACTAACTAGACCTTTTCATGCCTTTCAGAACATCAATAAATCTCCTGATTTTCTTAAAAGTATCAAGTACCCACAGTTTTTAACACAAATTTATTTTCAAAATGTTTTTTACACGAAATATGAATGAATACTATGAATTCTAATTAACTTCAAAACAGTAATAAAATCTTTGTCCTGTAGTGCTTTGGATTGAGTATCTTTTTTTTTCCCACAAAAACATCCATCTTTAGATGACTCTCTGAGGAGACAAGAGAAGTTTTAGCGTGATATTCTAACAGTAAATTACACTGCAGCTGGTGACACACATGTCTTTTAAATAAAAGCTTAAGAGGTAAAACTTCTTTACCACGGCCTGGCTATTTATCCCAGGTAACATTAGATGTGCTTTCAAAGGTTGTGACCAGTCATACTCATCTATTAGCACCAGGGGTTATTTCCTGCCCACTGGACAGTCCGTCCAGAGCAAAGGAGGGGAGGACACCCCAGGAAGAATAACAAGGATCTCTGAAGGAGGTTCCCCGTTTGAACTCCATGATTTCAGGAAGCACAGTGCTCTCCTTCTCCCTTGGGCATTTTCCTGCCTGGACCCACAGGTCTCCTGCCTCTCAGCACCACCTTCCCCCCCTCCACAGCCAGAAGGTACTTGGTCAACTGTTGTTTTTTTTCCCTGAGTTCATCAACTATCTGTGCTTTGAAAGTAGCACAGGAGGGTTGCCATGAGAATATCACAGAGACACCTCTCATCCAAATGCGGGGACTTTTCAAATTTTTATTTTTTTTTTAAATCATGTTTTGTTTGCTCCTAATTTCCAGTGATTATTTTAAATCTATATCACAATAAAATCAAATTTTTTCTAAATCCTATGCTCTAATTCTATATTACAGCATTGAAAATTCTATATTCTGTCTGACCTTTCTCTCCATACAGCATGAATTTAGCAGAAGTTTCTGCAACTCTCTTCTTAAAAGAAATCAACATTGGAAAACCAGCAAAACCTATATTAATATTTAAAAACACAGAGTCTCTGTGATGTCTTGCTAAAGGGCTAATATCAAACTGTTTTTAAAATTTCAAATTCTTAATTTACAAATATTCTAGTCTTCTGTATACAGCAAAATTTAAAACCATTAAGATTAGTTTTTATTAAAAACTCCCCAAGTTGTTGGCTAATGCCTATTAAGAAAGAACAAAATCAATCATCACGTTATAGTTTTCCCACACCCATTTTCCCCCCAGGAATGTCATTTTTAGCATCCAGATGCAAGTACCTTCCTTGCCAAGTTCAACTAGAAAATTCCACAAATAAAAAATATCTCTATTGGCTTTGCACAAGAAAAGCACTTACTGTGCCAAAAATACCCATGTAGGAGTCTTTCTCACTGGCAGCTCACCTGAGAAAAATCTAAGCACAAACTGAGTAAGTGCTCCGGCTGTGCTGCAGACTGACAGCTGAACCCCAGCATCTACTTGCACTAAGGTCTTTACACATACGTAGGAATAACTGCAGCAGAATCTATAAAATCCTAATTATCAGCTTATTGCTAATGCTAAACTTTGTTCTGATTATATTTTCCCCCCACACTGGAATTACAAATATGCAAGCCTCAGTTATGGTCACACTTTCAGGTATGATGGAAATTCCCAAAGAGGAGCAACGAGTAGCGGCTTTTTAAAATTAAAACTACATTTTCTCTAGCACAGGTCAGTGTAGCACAGCAAACAGTCTCTGTTACACCTAAGGCACAAAACACATCCTTGATATATGTTTAGCACTATAATCAACATTTCCAAGCTACTTGCCAGCAGAACTCACAGTGCTGAACATCAGCATTGTCAGCTCCTTGGAAACCTCTGACATGTTTTACATAGTCCAAATAGATTATTGTCTCCATTAATAATCCTTTCATGCAGGGAGATGAGCTCTTGAGCAGAAATTCGGGATAGAACTTGTATCACAGCTGAAGGAGATCAGCACACAGTAGGTTCTCGCACAGTCAGCATGGGATGGCTGAGTCCATCTCTCCTTGAGGCAACACCACTACCAGGGACGAGGCAAGGAATGACAAAACAACTCCAACCAAACCCCCCAAAAACCCCCCCGTAATTTCTATTTGAATTAAATGTTTTTAGATATTATGGAGTCTGCGACTTGCTCACCCAGACCTCAAAATCTCATCAAACACCAAACAAATTCTGGATAATGCAAAGATTTACTAAACTGCTACTAATCTTTTCCGGGCTTCTACCACCAAAAATGCCCTCTTCAAGAGACAATAACAAATCTCACCAAGAATTACTTGCTAACAACAACTGTTTTTGAAGGCAGATAAATTATTTTGGAAGTCTAGAATTCCTAATCACACCCTTTGTCAAGCCCCTAAATGCACAGCTGTGCCTTCATTAGGGAAAAAGAACCATGTGAGCAGCACTTTCACAGCTGAAGTCAGAAGCAAAGGCCTGCAGATGCACCAGTTAACAAGAACTGTATTTCATTCACATTACTTTCAGTTGGGAGATGACTGTAACTCCTGCTAATGCGAGCCAACAGTAATTTTTACTTTACTTTCCAGCCCATATATTGAAAAGAGCTTCCTGGGTTCTTTGGTGAACACCGACAGTGGCTCTGTAAGAGGAACAGGCTGGCTTTCCATATGCAAGTGCTGGAGAGATAAATACTTTGAAAGCATGTATGGCTTCTTTTATGTCAGGACGGACAGAGATGTCTATAGACCTGGTGTCCAAAACCACCCAGCTGCTGGGCAGCTCTGTGTGACTTTACTTCAGACCCAGCTTCTCTTGCTGGCTGCTTTCTGGGAACCTGCATATGATTTTATGTCCATCCTCGGGGAGGTATCATATGTAGAACGCATTTCCTTTGATACACAGCAAGGGTTCTTTCTGACTTTGTGATGAGTCTTGGTAAACCTGAGGCATTTTCCAAATGGCTCCTCTGAACTCTAGACCTGTTTGGCATCAGAAGGGAAAAATTTCCTGGACTGGCAGAACAATTTTTTTTTATTACAAGTAATGTGTGGAATTTTTAAGGGATGTAAATCACGAGACTGCAAATTTCTGCACTTTATATGAGATCTGTATCTCACAAATTTAATAGTTTTAGCACTGGAATGATTCATGTCTTTGCTACAGTTTCTAGACAACATGAAGATATCTGGCACATATTGGTGGACTTCCAAACAAAAAAATTTCAAACAGTAGAAAGTCTGATTCTCTGTGGGGATCATGTGAGGGCATTTTTTTATGTCTTTCATCTAGTCCTCCTTTGTAAACCCAGACAAGACACATGTGTAGGAGCCAGTAACCTTTTCAGTCAGAGAGGAAGCATCCATGATCCTCTTTAGCTCATCTGAACAGTAACTCACGTCATGTCACTAAAAGCCATGCTGCTATTTAAAGCTTTTTTTTTTTTTTTTCCATTAAGCTCAAGAGGGGGAAATTACAGTTTGAAAAGCACAGTGTTTTATCCTTTAATAACAGGCATTGTGACCAACATCAGATTTAGGGTTTGGGGTTTTTTCTCTCCACTGAAAATCGAAACATCCAGCTCCCATGTGAAGGGCAGGAAATCAGCCCAGGTCTAGTATAGCACTTTACTGAAGGTCTAGGATAGCACTTTTTTTTTTTTTTCATCATAGGACATTCAAGTTTACCAAAAAGCAGAAGTAGGGGCCCCAAACTGTGTCCAATTAAATTTATAAGCAATTCACTGATTAATTTTTAAGATAAATTATAAGTGTTGGCTCATGGCAGAAAACAGAAGAGTTGTGCTTCACAGAAGTATTTTTAGTTACCACGTACTTTAAATGTGAGTCCTCAGGATGTCTGAACAGTTTTGTTTTAATGTAACTGTGCTCATCTTATGTAACAATTTGCAGAACAGAACTTACTCCCATCCCTTCTTATCCTCTTGGTGTCAGTGCGTGCCATTAGTTTGAGAATTTAAAACTATATTCATGTCTTTCTTGTAGAAACCTAAACATTACCTGCACAGAAATGTTTCATGCAATTCTGCTTCATTGTCTTTCAATGGATTAAAAAAGCTCAATTTGCTGAAAGACAACTGAATGTTCTGCTACTTCAGAATTGTGAACTATTCTCTTTTTTTTAATCTGTAAGCCAATGTCACTTTCTACAATACCTTGAATCCAGGTGGAACTTTTCTACCATAAACATTGTAAAGTGGAACAAAAAAATGTGACTTCATATTGGTTTTGTTCAAGAATTTACTCTAGCAAGTAAACAAGACCTGAATGCTCATTAAATGGAAATGTTTGTGTTTAAGAAATAAATTATAAGTCAAGAACAAAGAATGTAACTAAACAAATGATTATAAAAATGATGACACAACCAGTCAAAGGCACAAGGTATTATTTGGGGATAGCTGCTTTTAGTTTGAAACCATCCCCCTTCGTGCTATCACTATCTGCCTGTGTAAAATACCACTAAAAGCAGGAGGAAAAAAATACGCAGGGAACATTTCTGAATAGGCAGAGTGTGTTCCAGATTCCCAGAAAAATGGGGCAGAGCAACTAACAGCTCCTGTCCTTCAGCAAAAGGCAGTTAATCTCTTACATGTCCACTTTTCTCAAAGTCCATAGGTCACAGCTCCTGAGTCCCTACTCCAAAAAGATCCCCTGAGGGTCAGCAGGCTTTGGCTGGGACCCCGTTGCCTTCGTAGTTGTGTGAGAAGTACACAGAGCTCATACAAAGAGCTGCAGCTGGACTCACCTCTGCTAAAATTCTAGAGAGGGAAAAAGTCAATTAAACAAGTGGCATGTCTTCAATTTGATGCATGATTTCGAAAGAGACTATCAAATATGCAAGACCATTAGAAAATAAAAAGTACCTTAGACAGCAACAAATTGTGCTGTTTTGCCTGCTGGTAATTAAACAAATCATTTGTTTAAAAGACCATATTTAGTTCCTAATGAGTGAGGATTTTGACCTCCTGTGTAGTGGGGCGAAGAGATGTGTTTGGGGCTTAAACTATTATGAATTATTCTTTTATTTGAAAACACAGACGTTTTCTCCCTTATTGATCTTGGAATGCGACATCAGCTCTTAAGGAACCTCACATGAGTGCAGAAACCAAGCTAAAAACTCAGAAAAGTGTCACTGTGCATTGGCTAAACCTGTTTTTGGAATCATTGTATGTTCTGCTGCTAATTCCTTCTCTTTTTTAAACTTAGTGGTCATCGTTTTCTTTGAGAAAATGGGAAGGCTGACAATGGTCCATAGTTCCAGTAATCCACCCCATGTACACCTTATCTTCCAAACAGCATTTTTAATACTTTGCTACATGTAAGGGACTAGATAGACCAAAATTATTTTAGAAAGATGTTAAACATAGTCTCAGAAAGTTTGATTTCACAGGATATGTTCTACCAGGATATCCCACCCTTGGAAAAGAGACACTACAACATCCTTATTCAACAGGAAACATTACTGATTTGCACAGTGGGTCAGGTCACAACTTGAACTTTAAACATGGCTCGTTCTTCTCCAGATGGAGTATTATCTTAAAAAAAAAGTTCCCAAATCAATGAATCAATCACCTTTGCATATGTAAATGCTTAAACAGCACTTGAATATGAGTGATTTAAAAAAAAAAAAAAAAAGTACATGTTTTGGTTCAAATAGGCCCAGTCCAGAAACGTAAAATCAAGGAAATGTTACCTAACATTCCAGTAGGATTCAGGTCTCATTGTAACTAATTTATTTCTTTCTCTACTTGCACACTGCTTACAGGATGTTGCCCGTGCACAGCAATGATGCTTTCAATGCACCCGTTTTTTACAAAAGACAAAATATTCTTAGGTGATGGGATCTACTGGCAAACTCTTTCCTTGTATGAGTCAATGCAGTGGGAACATGTTCCTACTCTTTGATGCACCTACTCCCAGAGAATACTGACTTAAAACAGGTCTGCTTTACTATCCCTCATATAAAGGCTTATTCCGAGCCTTGTTACTGACTGGTCTCTGTGTTTTCCCAGTTTCTGTTCTTACTTGATTGCTTTCAGTGATTCTTTTTACTTGCCATTTACTGTCTGTACTTTCCCATGGTACCACTTCTTTTTTTTTTTTTTCCTTTCTCCCATGATTTTTAACTCTTTCCATTACATCTCACAGTATTTTAATCTGTACGTTTGAGAGATAAATTATAGGCATTACCTCCTGTGAGTTAAAGATTAAGTCACACTTTCTTGACACAGATTTTTGTGGAGAACTGAAATGACTGAAATCTGAGATAATATAATGAATTCTGAAAACCAGTTTTTGTACGCTCTGTGCATATTCTTGCTTCTGAGAATAAGAGCAAGAGTTATTTCTCAATGTGTCAAAGCAAACTTCTTCACACTACTGAATAGTATCAATCTCACTTAAAATTGCTGGTGACATCTTGACTTGTTTATCATAGTCTCAGAAATGATGGAAACTTTTAATTTTTAATCTATATTACCCAATTTGAAAATGATTTAGGCTTTTTGATTATACAGCTTCATGAGCTTAAAATTGAAAAATGCAAGAAGTGGGAAGCGGTAAGAAATTAAAGTTTTTGTCTAGAAGAAAAAATTATCAGTTTTCTTCTTTTCAGCTATAAATTGTGTTTTGTGAAAAGTTAGAATATGCTGTATTCCCTATACAGGTGATCAGGCAAGTGAATGTTGTGTAGAGGCATTATATATTCCAGGTGGGAATACACCTACCCCAACTCCCAGGATTTACCACTTTGGTTACCAACACACAAGTAACTGCTGAGATGGGAACAAGAGACTGGATCTGACTCTTTGCCACTAGAATGCAAATAAACAGTCTCCTGGAGCTTCAAGTATTTGCCACAATAAATGTTTAACTGTTTATTGCACAGGGAAAACTGCCCCAGGAGCAAACAGCACTCCCCACCAAGAACAGCTTGTAGTTTGCTCATTTGTTTATTCACCTTGGGAAGATAAGGAGCTGGGAAGTCAAATCCCTTCAGGCAAGGAGTGTAAGAACTTGAAACCAAGTCTCCTAATGTAGCTTGGCTGAGGGCTCCCGAGGCAGAAAACTGACAACTGCACTTCTGACAAACTATGTGATGTTAGCCCCAGAATTTGCTCTTTTCTTGCTTCTTTTCTGTCTTCAATTTGATACCATTCTGCAAATTTAGGCTGACATTATAAATTGCTCTAGGAGGACCCAAATCACGTTTTTCAGCACATGTGCCTGTCAATTTTTTATTCCTCACTTCAAACACCAGGTTGCCCAATTATTTTAAAGCTGTTGATTGAAGCAATGAATAGGCAAATAATGTCACTGGAAAAAGAGGCCATGGAAAGTTAATGACATGTTTTATTGATGGACAGATGCCTCAGATGTGGTTTTATTCAGTAGATATATTTTTACTATTAAATATTGTAAAAAATATTAATGAAATTATTTCGCTATAGGTCTAAATTTAACAGTTTCTGTATATCTTGAAAAAGAAAAAAAAAAAGCCCAAAAGGAGATTGAAAAAAGCATTATTCCTTCTAAGTAAGAATTTAGTATGTCTAAGCTATCCCTGCTCCCTGTATATTGGAAGTGATAGTGAAGACAGGCCTAGTGCTTGGTTTTCCCTCTGCCTCAAGGTTACCAGTGTCTTGCAAGCATTTGGTGCCTGGCCCCAGTCTCTCCTCAGTGAAAAGCTGTCTCTGATGCCTAAATATTGAAAATGTAGTTAAGATTTACCATGTGATGTGAACTAATGGGGGACAGGCAGCAGCTACAATTCCTGCTCACAGCCTGAGTTTGTGAGCGTTGGGGTTTTGCCTTGTGAATATATCTGGAACTTCTGATACAGAGATCATGCCCAGAGTATTTATATTCACAGAGGTATTTTGAAATCTATAAAAAGCATCTTACAATTCTTATATAAGATAATTCCTTAAAGAGTTTTATTAGCTAATTGGTTAATTAACAGGGAAAAATAATCAGGTAACTCTACACAGTAATCAACAGAAAGACAATAAAATGTGTTTAATAAAACTGAAAAGGGGATGCTTATAGCAAGAGTTTCAATGTTTGTTTACTCAACAGAGGGCAGCCTCAAAACAGTAACAGCAGGCAACAATAAATATCATTTAATATCCCTGGAAAGTAGA
Source organism: Cephalopterus ornatus (assembly GCA_013396775.1). Taxonomy (NCBI): domain Eukaryota; kingdom Metazoa; phylum Chordata; class Aves; order Passeriformes; family Cotingidae; genus Cephalopterus; species Cephalopterus ornatus. The sequence continues at coordinate 264,249 of VZRE01015336.1, forward strand.
ACAAAGCTTTCTCAGATCATTCCATCACATCCCCTATGTCACTCTGTAGCTGTTTTCATCACAATTGTCCAGCCTTGAAGATGAGCCTGATTACCATCACGACTAACTGGACCTCTTAACTACCATCCTCTTGTCTCAAACATGACAGATTAACACGTCTGCTACATCTGTGTATTTATTATAAAGCAACAGGATCAAAGAAAACCTGAAATATTTGAGTTAAAATCTTTACTCCTCTCTCTCCTAACAAAGAACTCCATGGTGTGACCAGCCAACACCGCATTTCCTATTGTAAGCGTGGTTACTGTGACCTGAAGAGATTTTATGTATTTAAATATGTATTCAAAACAGGAAAACTAACCAGTGTTTGCATTCAGGGAGGCCATGCCTGACAAACACTTGATTTTTCCAGTAAGGAACAGTATTCAACATTTTCCTCACAGGAAAATGTTGACTGCAACTGAAATGCAAATACTGGTTGAGAGCAGACAAGGTATACATTTCTCCCTCAGTGGACAGGACCACAACACTCTCTACAAACCATGCACTATATAATGATTTGCTATCATATATTATCACCATATATGGCCAAACATTTATAACCTACACTTAATTTGCCACATCGTCAATGCTGGTACCTTAATAAGAGTGTTCATTTGTGAATTCTAGCCTAAAAAATCTCTTTAGCAACAGCCCATAAAGGTAGGATGAAATCGCATCACTCAAATGTCTTCCACCGCTCTATCCCCCCACCAGCCTCCTTTAATTTGCTGTGCTGCAATAGGATTTTGTGATGGAAAGTTATTAAATCACCAAGCCCATGACTTCTTTGTCTTGACAGCAGAATAGACTAAATGACCTTGGCTAATTTCAACGAGCCACATCATGCTCTATTAAGGCAAAAGGATGGGAAAGACAGTAATGTACAAGAAATTGGATATTTGGATGGTGAAATGAGGAGATACCAAAGAACACAAAATAAGCTTTCACCCAGATAAATGTAGTTCCTTATTAGCAGCTCTGTTGCAAAGCAAAAACACCTATGATTGTTTTATTTCAGTGCCTACATTTTTTTTCTCTTTTCTGTCTCAGCCACGAGTAAAAACCTCGATGCTGAAAACGGAGCAGTTGCAGTGGGAATCATTCCCAACGTTACCTGATGGTTTCAGCGGCCCCACTCATACATCAGGAGCACCGGGAGATTTCCTGGGGGCCCAAGGATTCAGTAACCTCACGTGACACTTTGTACATCACAGTCTTAAAGGATGAGTGATTTAAAGCTTGTCAGAATAAACCAAGTGAGTTTACAGGGAATTCTTTTGCCAGTGTGCGTTTCTTCCAGAAACAGTTGCGTGAGAAAATGGAGTGACATTTACAATTCTTGACTAATTTAGGTTTTCTTTGTTGCCTTGTTACACAATTTCATGAGAAAGAAAAAAAAGAAAAAAGATTTTTTTTTTTTTTTTTAAAAAGTAAGACTGGGATCTAAATAAAGGTCCATAACTTTCAGTTCTATAATTTTTCCTCATTCTTGAAAGGCCTGAAGTTTCCATGAAATTCTGAAATTTGTATTTTCCCCTCTGGTAAACACTACTTAAAATTTCCCAGTGTTCCAGCTGTAGAAGGACCAGAACAAAAACATGATTCAGTAATAGCAGCATTTATCTTCATCTTATGATAACAATTCATTCAAAAAGCCTAAACAGGAAAATAATACTCTGATTATAGGCTGCAACAAACAGAACAATTTTTGGCCAAATCTTCTCTATGTGTTCCGCAGTTTTTTAATACTGAATGATCCAGAGTTTGTTTTTGAATATTTTATTGATTCTATATTTTAGAGATTATGGTTCAGATCACAAATAAAGATCCAAATAATCTGAAGATTTGGAAAGATTCTATTTGTGCTGGTATTTTTTGCAGTATTCTTTTAGCATTTTCTGACTGGAATATCTAAAATTTTAGCACAGCTATTTCAGTAGCTAATAAATAAATTTCTCATTAATTTATTTAATTAAAAAAGGATATCTTCAAGTTCTGTAAAAGTTTAAGCTTCCTATAGCTCTAACATTGAGACAGATCAAAACTCAATTTTGGCATACCACTTTCAAATTTTTTGCCATATATATATATATCTGAAGCACTGATTTATAAACTGTACAGATCACCTCTGCAGCCCTTTCCTAAGATTTATGGGAAAGTGACTGTAATTCTCTAGAAATTATCTTAAGGACGGATCTAATCCCTTGCTTACTCAAGGCCAGGTTACTGCAACTAATCTGTGACGGATATTTGCCTAAGCTTTTCCTGAAACTTTAAAAAAAAAAAAAAAAAACCACAAAAAAAAGGAAGAAGAAGAGGTATTTTAACCTTCAAAAGACCTCCCAATCAGAGACTGGCACAAGCTGCAGCCAACATGACACCAGCTTTAACTGACCACAGCCAGCCCCAGCCCCCTACGGCGATGCCCCTGGTGAGCTCATCGAGGGCTTACGGATGCGGGACTGGGATGAACCATGTGAAGGAAAGACTCCGAGATAAATAGTTCAGTTTGCGATAATTTGGCAGCTCCCTCATGGAGGAAGAGTTCTCAGCTCATTGCATGGCTGAGCTTTAAAAGTGGCTGCAAATGCAACTGAAATAAAGGCCTGGCTCTCAAAAAAAACCTGGAGAACGGCGTCAAAGAAAGCGGCTTAATTGTCAGGAGCAACTCGGGATCTGTCTTCTACTAGAACTACTCGAGCTTGGCTCTAGTTTTGGCATTGGTAAATTTTATCTGAACCTTATCAACCCTCCAAAGAGCTGATGGGCAGGAACTCCCCCACTGAGCAGGACTGGATTGTGGTGGAAATAATTATCTGATAAATCACTAAAAGCTCAACAGTCCTGTCCCCAGTCTAAGCTTTATCAAAAAGGTTAGTAGATACTTTAATCCCTTGTTTATTCAGACTCTTCAAAGCATTTTTTAATGAGTCAAAAAATAACAAGGAATCCAAATAGAGCTGTCTTATCACTATGATATGCTCTGAGTCTCAAATTCAGTGAACTACTCGCCCCCTTCTCCTCTGAAGGACACTGAATCACATAATCTGAAACAACCATACATAATAAAACATTTTTTATTTCATATTGCCACAAACCCTCCCGAATTTATGCATTACATTCACCAGCAAAAACGTATATGTGTCTGAAATAAAAGATGATGAGACAGGAATGTCATTGTATTTACTATTATTTCCTTGAAATTTCCCATACGTTACCATTTCACAGATATGACCATATTTTCACTTGCCAAGGAAAGGTGCGTGCCTGAATATATCTCTAAAATTTGCAATATAATGAATTAACATAAGAATGTTAAATTTAGAGAAAGAAATAAGAATAGTTCCAGTTACTGAATGTTAAATCTCCATTAGTTCTTAAGCATTACTAGAAGCTTTCACCCCTTTGGAGTGACCTGTGCACTGAAATGGCTTTTATCCTGGTCACAGCCCCCATATTTCACACCATAACATATTTTCCTGGTGCTTGGAATGTGACTTTACAGAGCACTATCAATAGATTGTTTTAACATAGTCAGCTCTATGTGATCAACTGAGTTGTTTGCAATTGGATATTGAAAATTGCTATCTTCTTTGATCAAAAATTTCATATGAATGATGTTAATTAAAGTGGAACATATTGAGGTTGCCACTTTTGTGATTAATATAAGGAAAAAGCTATTTGGCTGGATATCTGAAGTAACTTTGCAGCTTTTGGCCACACAGATGAGCTAAATATATGATTTGTGTGTTCAAGACTCAGAAAGTACAGCAGAATGATTACCCAAGCATAGTTCTGATATATGTAGAGAGAATAATTACAACTATAAAGTATTCATGCCACATATTTAATACATAGGAATGTAATGACACATTAGTAGCAGTTGTTTGTGTCAAAGCACGTGATCATAATGTAAAATTACTGTTTTCTGTATTTATTTTCTGTGTTGACAGAAATATGTCCACTGACAACTTCCAGTGCTGCCTCTAATGAGCAAGTCAAAATATGTAATTTCCACAAAAATCAGTATTAATGAGTCGTTAACCATTTCTTAGATGAGGTACTGCGAGACTTCATCATCTGCACGTTCTGTGTGGCAGAGACTAAATGTTTGTTTAGTGTGTTTAACTAAACTCTAGGGTGATTTATTAAAGCAGACATTATTTTTCCATTGGGCAGTTTTCATATTCATGTATGATAATAAAGAAAGGAGTGGGAATCAACATCAACCTTACAAGGTACATTAGAGCTTAAATTAAAAGGACATGAATAAAGATTGGGTATTTTATGTGCCATCCCATTCCAAAATACAGGCTACACGTACAAAATGTTACAATGAAAAGCAAATGTATTCCATTTCCACTAACATAGGATTTTATTTTTAATCTATTTATATTTTTCTAATTATTTTAATGTCCTGATTTAAAGACTTAAACCACAATAAAAATACAAGACAGTTATAATACAATAACTATTCAGCACTGGAAGTTTTTAATCCTCTGCCATTTAACCCAGAGTAATTTATACAAATACACGAATTTTTGAAGACCATACATTTAAACAGTGCTAAATGGATTAATACTGTCCTCTGAAAAACACTCACCTGCAGCATCAGAAAGCTTCAGTATGAGCCAAACACTGCTTTGGCCAGTTTAATTTCTGAGGGTTTTTTGGGTTCTGGGACCAGTGCTAAAACCAATATGCTGACACAAATTTTAATATTGTATAATGCTCATTGAACAAGGACTAATCAAAAGTTGAGCCTTCAAGAAAGGAAATGATTCCCATCACTGTGAATAAGAATTGTCATATATTTTATGACAGCCTGTATCCTCACCTGGTTATATAAAAATAACCATTTGTAGTTTTGTGAAGTCAGCAGTATTATACTGATTAATTCCAGATGGCATTTGTTTTTTTTTTCTCATTTTAATTTGCTTTTTCCATGCGGCTAATTTTTGGTGCCGGCTTAGATTTTACTCTGACAGCTCCAAAAATACGCCCACATGAAATTTTAAATTCTAATTTAACTTTCTGAACTATACCATTAACTGTATCTTTTACTGTGTATTGTCATACCGGATTGCGGCAAAAGTCCCATGACCTGTCTCTGAGTTTCTGGTTTTGAACAAGAGATCTGCTGAGGATCATCAACAATCATTCATCTAGAAATCTACTGATTGAAAATAACCGACTCATGGTATCCACGATTTGGAATTATAACTATTCCCAAGGCAGACCTCAGTAAGTCATCTGAGTAGTAGAGCTATTAAAAGACTTGACCTCCACCAACTTCTGTTCAAGACTTCTCACTGTCAGAATTTGATAACTACGCTCCTAAACAGTAGATTATTAGAGTAAAATCTTCCCAAAAGCAGGTCTTCGACCCAAAATAATGCTCTTAGCAAATTTAATATATTTTTCATTGTTTTTCTCTGTGGTTTTTTTGTTTAAAAAAAAGTTGCTTTAACTTTGCTTACTAAAAAAGAGCTTCCTCATCCTTCTTTTGATATAACTATTTCCATCACACAAGCTTAGTAACTCATAAAGCCTACAAACCTGTGCTTTTACTTGCATTTTCTTCATGCAAAATATTTATAAAATTAAAACAACAACATTAAAATAATAATATTAAAATATGTCTCTGTGAGTTTTGTTTTTGGTTGTTATATGCATACACAGACAAACACAGACACACTCACACACACATATATATATCTATATATACATATATACGTATTCTGAAGAAGTAAGTTCTGGTTCCCTTTGAACTCAAAATACAATAGAAGATTCCAGCTGAAAGTAATTTTTCCTGAGCACATTTACTCACCCCTGCAATGAACTCCCTCGTCATAGCCATCAGAGCAGTCATAGACACCGTTGCAGAGCTGGGACAAGTGAATGCATTTGTTGGTACCAATGCAGCTGACAAAATTCGGGGTGCACTTGAAATCTGCTTCCTCAGGACCTAAAAAGACAGATAGAAAAATTTTTATATCTATTTTTTACATCTACAACAAGACAAAGAAAGTTCTACACTTCATTCCCTTTTCAAAGCTAAGGGTGTCACTCCATGTATTAGTTAATTTTGCAGAATTTAATGCATTGTCATCAGTGTATTTAGGAGAATTAAAGTCATCAAGAAATGATTCCTGTAATTAAAAGGAAATCAATGGGTCAGAGGATTATTTCTCAAAATACAGCTGTTTTACAATTGCTGAAATAAGCTTTGCAGACACTAAAATGTATCATAAGATTTTCAATTGTCCTGTGAATAGCCTATCAAGAATCATATCAAGAGTAATAGGTACCAGTATTTACTTTCACTGTTGTGCTATGCAGATAATTGTGGATATTTATGAAATTACATATAAATGTCTCATATTTATGGCTGCATTAGATCAGAGAAACTATTGCTCCATCCCAGGAGTCTGCCTCTGGAACTGCACAGCCCAGGATGGCACGGAGAGGATAAGGATGCTGTGATTTCTCCCTTTGGGATACCTCCCCCGCTGCAACCACTTGTCTCTGTCCCGTTATCTCTGAAGTGTTAGGTACAGGGATTTTCGAGGGAGGTCAGGGATCTCCTTTGTTTATCTCTTAGACAGGGTTCAGATTGGAAAAAAAAACAAAACCAAAAAACCAAACAAAAAACCTCAAAACAAAACAAAATAAAAAACCAAACCCCAAAAAAGCAACCAAACAAAAACCCCACAAACATAATTCAACATGATAAAGACTTTGAGATTTTTAACACCACAATGAACATTCAGAGGTCTGAAGGGTTCAGCTCATTTAGGGGATGAATCGCAATTATAACTTGCATATGATTAGATACACACAGACCAAAGGCACGGAAACTTTTCAGGAAAACAGCTTAAATCTCCTTGATTGCTTGTGTTGGAGCCTTGGGTGTGTGCTAAACTCTCTAACGGTCCTTTAGGGAAGTCTATGCTAGGATGCACTGTGCTCTAGGGCAATACGCTTTCACCTTCTCTGAGGCACAAACTCCAAGAGGAAGGGCTGAAATCACAGGCAATAGCTGAAAGCTCCCTCACAGGTGGGAAAACCTCGGCTTTGGCAGATCTCGTCTCTTGGAGTCAGCATGACAAACCAAAGGAGAGCTCTGAGGGGGTATTTATGGCTTCTATAACAAATACAGACGGCTCTTAGCAAAGGCCACTAAATAAAAATGTGTCCCAGTTAGAAAACCCTCAGCAGCACAGGGCAGGTGAGCAGAGCAGCACCCCTAACACAGCAGGAAGGCAGGATTTACAGCATCCTGCTCCCTCCTCTGACCTCCCCAGCTTCACACCTTGCAGCCGTGGAGGGACACCAATTACATCCTTGAGGAATTCCTGATTAACAGAAACCCAGCACACCGGCAATCAGGATGAAACGTAATGTATATAGGGAGGAATGTACCATGCCTCAAAAGATTTGTGTGCTTCCAGGATGAAAATAAAACACATACTTTTTTAATAAGGCTGTATGCTACACAGTTAAAGAAAAAAAAATAAAATACCTAAGATCAGGGGTCTAAATAATTTTGGAACTCAAAGGAAATATAAACTGTTCTCGCTATGCTCTCGCTTAAATACACACAAAGCAATGTAGAGGTACTAAAATGTTTCACAAAGAACACATTTTTCCCATATTTTCCAGCAAAATGGAGGAAGAAATCAAAACCAGAAAGTTGAAAGATGATTAAAATTTATCCTAGATGTTAGTACTTGAAGACTATGGTAATAAGAGGCAGAGAATCAGAGAGAAGCTTGGACTTCAGGCATTTTACTCTTCTTTCTGTTACCTGGAGGTAGGACACTTCATCCTATGAAGTATCCCATGCACATAAAGCTTCCTACAGTACCTACAACCCTTGGCAGTGCCCAACATTCCTCTGGGACCTGTTTGACTCCAGAGAGCTTTCAAAAAAGAAAATAAATAAAGCAGTGTAGGATGGCCAACGCTCATTGTCAGGTTGGAGATAGAAAGGTTTAATTTGGTTCCCATTTCAGTTGCATCAGGACTTGAAGGCACCTCACATTTAACAAAACCAAACTAATTTTCTGATTTGCCAGTAATAACTTGCTTATTCATTGTGTTAGAGTAACTGTGATAGGGGGTCAGGAGCGAAAAAGATCTTTTCTTCTAAAATTGGGAACATTCATTAGAAAAAAATTAGATCTGGGAAGCATGTGAACCATGGTACTTGCATTGCTTACATATAAACCCAAGATTGCTGGAGGGCTTTCATACTTTATCAAACAGAAAGCTTGAGATCTGTGAGTAAAACTATATAAATAAATATATATATATCTTCTAAATTTTATGAGTGAAAAGAATGAATCTCTTAATTAACATTTAAAATCTTAATAGTCTAGCCTGATACGCTCCTGTCTATCAAGATTTTGGGATTTAATTTTAATTTGATGCTTCTTGCTTTTAAAATACAAGATTCCTTCAGGACACAAACATCCTGCAATTTTAAATATATTCTCTAACTCAAAGTACTAGTAGGGGAGCTTCCTAATTAGATTTCTTTGATTGGGAACATAGGAGGGGAAACTGAAATATGCTTCAGGAAGTATTATTCATAATGTTTTGTTTCCAAGAGAAATTCTGTGCACCACTTGTCAAAGCAGAAGATTAGAAGCCATTAGCTTATTCATATGATTAAGATAAATTCATATATACTTAGTGTTTGTTTACAAGCATGATGCTTTGGAAGTCAACTTAAAAATGTAGATGAACTTCAGTCCCAAAAAGCTCAGTTTTATAGAAGTTTTGTGACATTTTTTTTCTCAAAATGACTCTAAAAGTTAATAGGTCTCAATCATAATGTCAGTGGAAGAAGACTGAAGGTTCCAAGCACACTGCCCACAATTCCTACCACCTTCACTGAACAAAAAAAAAATTAAGCCAAAGCAAGCTGCATGTTGTGATCCTTTGAAGCAGTACTTGCTTTTCCCACTGAATTCTTCCCAGCTGCTGCACTTTTGAAATGTCTAATGCAAATAAAGATGAGTAGCTTTTTATCTTGTTTACTCCTCTTCCCTCTCCCTTTAACAGACAGCCACTTCTGGCAGTGTTATCAAGTGAACTTCGGGAAAAGGAATTTAAAAGTGTTCTTCTTCAAAATAATCTCAGTGTATTTTACATCAGTGCAAGAATACAAAGAATATAAAAGACGGATGGTGTCTTTTCTTCCCTTCAAGAGACATAATAATTCCTAGCCTTGCCAGTTGGTGGAAAAATAGTCAAAACTACTGGCTGCAATTATGGTAATACACCATCTCGATGTTTCAAACACTCATCATACTGGGATGCCGCTTGGAGGACAAAGAGGATGGAAGCAGCGTTGCTCACACAGTGCTGTGCAGCTCCGGAGACTCTGGCTTAGGCAGCAGGAAATCCAACTGTCTCCTTGAGTCATGGTCTCTGAACAGATGGCTAAGAAATGGGAAAAGAGCGGAGTGGCAGGAGCTGAGCCAGGGCCACAGGGTTTCCCCCTCCCTGGGCTGCAGGCCCAGCCCCAGTGGAGGGTGACTGGAGCACTGGGCAGCTCCCCAGGGATGAGGCACTGTGCCCACCCATGGGTGGGAGTCAGTGTTGGGCCTGGTGAGGGTACCAAGGTTAGGCACAGCCCCGGAATGGCCAGGTGGACAGATCACCGCCCCTTTCCCCAAATCCTCCAGAAAGCAGCCTGTGCCCAGGGGCAGACGGGCTAAAAACAGGAGATTCATTTTGGATCTGGGTTTCTTTGGCTCTTGAATCAACCAGGAAAACCACTTCTGATCTGGTCACACCGTGTCACGCTCGCTGCTTGCTCACAGCATGTGAAGAGAACTGCATCATGTGTTGGTAATACCTGTGCATACTTCACAGGCTGAGGTCCCTTCAGAGAAGGTGCCCTTATGTCAGGAAGGATGGAAAGAGAGTCCTTTTCAATCCTCCACCAGGAAACTATGGGATCAACCAAACATGAGCTCTGGTTTCACACTGAAGAACCATCATGAGAAACTATTAAAGGTCCCTACCAGAACTATCATTTTATCATTCACCTCTGACATGGTATCTGTCTTAAGCTTGTGCTTAATGAAAATTGAAATTCCCTCACTTCAGGCAGTGTTATACTAAATCTCAAACCAGAGAATACAACCAAGAATCTACAAGCTGATTATTTCCACTAACTTTTTTTATCATAAACAATATACAAGTGTTTATTAGCAAAAATTATGGAGAAACATTATTTCATAATGTATGTTTCCTTCTTCTAGAAACACTTTAATGCAAATAAAGGTACAACTTTTTATGCTAAGTTTACTAAGGGGTTACAAAATATGAAAAAAGAGAGACATTTGCAAAAGAAGACATACTAGGGAGCCCAGCAAAAATTCAAAGTCCACAAAATGTTATTACAGTCAAACACACTCCCCGCTTCTTGCCAACTCCTTTAGCGATGTTCCTATTTGACAATTGTGACCAAAAAAAGCATCAAATCTGCTACTTCTCTGTTTATTTTTTCACCTTTGCCTTTCTCAGCTGAGTTTTTACAAAGTGCTTTTTCCTTCAATATCTTAGGCCACTAGTCAGAATTTTCACTAAAAGCACAAGGCAGCCAAATGTGGTACATCCCTTTTACATCACTGCATCCAATTTATTTCAAGACCAGCACCTTTTGAGCAGCTCTAATCCTGAGCTGTCCTCAGCCACAAGAACTAATTACACCAAACTGTGGGATGTCTTCAAAATTCCCATTTCTGCTGTACATCAGTGACTTAGAGATCCTTCCTGCTCTCCTAAGTGTCTTTATGGAATGAATCTTCTCCACAGTGAGCAGTTATCCTGAACAAAACCTTATTCCACAGCCCTTGAATTCAATTCTATTCTTAAGAAGAATAATCCACACAAATTTTGATATCTCTCTGGGTAAATATGGGCTTAAATAAAAGCACTATGGTACAATACAGTATGTGGCTTGTCAAACACATAAGTGAGATTGAGAGGATTTTTCTCTCTGTTAACTAAATTATGGCCATTAGATGTTGCTTTTGTGGGAAAATTAGAGATTAATGGGAAAAAGAGACTATTACTTCCATAACTAATTTTTTTTTAGTGAAATGTTTGAAATCTTCCTCCTCCTCTTTTGAAATCTTCTGAGAGGCTGAATACTATATGTTAATTTCTACAGATACACACATGGTCTCATAACTGCTTTAAAAAAGTTAATTTTCACACAGACAAGATGCACACTTTCAATATATTTGAAACACTGGGATAAATGTATGGAAATTACTTAAAATCTTTACTCTTTGGTATCACATATATGCAAAGAAAGGATTTCATATTTAACAAGGACTTAGCTATCATAAGTAACTCCTTATTCATTGCTACTTTTATCCATGAGCTTTATTCAACCATGTAGACTGATAATTAATATAAATTTGAAGTCACCTTCAATTAATTAATTCAGGTATTCAGCTGTCCATGAAAGAAGGAGAATATTAAATGTGGTAAGATGTGGACAAGTGAAGAGGAAAGTAGGAGAAGTATTGTGTTGTGTGCAGCCTTTGAGCTCAGAGACAGAGCATTCCAAAATAATACTTCACAGGAAAGAACAAAACCACTGACAAATGAATGACTATATCTATAGCATACCCTCACAACTTATGGCCAAAGGTAAGAGAGGAGTTAAGGCTGTAGAAAGCACTACTGAAACAAACAGAAACAAAAGAGGAAATTAAGAACGTCAGAAATGGCTTCGAGCCGTCACAGTTTGCAAGCCAGTCATCTGTGCTGACTCACAGCCCTGACGTGTCCAGCAACAACATCTCTGCCCTCTCTTTGTAAAAGGAAGAGTGTCAACAGGCTTTGACTCATGCTTTTATACAGGGAGAGAAAAAACAGCTATCCAAGCCAAAGTTTCCCAAATCCAGTCAAGGATTTGCATTGGTCCCACCTGGTGAGGCCACATCTTGAATCCTGTGCTCAGTTTTGGGCCTTTCCCTGTAAGACAGACTTTGAGGGGCTGAAGCGGGTCCAGAGAAGGGCACCAGAGCTGGGGAAGCGTCTGGAGCACCAGGAGCAGCTGAGGGAGCTGGGGAGGGGATCAGCCTGGAGAAAAGGAGGTTCAAGGGGGGACATTATCACTCTCTACAACTCTCTGACAGGAGGTTGTAGTGAGATGGGGTCAGCCTCTTCTCCCCAGTAACAAGGGATAGGGCAATAGGAAATGGTCTCAAGTTGCACCAGGAGAGGTTTAGATTGGATATTGGGAAAAATGTCTTTCCCGATAGGGTGATCAGGCACTGGAACAGGTTGCCCAAGGAAGTGGTGGAGTTCTCATCCCTGGAGATATTTAAAAGCTGCGTGGATGTGACACTTGGGGACATGGTTGAGTGGTGAACTCAGTGGTAATGGGTTAACAGTTACACTCGATGATCCCAAAGGAGTTTTCCAACCTAAATGATTCCATGACCCTATGAGATAATATTTGGTAAGTCAAAAACTCGTCAAAAAGAAAAAAAAAAAAAAAGAAAACTACATTAGAATCCTATTCCAAAGCATGGTTTCCAATTTTGTGTGTTACAGTAGATGAAATAGTTCAAAAGGTTATCTAATTGTAAAGCTTAACAAGCCTCATATGGCACACAAAACTCCAATTTCCCTACTCTTGTGACAGGCTTTTAGCACCAGCAGTGGCATTATGTACAAATGTACTCACAGGTGCAACACACACAGCATACGGATATTGGGTTGATGATGCTCTACACTTGCTTGCCTTTACCTCTTTCTCTGTGTGGTTACACAAAATCAAACAGCAGACAGTCAAGATCTAATGCTATACAACTTTATTTGTTTAAATCCTTCTTTTGGTTTCAAACCATGAACACTGTTTGCATACTGCCACGATAACAGCTCTGTTTAAGTTGGCTCTCAGCAAACACTTTCCCTCTGGCCATGTTTTTCCTGATCACTGCTTTCCGTGTGTCAGACACTTGCTCATCTTTGCTACACAGATGTAAATAATTAACAGAGCCACAGGACTCGTCCTTTCTACTGTAATGGAGCTGATAGTCACCAGGAAGAGGAGAAAAGATACGCTGAAGGTTGCACAAAGGCTGATGAAGAGGAAAAAGAAGACAGAGGAAATCCTTCTGAAATAACTCAGTTTTGGATCATTACCCCAAATCCCTCAGGGCACACAGGCTGGGGTGGAGCTGGAGCCAGAATAATGCTCTTTGGGTGGTCAGGCCTAGAGCAGCCACCAGAATCAGGAACCGAATTAAAAGTGGGTTTCACCTAACATTAATGTTCCTAATAAAGCTATAAAAGCCATGGAGGTGTTCAGACTGATAACAGTAAAATCAGCTCACAGCAGCAAGTCCACCTATATTCCTAAATTAAGTTGGACATTTTGCATTCCAAAATTATCTCAAATGGAAAACTCACCTGGAAAATGGAGAAAAAAACCACACCTCAGCCAAAAACCATCTAATATAACAGGTCTACAAGACTTCAGTAATTTTCCACTGAACAGCGCTAAATTTAACCATTTCTGGATTGAATACCATGGCGGTGTGATTTTTTTGTTTCGTTGGTTGGTTTTTGGTTTTTTTTTTAACAAGTTTAAGGGTGATCAGTGAAATCCATGGCCACAAAGGCAATGCTAAACCTTACTTCTCACTGACTGTTCTGCAGCTTCTCTGGTAACAGAAAAATCAAAGAAAAAATGATGGCAAAGAGAAGTGGAGAGGAAATGAGACTGGAGTAGCCTGGGGAGTTCCAATGTTCTTTCCCTCTGTGTCAGAAGATTAAGATAATAAATCAATTAATAAATATATAGTGCTTTAAGACTGCTACACTGTACCAGAATGAAAATTAGGTTTAGGGGAGAGGGTAATACAAACACCCAACTTTACTTTACAGAGGAACAGACAAGGACCAAAAGTCCAAAAGTTATGTATTTTTGTGATTTAAATACCTGGCCTTTACTAAAGTTAGGGTAAATACCCTAATTTTTGCCATTTTGCTTAAATCAAAACATTCCATTCTCTCTGCTGCTTCATATGCACATATGACCTACTAGCATGTTAATACCATATATCACCTTCTCCATTCCCCATCCTATAATACCCTGGAATTGTGGATTTAAATATTAGAAATGGGTCTCTCACAGTTTTTAAACCTCTGGAATTTCTTAAATGTTCCTAAATTCCACCCTTCACCCTAAAATTTTCATTTAAAATTGTCAAAAATGGAATAATATAACCTTGAAAAGTTATATAGTATGGAAGATAAAGCATTATCTCGCAAAAGCTATCAAAAAACACCAAGCTCTTTGCAACCAAATACTGATAAGAAATATCAGGCTGGTGTTTGGAAGCAAGAAGAATGAAGAACCCACAAGAGGACACATCTAGCATGAATTTTTCTTAAAAATCAAGTCTCTATCTTGCCTGCCAAAGCTCAGTGTGGCAGTGATTTTTGATCAAAAACAACAATAAAACAATTCTCACCATGATAATCTTCCATTACAACTGCTGGACATAATACAGTTACACATCAATGAGTTTTAGCATTTTTATACACTCTCTCAATGACCACAGCTTCAGCTGGAGCAGTAAAACTTACCATATATGTGAGAGAATTTACAGTCCCTACAAATTAAAAACCTAAACCACACTTTTATTAAGCTCTTGCACATAGGATGCATCAGAATATAAAGGAAGGTCCTTGTATGTACCTACATAAGCAAAGCCATTGCAAATTTATAATCCCTGGTTATTTCTGGAGAATGGTTTTGCAAACATTTCTCAATGAAGACTGCACGATTAGGAGTGAAAAAAAAAAAGAGTGCATTTTCAGGAAGCAAAAATAATTAATATTCTTTGTACTTGCAGGGACAAAAAAGCTTTGCTAATGGATTTTTTAGGTGATTTACTACAACCCACTAAAAATAATTCATGATCAATGAAGTAAAAAATGAATATTGTCTCATGTAGATGGTCACTCCTCATTAGTTATGAGGAACCTATTTTTAATTTGGAGATTTTGATTTAATTAGTGTCACACGTCTCAAGGCTTTCTTGTGTCAACTGTTGTAATGACTTGATGTCTGCACACAATACAGAACAGGTAATGGAGTCTCAGTTTGAGAAAAATTATATGAGGTGAACAAAAGAAGAGTTAATTACTTAAACAACTAAAGTACCTAATATCAGCAATATTGTAGCACTTGAACATTTCTGTTATAGATATTTACACAGCTCAAGTGTATAAATGTCAGTGGAAAAATGCGTGTAGATGTTCTTCATAAAACAAGATAATTGTGGAGTGGAAGGGCTGGATACAACAACGTGGGACCTGAACCTCTGCAGCACAGCAGCTCTAACAGACATTATAAAAATATATTTGACTATATTTACATCATCCATCTCTCTTTATATTCCATTCCACCATGTTCCAGCTTGGCTCTTCATTAGAATGCAGAAATTCTATTAAAACAGGGGGATAGAAGGAGACTTTTACTGGAACATATCTGTAACAAGCTCTGGAAATTTGATGGAAATCCATGGCCCACATCTTATGAACATTTATGCACCCCCACACAACCTCAGAAACGTCTGTGGATTCAGACAGAATTTACCAAGCTCATGTTTACATCAGAAGAACTGGAATTCAAACCCAGAAATAGTTCTCAAGTCCCAAATGATGTGAAATTTCACAGGGTTTGATGAGATTTATAACATAAGACACTGTTTCGAAAACAAGAAAGGACTAAAACATACGCTGATACCTTAACTTCTTACTTTAAGCAGCAAAACATTTGAAGTTTTCATCTCGTTTGCAATACATTAAGACTTTTCAGCAGATGATGTTAGTATCAACATACATGTTTTATTTATGATTTTGGGATAGAAATTTACCATTAAAATGCATAACTGTTTTCTATAACCACATGAAAATTTAGCTTAGAGGGCCAACATTTTCCAGGTATTTGAGGGTGTGGGTTTTTTTAAAAAAAGACTTACTAAGTCTGTATTACTTATTAATTCTAAAGATTATCTTATATGTTTAATTCAGCTTGAATGCTGAAACTTAGGAATAGATCTCATGCATTTTTAAACTGAGCTAGGCACTTTGCAATCACAAATTTATTCATTTTTATTTTGTACACAGACATATAAATTACATCTAATTAAAATAAATTGTGTAACTTGTTTCTTTTTATGCAGTCATGTACTGAAATGATGAGAACCAATTTTAATTGCTCTAAGTACAAAATATAACACTATAAAAGATCTAATTGGTTTTGTTGGAGTTTAGACTGTGTCAAAAAGATAAAAATTACAGGGCTTCATGTTGTGTAGACACTGAGGGTCCTATTTGATGGGTATTAGCCTATAACTATAAAATTACCTGGAATGTCTTTCATTTCAAACAAAAAATAACATATCTTGTTGTGTATATCATAGTACAGTTTCCATCTCTCACAACATATCCACATCATGAAAATAGGTGAACAAAACCTCAGATGGGCCAAAAATTAGAACAACGGGTAAAAAAATTCTACATTACTTTTAGGAAGTCTTAAATTAGTAGTTCTTAGAGACTTCTAAAGTGCTTTGCAGTGTTATAGGTACTACAGTCGGGAGAGAAAATTAGTTTCACGTTTACCAGCTACAAAATAAAAGAGCCTTCTCTCTCCATTTAGGTGCTCTTAGAATAATTCTAAAGGGGCACTAGTTAACATGATTCAGCCTTGCCTGTATTTGTTTCCCAATACAAAACCCAAAACGCCTCCTGATAACAGCAGGGCAGAAGCCGACAAAGAGCCCACGTCAGACACACCCCCAGCAAATCTCAGCCCTTTCAAGCCAGATCTTCCCCCGTTATTGGACATGTACTAATGAAATTCATGGGAAACTTCCAGCTCATTCAGCTCCACTCCCTTTGAAACAAGATTTTGCTGAACTCAAGGCCGGGCCGCCTCCGCTCTGATTCAATAGGAACACCTGGAGACGTGATCCTTATCCACCTGCTCAGCAGCTCCTGGAGGTTTCTGCAGGGCCAGTCTGCAAAGAGCTGAAGAGCTCATGGCGTATCTGAAGCAACGCTTTAAAACGTCATTTTCAGTGTAATTCTGTGTGATAATGTTGTTTGAAGCAAAAATTGGTATTTCACCACTAATATAATAGCCCAGCAGAGTGGAATTTCCAGGAAATCGTGCCTGCCTCGTAATAGAATCCTCGCCAAGTGAAAGGGACGGGGGCATTAAAGTCTGGCCAGTCTGAAGAAGCAAGAACAATTTCATGTGAAATACAGAGGAAATACAGTGGCATTAAAAGTATTATTTGCCTGCTGAATTCTGCTCACTGAGGAGAACTATGGAGATGTTTTCTCCCACATCAGCACAGCTTCTCAGAGCTGAGCACTTAGACTTTTAGTGCTTATAGTGTATTTTAAGCCTTCCACCATGCCCTAGAACAGCTGAACACTTCAGAGGACTCAAGAGGAAAGGCAGTCCAGAAGCACAGTGACTTTGGCTCAGGCACAGGGAAATGAATGATAACACCTGAGTGCTGGTATCTACTGGACAGATAATATCCCAAAGAAGATCGAACACAATATCCCAAAATACATTCAACTTTTCATGTTTTACCATATCTTGCAGCATTTCTTCTAAAAGTAATAGTGCTATAAACCTGAGGAAAAGATACAGCTGAGATGTAAGAACTCCGACCAACATCTGCTATGCCCAAGTGTGATTCATCACTACGGTGTAAGAGCAATTTGTGCAAATCTCAGGTGTGAGTCAAGGCACGTTGTGAGGAGGTACTGGAGAGAGAGAAGAAAGCCACCTAATCTCAAGAAAGAGCTTAAATGAGGAAAGAGAAGCAGTTGTTTCTTTATTTCTTGTCATACTTCATAATGGTAGGTGTCCCATTCTTGGAAACATTCAAATTCCGGATGGACAGAGCTCTGAGCAACCTGATCTAATCGAAAATGTCCCTGCTCACTGCAGGGGGCTGAACTTAGATGAGCTTTAAAGGCCCCTTCAAACACAAACTATTCTATGATCTCAGCCTGCCTTCTCTCCTCTCTCCAATACAGTAGTGCTGTTCAGCCATGAGATTCATAATTTCTGGGAAATCACTTCCATCATGGTGAGCTTGAGATAGTGCTTACTAAGTAATCCAGCCCTTATTGGTGCTCATCAAGGTCTGGCCAAAAGGTGTATATGTCAAAGAACAGTCCTTAAAAAGTGTACTCCAAAATGAGAAAAAAAAAAACCCTTTTGTTTTATATGATAATATATTTAAAGGGATCCAAGCCATTACTAAAATCCTAGGTAGGTAACCTAATCATAATGACAAAAAAACCCCACAAAATAACTTATTGTTATGAAATATGAACTAAAATCAAACCTCTTCCACATAAGTCTATATGAAAAGATAAGACATTACAAATTAAATGGACATAGAACACAACTTGTCTTAACGTATATAGACACCATTTTTAGGAAGATTTTATGCACCTCTACTAGAATTTTATGGTGATTAATTAGGCAAAATAAGCATGTAGATGATAGAAATGGAGATATGCTTGTATTTTTAACACTCATAAAAAACTACTTTATTGAAAGTGTTTCATCTCTTTCACAATAGGACTAGTGGTGAAGAGATTTCCAGGTAATCACAACAGAGTGTGCTGAGCTGGACTGATGACTGCTGTTAAGACTATTTGCTCCAATATTGGGCTTTAACTGTCAAAAATCAAGATTTAAAACTGTATTCAGGTGAATAGTTGTAATGTTTTCAAACATCAAACCCAAGAAAGTGTCAAAATGGTTTATAAAGAAGATATATTGTATGCTGGTTTTATATATTACATTCTAAACTTTATAACATGATACTCTGTCAAAATAAAAGTGGAGTTTCTGTCTAGAACTTTTTCTACTGTCTTGTGCTAATACATCATGACTCAAGAATTATAGGAAATTTCAACATGGAAAAAAATTTTTAACACTGGATCTGTATTTATAAAAACAATTTAGAGCTCTTATACCGATCTGTAACAAAAATAGTTTCAGATTTAGGCAGGAAAAGCATACAATTATCCTTGTAATTTCACGATGATTAAAAAAATATAAACCTTTATCATGTAATGGAGAAATAGTGCTCACTGATTTACCTGTAGAAATACAGACCTAGGCCATGTTGATATGGAAGAATTTTCTGGTATGAGCTTGCTATCTTCAACTCCAATTCTATAAGGACCTTTACATGTATGGGCACAGAATCCTGCCCTTCTGGAACAGGGATAGTACAAATGACATCATACTGATTATTTTTCTATTATATTTATATTTTAAAAAAAACCCAACACTAGAATTTTTTAAGATGTCTTTCTTAAATACTACTGAACGCTTACAGTGTTCAGTAATTCTTGATGAGAATGAGCAGTACCTAAAGAAGGTATAGGCTTTCTGAAGCTCAGAGTTAGTGCTGAACTTTAAGTATCTTTAGAGTAGGGACATTTATTGTTCACTTCAAACAGAAAGCAGAAATTTTCCCGGAAAGTGACAGACACTGGTGGGTTTTTTTAAAGAAAGTCTACAATGGTTGACTAAATAATAACACAAAGTATATATCTGATATCTAAGGAAGATGCATGAGTGAGTTTGAATGCTATCAGAATTATTTACACCCTTTACAGTCAGCTTATAGGAGGAGTAGTTCATTTATTTGAATATAATTTCAAGAAATTCCTTTTGTGGTTAGTGAACCTATGCGCATTTAGTGAAGCACAAAAGTCACTTTATTCTGATGAAAACAGCTCAGAAAGAAAAGATTGTAATACTCATATTTTACCTTGAATACATTCCTAAGGACTTTTAGGACATATAAATTTAAAGGATTCCATTTAGAGACTGCTGCATTGACAATGTTATCTTATCAATCTCCATAGTTTGCCTTTGTGCCATATATTTCTGGGTTAGAATGTAAAAGGTAACATAATTGCCTTCCTTTTCTTAACAGGGCTTAGCTTTCATCCATGCTCAACTCCTATTAACCTTTAGCAACTCCACAAGAGCAGGATTTGATTTTAGTTATCACAAGTTCACATATTTTTAACATTCAGCTTCTTAGAGCTGAGTATCTCTTATTTCCTTCCTGTGTGAAGTAACCAATGGTGATGACAGATATTTTGCTTTAAAAACATTTTGCAAATATTTAATTTTGTTTCTGTTTACTACCTCCCACACCTTCAAAAAATTCTGGGTCTAGATCCACAGCATGTAAGGCATGTGGAGTGAAATTAGATGAAATTTGGACAAACTAAATTCAATACTGGGACTGAAAATGTCTTCTAAACTCAGTGAGTGACATTCATTTTCATTTCCAAGTATTTCTATGTAACCTGAGTTAGCTCAAAAGAGAGGTGTTTGCATAGCACGAGGAAGCATCATGGTACCTGCCACAAACCATTAGCTGCCACAAACAAATTTTCAAACAATTTAAATTAATTTGTCTTGACCATTAACTCCAGCTGGGATCAACCTGGGCTCTGAGGGCTGTAACTACACCAATGCTGGCTCTTACTGCTCTAAGGCAAAGAGAAAACTGAATATTCCTTCTTATTTCCTGGCCAATAAACTGAATTGCAGGTTAAGAAGGTTGGAATAGACTGAAGATTTTGTATTGTACTTTTGCGTTTTACTAGAAAAAGATGGAGGTAGGCACATTATCACAGCTTTCTTTTTGAGAGCTGTTCATTTGCTGCACAAATACTCCGCGGTGGTTTGCTCTTTGAAAATGCATAATATTTAAGAACAAAGCCTGTAGGGATCCAATGTTGTGCCCAACTACCCATTTTTACTTCATTGGTTTTGCTTAAAAAAGGAAAAAAAAAATTGTCAGAACCTCTCCATGGAGAAACTTGCATTTGTGCTCTGACTAAAAACAGAGACCAAAATCAATTGTGTTGGTTTTACTGTCCATTTGTGGCGGTTGATTTGCCCATTTTTTGTGAGATTTTTTTTTATGTCCTTCTAAGTCCAAGAAGATCAGTTAAGAAGATCAGTAGCTGGGACAATTTTTTTATCCCCATTTTACTGGTTCAAAAATGATCTTTCATTCCCAAGCTATTGAAATTTGTTTCCGTTTTAGAAGAATGTAAGAAATTTCTTTTTTTTCCTGATCTTTGACCTGTACATCTCAATTTTAAAGAGTCTAAGTAAACAATGGAGTTGAAGGGAAGTATTTTAAATGTCACTTTTATTCATGTTTTTTCTCACAGAAGCTTCTTGCTTTTTCACATGCTAGAAATGATTAAAAAGGAGAAGTCCACACCATGAAGAATGGCCTTTGCCTCTGGACTTCTTAACTACAACAAGTAATTGAAAGGTGGTTTCCTTTTTCTCTCTGTTATTGTCCTATGGATGCTCTAATGGAAAAAAAAAAAAAATGCTGTTTGTGGGATCTTCCTCCCATCTTCTGTTATCTCTGCCTCCTGGTGGTCTTTGTTTTTTTAAGTTTTTATTCAAAAAAATACCACTTTTCAGTGCTTCTTTACTCCTGACTCATTTTCTGCTATTCACATGCCTTTCTCTTACAGTCACTGGTTTTACCCTGGTGCACTTATTTTACACATTAAAAGAAAGGTATTGAAGCTGAGATCACAGTATAATAAAAATATTGGCCCCATTTTTCCTTGCAAACACATCGCCTGATTTTCACATCTGTTCCTTGGAATCTTATTCCTCACCTTGCTTGTACCAGATTTGCTTCAAAGTAATTCTCTTAGAGCAGAACAGTAACCAGTAAACCTCGCGGCCTGTGGACCAGTACCCAAATACATTTCAAGGACTTTAATTTTCTGTGAAAAGGAAGCGTTTTTCCCATTTATTTTCATAAAACAACACTTGTGAGGCTCCTTGCTTCAGGCAGTGGCTCATGTGAATATCAGTTTAAAAAGTTTCTACCCCTCACACTGACTGCAGTCTAGCTACAGAATCCACCAGTGAGTACAGATATCAGGGATAAATAAGTAAGTAAGTAAATAAATAAATAAATAAATAAAGTATTTGTGCTAGCATATCTGCATAGTCAAAGTAATACTGGAAGCATAACCCAGAATGAGAGACAAAACATAGAATGGTTTGGGTTGGAAGTTCCAACACTCCTACCCTGGGTAGGGATGCCACCAGGAGAGAAATTAGGCAACAGATAAATGCAGCAAATGGAGGAAGGAAAAAAAAGAGAAAGGAAAAAAAAAAAAGCCAAACCCCTCAAGATCTACGTCTGCTATAATATTTTTGTGCACTTCTTTTCTTTAAGACCTACAATTCTTGCTGATTGGCTTTGATTGATGAGTAAGCTTCTTTCTTAATTTAAATGAGTTGAAAAAAATAAGGCCTGACATATCTATATATTCAATGAATGTATTTGTACGTCTACAAATAGATAAATGGATCCTTTATTCACTTCCATGAAGGCACCTTTATATGTTGAAAGATAAACAAGAGGAAGATTTGTAGAGCTCTATAAAAGTTCCAAAACCTTGTCAGTGCTTTCATTGTTTTGCTGGTGTATTTACTGGTGTGCAGACACAAACAGCTATTACCTGAAAGATTTTCAATCTGAGGTCTAATTTAACTTCTTTAGTTCCCAGCTGAGCTTTTAGAGAAACTGCCATGGCTTCTGAGAAAAAAAGTCCTAGACTTAGGTGCCTCAAAGAACAAACCTATTTGTTAGCTACTTAAAGTCTGAGACACGCTGAGTTCCCAAAAATCCTCTGTTCTCAACAAATTATTCAAAGTTCAAGTTTTACATGTTTGAATGCAGTTTAACAGACTATTGAAATTCTGTACATCCACTGTCTGGATTTTAACTGGTTTAACAAGTGGATTACAAGACAGGCAGAGAGCGTTTTATTCATCATTCAGGGGCGCCACATTATTCGGTGACTAACTGCTGTACTGAACATCCTCCTCCCTGTTCCACAGCTTGACTTCTCCCCAGTTGTGGGCAGTGTACAGCGAGCTTTGCTTTCAGAGAGGCCGTGCCACGGGGGTAATGGAATTCATGCTTGGCCTATTGTGCAGAACTGCCAATTTTGCTCCTGCCCGGCTACTTCATAGCACGACTTCTAGTTCACAGCAAATCTCTTCCCTTTCTGAACATGAACTGTGAATTATACAATTAGTGTCCTTTTATATCTGAAGAAAGAAATCTAAATGTTAACTAAATACAATTTTCCTCTTGATGTGTATTCACAATGGTGCCTCAGTCCTCTTAGTCCACCAACCACGCACTATTAATCGGCCTTTTTCTTCCTTCAGACCAACTATTTCATCTCACTTGTAAAACTCTGTTTACCACCAAGATTTCATGTTTCTGAACACTTTTGCAGCTTTATTTTCATCAGCTTCAGTTAGTCCCTGTGCCACAGCAATTCCAGGGAGACTGTGCATCTTAACATCTTTCCCTAACTTTCTAGAAAAGTAGATTTCCCAGCCGATCTCAAGGAAAGCAAAGATTTTTTGTAACAAAATGAAAGAAGACTTTTCAGTGACCTCTTTTTCTAATCTACAGAGCTTCATGGCTTTTTTAATTTGTCCTTTTTTAACTGAGAATTTCCCTAGGTTTTCTATTGCTAACATTCATTAGCTTTTTTGCTACAGCCTCCTTTTTTCATTTTCAAATAGAAACTCAACAGCAAGAAGAAAATTGGTTTTGTTTTTTGAAAATGGTCCCCAGAATGCTGCTGTAAACGAGTTGAGATTTCTCAGCTGGAGCAGAAGAAACATGCAAACTTGAATTTTCTACATCTTTGATGACTAGACACTGGTTTATTCTGTGCTTTCTGATATCATAATTTTCTCAATAGCATTTAATTAAAACTAATAATGTCCATGCACTGTGCCTATTTCAACATCCAGCAGTTCCTGTTCACCGAAGTCCATATATTCCAATGTGTAACTCCTGATATAACAACTTAACTCTCTGTCCTGTACCAGTTCATATTTGTAAGACTATACCCAAAGTATCTGCCCTGCCCATTACTGCAGCTCTTGGACAGCACTGGTAAGATCAGTAAGTAAAATAATTTTGTTTTGCTTTGTTTTTAATGAGAAAGCTGAGACTTCTTCTTGCTGTAGCTTAAATTGTTCATCATTTCAGATACCATCTGGTTTGTGCTGGACAAATGCCACAGACAGATAAATACTCCCAGAAAGAGACTTGGTGGTTATTGCCCAATTCATACTTTAGCTCTGGTTTATTTACACTGTGAGTCTTTCCGGGTTTATAACCATATTTTCTGTCACTTGCAGGAAATCATCCTCTTTCATTAAACTATTTTACTTTTTATTTATTTATGTATTTTTGTTTAATACAGCATCCAGTGAACTTAAGAAAACAAATAATCAATTATCATAAAGTCTTGGAACCTTCTGCTCCCTCCCATCATTTCTGATGTGAACAGTGGGTAGTGGCATCAGGCAGTCAACTTTTAGAGCAGGAACAAGTAATGCAACAAGAGTTATTTTAGCCTTGACAGACAACTCCACCTCCCAGCCCCTCATGGACACGTTACAACTCAGTGAAATGAAAAGCAGTTTTCAATGGGGAGGAATTGATTTTATGCCTGCACTGAACTTGGGAAAACTGCCTCGTAAAGAAAAGAGTATTGTTTTTTCTTCCAAGTTTTGAAAATGACTTAAAAGAAAAAGAAATTTTTCTGCTCTCTCTCTCTCTGTCTGGTTTTTATGGAAGGATAGTTCTCCCACTCAAAGCCTGTTTGAAAGTCAAAGCACAGTCACATGTACGCACTCACAGAGCTGGCAGGCAAATACCTTTAATGTTTGTTATGTCTTCTAAAAGCTTCCCAGTAAAAGCTATAGGTAATTAACCCCCTTCCCCCTCCCATATCCAATTTTGCAGGCACCATGCCTACTGTTTTTTGCAGGATAGGAGTGAAATTCAGTGGTGAGGTGATGCTGGGAAGCCAGTGCAAGCTCAGACATCCTTCGAGCATGGCGAAGTTTGATCATGTTCATCCCGGCACACAGCAGTGCCCCACATGTCATAGAAATGGATTATCACTTTTGATTCACGCAAGTGTCCCCTACTCAGGCAAGCATCCTTCAAACCCATAGCATTTTGTGGTGGCAATGCTGTGACCACTAGTTCCATCCCTTAGATGAAAACTTCTAAAGCCAGACTACTTGTTTGAAGGCTGCATTGTCACAAGCCGCTGCACTAATTAAAGAAGAAAATCCAAATTTCTCCATAGTAATTGACACTGTGAAGGAACTGAATCCTTTACAAGCTGCTTTTCCAGCTGTTATCTCACTTTTTCACCTCTCTCTCTCTCTGTACCTTCTCACAAGTGTTTTGGCTTTTTTTTTCCCCTTGACCTGAAGTGATTTATAACTTATCTGCGTTCAACAACTGGGAAGACTGCTTGAGTAACTGACATCTGTTTCCGTACAGCCAGAGATCTCCCTGTCACCCCTGGTCTGAGGACAGGTGTTGACATGCACAGAGATCCAAGTGATTGTCAGATCTGACTGAAATCGGTCTTTTGCAGAGCTTCAGTGAGCTGCTGAACACACACAGTCTGAGGAGAACAAGTCCCTCAGTGCCCATGAGCTCACATTAATTCTTCAGGCCAGCATAACAATTGGGCTTTGACCCTGTTTTGGGGCTTGATGCAAAAACAACCTTGGAAAAAAAAAGGCAAGACTCCTTATCCCTCTCTGATCTAAAACCTACACCTTCACCAATAAACAAAATTGATAATAAACAAAATATTGATAAAAGTAAAATTAAAAAAACCAAACCCAACAAAAACTCTTCAGAGAAATTGCATTTCATGAAAGTCTGTAGTAAGTAAAAATTATCCCAAAATCTCACAGAACTCTGAGATTTAATTCTTATTAAGCTCACTAACTTAATTCTGCCAAAACCCTTCTCCATCATGCACAAAATGAGCAAGACAACTGTTAGTCCTTGCAAACTACAAGGTGTAAGTGAAAGCCAGGATATCACAGTAGTCTTCAGGACATGGAATGAATCCTGTCCATTCTGGGACGTAGGAAGGCAAATAAGTGGGCAGATTGGTAGACAGGTGGGATATTTTATTTGTTCCATTAGCTGAGTTTATGTCAAAAGAAATGACATTATGAAAGGAAGGGAGAGCACAGAGTGGCATTTTCATCAGTGATTTTTCTCCTTCTGTATTAGATGAGGCATGAAGACAGCACGTGAAAACACCATTTTACAGTGACAGAGACTTCAAAAAGAAAAAAGGCAAATGTCAGCAAAAACATACAAAAATAATGTATGCGAAATCATTTAAAGAAGATGATGAACAGAAAGAAGAGGAAGGATGAAGAACAGTAACTACATTTAGAACAGAAAAAAAAGCTTTGAGAGCACTAGTTTGGTAAGTCTTCCAGTGGGTACATCTTCAAGACTAACAGCTGCTTTTATGTTGCTGAGCCTTTAATGAAAGGCCACCAACTTTTGGCCAGAGAAATCTTTTCTGAAAACTGTTACTACGTCATTCAGCAAAAGCTGCTCCTCGTGTACTTGTAAGTGAATTTTGTCATCCTTCTATATGGACACTTGGTCTTGGTACTAGGCAAAACTCTTAACCTGAGCAAAGAGACAATGCAATCAAAGGACAAAATTCACCAGATGGGAATAACGACTAAAATAAAATCAGATGTCCGAAAAAAGCCAGAGTGAAGTAGCAAGTAGGAGGTACCACAAGAAAATAGAGAAAAAACACCTGCACTGACTCTGACGCAGGTCTGATGGCAGCATCAAGGGTTTGACAAACTGGGTGATGATGTGCTTGGCAAAAGCGCCATTTCTGAAACAGATAATTATTCTCTAAAATTTAAAAGCACAAAACCTCCCATGCAGTTTTTATTATATTACGTTAAGAAGAGCACACAGCATGTATTAGGTAAGATACTGATTATTCACTCCAGCTTTCACATCTGAGCTCAGGTATAATAAAGGGAAACAGCCTGGATGGCCATGAGAAAGAAAAGTCCAGGCTGGCAATCCTGCACATACCAGCTCTGTGGTGGCCTGATTAATTATTCTATTCATTCAGAACCATTTAAAAGAAGTTTAAAATGACAAATTCCCAGATTGAAAAAACATACACAACTACCAAATAATTCACTTACAGGTGGAACACACAGATGAGAACTGAACACTTGCAGAACCACATCTCCCTTGCCTTTAAATTAAATGTTGCTACTAAATATATAGTATGTAAGGTGCAACTAACAGATACTCTTTTGTAATCTTTATGCAACAGATCCCCTCTGCACTAACCTCACACATGAAATGAGAACAATGTGGTTTCATACATTTATGATCTTCAGTCACCATCTGCTTCAAATAGTTGACTGTATATGGCACCCTGTAATCCTCCTCAGAAATGCATTTACTTACACAAATCATTAAGAAATTGTAATAGAAAAAACATGAAAGTTTGATTTAGAAATAAAATCTTCCAGCGAGCTGCAGATCCAGATTTTAACATGATTTCGATTACAGTCCCTGAATTCCAGGAGGACATGTCAATATTGGTATGTCTTTCTCATTTTCCTGAAATATATATCTAGCTGCATTTAACATAATCAATGAGGCTTTAATTTGGAAAACATCAGATGAGGGTTCTCAAGGGTATGTTGATGGTGAGTATGTAAATTATTAAATTCAAGTAATTGAATGTACAGGAAAACCAAAAAATGCCTGCTAGAACATGAATAATTGACTACATACTAAGGGCATGCACAATACATTTTTGAGTAACTTGTTTATTAGACCCATAATTGAAATTTTTCTTCCATTTGGAGCTATTAATATTCTCTAACCTTTCTATAAAGCACCTGATGTTCTTTATTCCAAACTTCCAAGCCTGATGCTGAGAGGCTAATTCAGTTAACATCTATATAATTACACGGAGATTGTGTGGCTCTATTAGTTAATATTTGTTCCTTATTTATTTATAGCAACATAAATCAAGAATAAGTTCACAGAAATCAAGGCAATTACAGGGCTATAAAGGAGATTCAGATAAAGATGACCTACACCATTAGAATAAAGGCTCATTATGGCTGCTTTTCAAGTAGGAAAAATTGATTGATGATGGGGGACTATTTCCCAAGAGCAAAATATCCAAGAAATATAGAACCTTTTCACCTGACAGGAATGATCATACTTAGTCATTATTCAAAATCAGGCTAGTCATTAATGCAATGCACTTGCCAGCATAAGTTTCTTACAAGCCATTTGACTATTTATGTATCCCATGGTGCTACACAATTAGTTCCTGAATTCCAGTGACATTCCTTCCCTGCTTTGATCTCTCCTCAATCAAACCAGCTGTGAACATCAGGTAACAGACGTGTACATAACATTTTCTTTGCACAATTTTGTGAATAAAAGTAAGTTTTTATTATGCTGGCAAGGAGAAAATAAAAGGCCCCATGAATTAAGAAAACCCAACAATGTAATTCATTGATTTTCTTGCAACTTGGGCCTGCAAATAACTTTTTGCAACTTAGCTTTGTCCTAACTGCTGATATATAATGACTTTTTAACTTTTAACTAAAGATCAAATCAAGGTTACTTGCAGTTTTAATTAAAGCTGCAGCCTCTGAGTACTGACTGGGTGAAAGAAGGATTGTACTGCTGGAGGAATTGCCTTTTAAACTTTCATATTGCTCTTTGTTATTTATTCTGTATTTCCACAACAGGATTAAGCAGCCCAACATCAACCTCGTGTTTGAGACTTAAGAAACATTCTGTATGCTGTTGTTCAGACTAACATAAGGAGAGGAAAGAAACAAAATTCTCTATTTCTTGAACCTCTGCTTCCATTCCTTCATCCCAAATGTTGTAAAACCTATTACATGTGATAATCACAAAATACCAGTAACAAGGACCTAAGAAAATTTGCACCACTTCCACACAGTATTTAAACAAATGCATGTTGTAAGGATAGAATAGACAGAACTAATTTTGAAAAAAAAATGCTAGTATTTTATCTTCCAGTGTTCTGGAAGATCTCCTTTGTTTACTTTAGAAGTGCACATAGAATCACAGACTTGCCAAGGCTGGAAAGATCTTTAAATCACCAAGTCCACTGTCAAATCCAGCACCACCACCAGGCTCACCAACAAACCGTGTCCTCAGGTGCCAGATCCACATGTTTTTTGAACACTTCCAGGGATGGTGACCGCACCACTTTGCTGGCCAGCCTGTTCCAACGCCTTACAACCCTGTTCCACGATTTATTTTTTTTTTTTCCCTAATATCTAATCTAAACCTCCCCCAGAATCCCCGAGCTGAACTAAACCATTAATGCAGACACAGCCTGGCAGTGAGGCAGAATCACTGCTATCCCCGTGTGAGCTCCCAGAGAGGGCAAGTGAGTGCCTAAGGATGGAGACACCGGGGCACTGGAGGCGAATCCCTTTGGTACCATATGGGATAAGCTAAAATCTCAACTGAATTTACTCATGTTCCACTGTTCTTCACAATTTCAGTGGCAGAACAGTTCGCAGTCAGAGCAACCGCTGCAGAACACTTCAGGAGTGTGCAAATTCAAAGCCTGGGAGAAGCAATGCTGGGATTCAGCTGGATGGTTTTGGGGGGCAATTTGGTGAACGTTTTCAATTTAAAGTACCAATGAATTACGCAGAAACCAAATATAAACCATTTTATTTTCATTTAGTAAAATTTTAAGCTCAGTTGTTTAATGTGACACTAAGTAAAAGTAGCGAGGTGAAGTTTCTTCATGGTATTTTCCCATGCGTGTTGATTGTAAATCTGTACTCACATTTAATTTTTTTAACAACCTTTAGTTTAAATAAAATTCATGCCACTTAAATCTCTGCAGACTATTCACAAATAATAGATAAATCTATATGCATGTACACCCTGACACAAGATTCATCAAAGTCTTACAACTCACTTATTTTTGTTAATCCAAATTACAGACTCTAAGGCAGGAAGCTTTCTCTGGCATTGGTAGCTGTCAAAAAAACTTACCTAAAAAAAGAACCTGGGAGACAGTGCTGCATTTTAATTTCCATCTGATTTCAAAACAAGATATTTTATTGTCCTACGGGCAAATTACTTCAGAACATGATGGTGTGAATGTGGCATTGTTTCAGTCTGATAAATGCTTTGCTTCCAGCTACTTTTTCCACTCCTTCACTTAAAATATTTTGGCTTTCGTGTTTACTTCCGGCTGCTATTACTAATACTCCTTCACCCACTATCTTATTTATTTTTTAGATACTCCTGGTTTGGTTATCTACTCTTAGATTTGATTTTTTTTTTCCTCACCTACATTATTAGCTATCTGCTTTTTTCTTTAATATATAAGCACACAGGTTTTCTCCCCATAGTTCTGGTTGATTCTTAATTTTTTTCTCTTAGTTTTCACAATAGAACTTTTCATCCAAGTCACTGCTGTAGCTTGACAATTCAGCTTAAATGTCAGGAAGGAATGAGACAATTATTGCCCAATTACAAGGTCCTTTTTGAAGATGTTCCATCTCAAAGATCCTCCACTTCTACTTTCTTCTGAGCTGGCAGAATTGGTGACATGATCCATAGCTTGAACATGGACTGTCATTATAATATCAGCATAAACTGTTCAAATCTTTGTTATGCAGGCACAGAAGAAATGTGCCACATGTAGTATTTGATTATTGAATAATATTTAATTTAGCTAAAACATAATAATAGTTAAATGGAAAATTCTTCACAGAACAGGTAGGCCCTTAAATGTCTTGACTTCTAAGATAATCTTTCACTATATGATTCTGTGTGAATGAACTCAAAAAGGATTCAAAAATCTTGTCTGAACAAACTCGAAATATTTGATATGTCAGTATTCATCTCTCATTTTATAGCTTTTTTCCCTCAAGCATCAATCTGAATATCATTAGCTTTCCATAAGTGTTTGCAGAAAGAAAAACTTTTGCATCTTTTCAGTGTTTTCAAAAGAAGTTATTTGTTCAACAACTTGAAGATACTTTTTATCTTCCCTCCGTTCATAAAAATGTGGGATTTCACAGGAATTAAAGCTCTATTCACAGTTCATTACTCTGCAGACTAACAGCGTTAATTGGTCAAATAATTATTTGCTCAGAACATTTCAGCCAATTATCTTGAAGTATGCTGCTGGGGGAGAGGGAGGGTTATTTGTCAAGAGGATGCAGCTGCAGAGCACTTTCCACGTTATCAGAAAATAATCTGACTGCGTCTGGATAGGATGAGGAACATTTTTTTTAATTACGTTTTTTTGTTAAAAAGATATGAAATAATCCCTATGCCAGCTGTTCCTTTTATCCAAGCTACTCAATAACTTTTAATCTTAATAAAAAATGATAAGCCAAAAAGTTCCCTGTGTGGGAATCTGTCCCTTTCCACAGGAAAGCATCAGAAATTCCATGAGGGCACTTGTAGCTCTGGGTGAGAGGCAGTTGCCCATCACGGTAGGAAAGGTAAGAGAAAAGATCTGTTTGATGCCTGTGTCCTGCAGCACCAACCACAGTAATTACAGCACAGCTCTGGTCACTGTACACAAGGCAACAAAGAAATTCTCAGCAGTTGGTCACAAGCAGAATTTAATTTCTTTAGAAGAGTATTTCTCTATAGCTGAGAACACAACCTTATCTCTGCAGCTTTGTTTACTTCACCCATTGATTTAGATCCAGAAGATAGAATTTATTTCAGTGATAAACTCCTGAACAATGTAGATGCAGCATTTATCCTCTTTTGTGCCATCTTTTTTAAAAACTCATAAAGCTTTTTTATTACAAGCACACCGTCCAAATATTACTGATTTCCTGAGATGTGCCCCTCACAGTGAATGTGCCTCATTTCATAAGACACACAGAATAGAAAAGTTCAGTTTGAAAGAAAGATACTCAAGCCTCTCAACTCTGAAAATATTGAGAACTTGTCAAGGAACAATGGGGGAAAACCAATCAGAGCAGTATATACCAATTTCAGAAGACAATTTGCCAATCACTTGCTCTACTCTGAGCTTCTGTGGGGAAGTTCTCCTAAATAACAACAATTTGACTGGCAAATTGTAGAGCTGCAAAAGCTCATCTTTGGCATCTCCATTAAAAGGCTTTCAGCTACTCCTTAGCTTGCTGAATGTAGTTTTATTTTGTTTACTTGTTTGGCTGTAATTGCATGCAATTTGTAATTGTGCCTTCCCCTATAATTACATATACCACTTTTCCTAGTGAAAAAATGATGCAGCAATCACCAAAGTATGGCAGTATAAAGATATATGTGGTGAAAATTGATAGGTTTTCACTACTACATATGTTTTTAGTGTGTATAGATACAGAAAATAATGAAGACCTGGCTGTGCACACTGTTCAAAGCTGCACAATTTGGCAATGGAAATATAAACATGCATTAAAATTCTTTTCATCTTAATGATCACAGTGCAATAAATAATTTGCTCAAGTAAAATCCTTTCATTGTTTCAAATCTTTTTTCGGATAACTATGTAGACTCACAACACTGTAATTAACTGAAATAGAGATATTTTACAAACTGTTGTACGGTATCCAGTGAGTCTTATATAGTGCAACTTTTTATATGCTGTATTTCATTGATTTCTAAAAATAGGTCTAAAACACCTAAGTCTTTCAGATACCAAATGGATGCTTTTGATAATCCCTTCAGATATGAATTGAAGAAAACTTTGTTTATACAGAAATGGGGACAAGTTATGTAGCAGAATTGTACAGTAATGGAAACAGATGTTAATGCAGTTCACTGAAATGAAAACATAATCCAAAGTTTAATTCAGAATCCAATCTGAACTGAGTAAGATTACTGCAACTGTAGATGAGAAATTATGAAAAACAAGAGAGGAAATTCTCATTGTCCTTCCCCCCATTCACGAGGAGACAACACCCTGAGAACCCATCTCACACTAGCTGCTTCTCTCTCATTAAAGCTGTGCTCAACCACTGATTTAGTTTCCTTTTTCTTATAGGAAATCTTAGATCTAACAGCAGTGTAGAATCCACAACCAAGAACTAAGCCCTGTAGTCTCTCCATCATGCAAAATGTGACACTCCCAAAGGATCTCTGAGCACATGGAGCAAAGAGGCACAGGGAAACATTGGCCACATATTAGTTTCCAGTTTAAAGATGTCTAAGACTGAAACAAAACTGTGCGATAGGCACGGGTATGAATCCTTCAGAAAGAAATGGAACTGAGTCCTAAGCCATTATAGATGAGTGGGACAGCAGGGACATCACAAGTTCTCACACCTCAAGCACCAAGTTAATAAAAAGATCCCTGAAGTTTTGATTATCACTGTGTCTAACTTGTGGACTAGATCTGCCAAGCTTAGATAAGTGTTTATCCCTAATTTCTCTAGCTGAGGTGGGTTTCGGATGCACAGAAAAGCAAACCCTAGCACACCTTCCCGTCAGAAAGAGTTCTCCAAAAGTTTGAAGAATCTTCAGTCATCCCCTGCGTGAGGGTGGATGGAATCCCATCCGGAGTTAAGCTACTGATGGAATGAGGAACTTCGCTTTAGTTTGGAGAAACGCAACTTTTCTCCTAGTGCTTCAAATGCATGCTACTTAAACTTCAGGCCCACAGACATGAATTTAATATCCAAAAGTATGGAAAAGCACATTGCACCAGCTAACCAAAATATTTCTGTAGTACTGACAAAACGCTAGCAAAATATTTGGATTCCTTTAGGATCACTGTTAACAAAAGCGAAGTGAAGAAATAAAACAGCTCAAGCAACTGGCCACAAGGAAAACATTTCAGTCACTTAGATAAAATAGCTGCAATTTTAACAACAGCATTACTAACACTCCATAAAAAAGCACGTGCATAAAACCTGCTAACTACCAGCAGCGTATGTGCACTGGAGCCTAAATGTTCTCCTCTGGCATAAGAACATCCACATATGGTGTGTGTCTGGATATTTAGAAAACACGAATTACAAAGCTGGTGCTGCATCCGAATCACTGGTCACGTTCACGTGGTGACAGTTAAATTATAGTTTATCTGTCAAGTCACGGTCATTAACTCTGTGTGTGTGTGGATATCCGTGTGAATGTGGAATACCCCTCATTTCCCAAGGATAATACACACGGTTTAAGCTCTCACGTTTTACTTTCAAACATGATGGAATATTCATACAGTTTTTGCTGCTCGTTTGACCAGCAGTAAATTCCTGAACAACTGCAGCTTGTGTACATGGCCATATTGTGACCATCCCACCCAAGAGACATCCTACTGTCCTCATTTTACAGATAAAATAAGTGAAACATTACAATAAAATGGTGGCTTATGATTCTTTATTCCAAATCTGCCTTTGCTGTTTTCACACTGTCTCCAGGTTACAGCCGTTCCTCAATAGTCTTCCACACTTTGCCTTTCTCAAGCTATTTTTATGATCTTTTTAGTACTGCAATAATTGTAATATATGTATGTGTGGATCTTTCATAGGAAATAAAATTATTAGGAAATTTTTCTAAAATAAAGTATGTTAGGTACTAGTGAAGCTTCACTGATGTGACTTTTATTGTTTTCCAGTTTTATTCATATGTTTTACCTCTCCCTTACTCAGAGCAGATTTCTGTAATGCTATGCACAACCTTTTACTATCTCCATCAGTAGCTGGAAACACTCAGAATGGGTAAATATAAAAATACAGATGAATTGAAAAAAACAAGACACATCCAATTGCCTTAAAATATTTCCTCCAAAACACAGCCTCAATTTATTTCTCCATCAGCATTACAACAGACCTCATGGAACAGACCTATTTCTTATTCCTCCCTCATCACATGGGAATGAAAACAACAGATGTGATGTCCTTTTCACCGGACCTGACTCAAGCTCCCCAACAGTAGGTACCACTCCTGGTGCTGCTACTGCCAAGTGCAGAGTGTTTGATGAGGTGCTGTGGTGGGGTTGGGATAAGGGACTACACCTTTGTGCACATATATTACTTACAGCTGCTATCTGCACAAAGTTTTGTTTCCCACTAATGAAAATCAAAAAAAACCAGAAAATAAGGAGTAGGGAATAGTTATGAAAGGGGGGAGAGAGTGGGGCAATTCTCACCCCAGCAGGAGCTGCTTCCCGTGAGAAGCTTCCCATTTTAGCTCCACAGAGGCCTTTTCACCAGGGTACAAACACAGTAGAAATCCTCCACTGGCCCCTTTAGTTTGTATTTTCTCACCTTCAACCCTTTTAATTCACACTTGTGCTTACTCTTCATTGTATCCTTCTTCCTCTAACTGAATAACTACTCACCTACGTTCCAAAATCTGACATTATAACAAAAAAGTCATATATGAAGCTACTGTTGCAATATAGCCAAGCTTTTACGACATGCACTAGAAGATAATATAATGAATCTATAAGCAAAACCTTTTCTACATCAAATAATGTGTATTTGACATTCTAACCTCACCCACATTGACTGTGGTATCATTCTTAAGACCATTCTTGGGTAATTGTGGGTTTGCAGCTATCAGATTCTGTAACCATCAGCAGAGAATGATCATCTTAGAATGCTTTGCTTTGGAAGGGAACTTAAGAATCATCTCATTCCAACCTCCTGCCACGGGCAGGGACACCTTCCACCATCTCAGGTTGCTCCAAGCCCTGTCCAACCTGGCCTTGGACACTTCCAGGGATGAGGCAGCCACAGCTTCTCTGGGCAACTTGTGCCAGGGCCTCACCACCCTCACAGGAATTTCTTCCTGATATCTAATCTGGAAACTGGATAATCAAGAAAAGATTTATGTGTCACTTCTCTTCCACACCAACTAACCCACTCTGGGATGAACTAGCACTTCTCCAAGATGTTCTACTCCTGCAGATTCCCATAATTTATTAAAGATGCCTATTTAAAAAGTAATTTTGCAAGAACAATAGCTCATAGTTTAATCAATGAGTTTCCTCCATGTACAGATATATGCACAATGGATGCAAGTGTAACAGTGGAAAGCAGGAGTTGCTGGTACTGTGTATGTATTTTTCATTTAAACTCAGTAATTCTTTAGGAGGCTTATTATGTCAAAATAAAAGTGTTAGTATCATTTATATCCTTCTGAGAAATATATTACCTTATATATCAAGAAAACTAATTAGAGCCAAGAACATTGTTTTCTGGTCCTTTCTAAATTGTGCACAACCTTTTTATTGGCACAGTGAATTGTCCCTGTTTGAAAGTGATGATTCCTTTAGAGCCAAACACTTAAATCTTTATTTAATAGTGGAGCAAGCCCTGAAGAAACAATATTCCCATGTGTCAAAGTAGTGTATTTTTGAAAATACAGCCTTCTGCAGAAACAGGTTTCAATGACACTTCTTTAATGCTTAAAATACAGTGACCTCATTGACTAAAATTCCATCTACTACATACCTATGGAATATGTAACAATTTCAATATAAATGTATCTGGCCATAACAAAAACCCCCCAATATTTACTTGAGAAAACAAACACTACATTGCAAATCATAGCTTAATTGATCACAAATGTCACTAGCTCCAACAATGTCACAGCAATGACAAGTTACTATGGAAACTAATGCATAAATTATGCTTTAGAATAATTAAAGTGTGCATTTACTTTAGCATTTATTAGAGCTATGTAGAAAACAAACAACTTTGCACAGAGGCATCCACCATCCCAGAAGTGACTCCTGAACCCCATGGAACAGAGAAAGAATGCACCTTGTTGTCAATGAATACTCGAGATTTGAACTGGCTACACTTGTCCTCTTTGAGAGGAGCCATCATCTGTGTTTTGTATCTCATTGGGCACTAAACTAAATGTAGAATTCACAAGCTGTGTACTCAAAAATGGTTTCTCAGGAAGACAAGGGCAAAGCGCAGACTGGAAGAAGAGACAATCATGTTCGATGCTCTGAACAGTAGTGATGGAAAACAATTCTGAAGTGGACATGGACCTAGAAACATCCTCCTGACCTCTGTCTTCACAGACCGCAGCAATGTAACTAATCATTTTCCCTCATGTGTTAACATAGTGATAAGCAAACAAAAAAATAAACAAACAAATAAAAACCACACCCCAAAACACAGCAGCATCTTCTCCCCAAAGATGAAATCCTTTGTTCTGCGGAGCATGTCAGTGGGATCTGCGAAAGGGAGGGAGTTAATTGCCTTGTGAGTCTCATGAACAGTTAATAGAAACTTCTTCTGAATAAATAATGTGGAAATAGAAGTATTAAATAGTTCATGATTTTCTAATTTACCTTAATTGGCGCTCATTTGGAATTGCCAGAGCTCAATGAGTTCTGCTTCTCAGCTAACTAAGGAGTGTAGGAAACCTTCCCTCCCCCTGGAGACACAAGGGAGCTGAGGGCCAGAACGGGTGAGCTCCCAGATTCCCATCAGAATTACACCCTGGTGTGGCACTTTGTGTGTGTGAGTGCCACATCCCTCAGCGTTCCACAGCCTGGGAAACACCTAAGATCAAGTGTTCATGCAGATGTGAGCAAGAGGTTCTCATAGCTCAGAGGTGTAAAACCCTCCAACCCTGATGGGTTCCAAGATCCCTGTCATGGGACTAAGTGGGCACTGCCTGACTTCTCACCTCATACCTTGATCTGGGAGAAAAACAGTAAAAGGCAGTAAAAAACCCAGTAAAACCCTTTAGTCTAATTGACTTTCATAAAAACCACCTTTAATGGAGTCACAGAATGGTCTGAGTTGGAGGGGACCTTAAAGCTCATCTCGTCCCAACCCCCTGCCACGGGCAGGAACACCTTCCACTAGCCCAGGTAGTTCCAAGCCCTGTCCAACCTGGCCTTGGACACTTCCAGGGATGGGGCAGCCACAGCTTCTCTGAGCAAGCTGTGGCAGTGTTTTACCACCCTCACAGTAAAGAACTTATTATTATTATCTAAGCTAAACCTATCCTCCATCAGCCTAAAGCTCCCATCACTGCATGCCCTTGTAAAAAGTTCCTCTCCTTTTGTGGGACTTGATTCTCCATTATTTTAGACAGTTCCATATCTCTTCTTCCAAAAGACAAATTTCTTTCATGCCTGTTCCTTCTTCTCTTCACATCTATTAAAAAAAGTAATTACAAATATTATATAATTCATATTTATTTTTGCTTTTGGGAAGCAGCATCCAGGTTTTTACATGTACATCTCTATTTTTTCCTATTTTAGTAACTAAAAGCCTATTCACCAATAGAGCTCTGAAGAAATCAGAATAAAATAAAATAATGATATTTGAGTGGTAACTCCACTTTCTGCTGGCACTTAAATTATGTCTTGCTGCTTAGTCTCCTTGTGTCCATCACACACACTCCAATGCAGTGCCACTGAAGGGACATTCTGATAAAAATATCTGTCTGCCCCAAGGTTTTACTCACAGAAGAGAACTTTGAGTGCAGAGTTACCAATTTCTCCATTTCTAATGTGGTATGGTTTGGGTTTAATATCATATTTGTGCCCAGTGATTCAGACAGGGCCTGAAACTTCGATTAGTTGGTTCTGCTCCATCTCCATCTTCCTGACTCACAGTGTGAAAAAATACTGGGTTTGAGAACATTTGCTTTTCATTAATATTACTTACATGCTTGTAATAGTTATCGTCTACATCACAATTAATTATGAGTACATAACATTTGAACTCCCCCACTGAAAGGTGCAATATAAGTGTTATTTAACCTTGAGTTCATTATTGCTATTAAGTCTTATAATCAGAAGAACTGAATAATCTTGTACTAAGTCATCATCTAAATATTAATCATTCAGAAGGTTAGAAACACTATTAATACCAAATCTCTTTTTTTTTTCTTTCACTTTAGCACAGAACTTACAATGGGAAAAAATAAAGGAGGAAAAAAAACAGAGAAAAATTAGACCTTTTTTGAAGAGCAGTGTAGGTTATTAACTCTTACATGTGCTCAGGAACAACTCATGAAAATACTCTGTCTTTGAGGCAGTACATAATACCACTCCAGACAGCTTTGTATTGGGAGAGCTGCTGGTTTAGAACATATTTCAGTGACAAAGAATCATCATTTGACACTAATCTGTAATTCCTCACTGCTGGGAATTTATTTAAGAAAGACAATGTATCAAAAAATCTTTTTTTTTTAGCTTGAACTGAGTAAGTTTTGTAGCAGTAATAAAAAAAAACCCATCAAATTTTGCCATTCAAAACCAGTGTTACTCCACTGGTGAAAATGAACTTTGAAAACTGGCTTCTAGGCAGCAACGGGAAATGGTCTTTAAAGGGAAGCCTAACGGGACTTTGTTCTTCCTAGTGTCTTGGGGTCTGCACAGTGTCACATTTTAACTGTTAAATATTGAATTTTCTTAATTTTCTTTTCCTCCATATAAGTTGATTATGGAAACTTCATTAAGAGATGGATTGAGATTTTCTAAATGAGTTAAAATTCTGTTTCACTATATTGCTAAATTTAATCATGAAGGCTAAATTTATATAGAACAATTCTTCAGAGGCAAGTCATTTTCATAATGTGAGCTCAGTAAAAATCCAGATTTAAAAAAAAAGATCGCTAAGGGAACCTTTT
This sequence comes from Cephalopterus ornatus, assembly GCA_013396775.1. Classification (NCBI taxonomy): domain Eukaryota; kingdom Metazoa; phylum Chordata; class Aves; order Passeriformes; family Cotingidae; genus Cephalopterus; species Cephalopterus ornatus. The sequence goes on from VZRE01015336.1 coordinate 303,941, forward strand.
TTTTACTCTTCATGCAAATAAATACTCACAAACATCGAACATTCCAAACATTCCCCAAAGTAAAATCAATGCAGTGCACTACAATAAAGTATTTCTCTCCATTTCTTTTGGTTCTGAGGACTAATGAACAACCTACATGTGACAGATCATACTCACATCCCCTGAAGTATTAATAGTAGGTACAGTATCACAGCAATTAGTATCTTATTAGTGCCTACATAAAACAAAAGTTGGTATAGAGACACAATGAGACTTCTAATCTTAGAAAACAGATGGAAATTGTATTACAAAAAAGAACTAATAGACACATTAGATAATTAATAGGATACACTGAGAGAGAGTTAAAATACTGTTGAAGTGTTTCTCAAGTTTATAAAAGCCTACTAGGAAGGCAAGGAGCTTTTTGAATAGAATAATTAATATAAGTTATGTCTATATTATAACCTTTTTTACTATTGTCCCTTACCTAAACATCTTAAAACAACTGTATCATCATAAGGTAAGAGACAGGGTCATCTTTTGAATTAAATAGTCCCTAAAAGACTAAAAGGATATGGCAGAATTACTCTTGGGTTTTTTTCCGTAACAGATGTCAGTTATTTCAAGGATCATCACTCAGAGCCCTGATATTCAACATTTAGGTAAATCATGTGGCAAGTCTGAAAGTTTGTACATGAGTTTGATTGAAAAGGCACAGACAACACAGACTGTCTGGTGATAAAATGGTAGATACAGCTCAATGCCAGCACACAAGTAAAAATAACCCTACCTACTGCAATAATAAGCCCCAGATAATACATTGCCATGCACACAAGACATCTGGTGTCACGACAGACAGTTCTTTAAAAGTGTCAGCTTAATGCTCAGTAGCTCTCAAGAAGGCAAATAGAAAACTATTAAGAATATCTCAAACCCATCATTACGCCATTGTATAAATTCATGATGTACGTCTGGAATTTTCCATGCAATGCCAGGCATCTTAACCTTGAGGAAGAGAGAAAAACTATGGAAAAATAAAAATTAAAAAAAATTATATGCTGCACAGATTCTAAATACGAAAATAATACAAATCATAAAAAGAAAAAATAAAACAAACCACAAATAGAGCAAAATTTTTCAGACCAATAAAGAAACAGGGATAAAACCAGACTGTATAAAATAATGAACCATATGAGGACATCGGAAAAAAAAATTATTTCATGTGTTTCATGCAAACAAAGGAGGATAAATTTAAAAAGAATATTGTAAAATTAGCATCTAAAATCATAGTTGTGTAACACTGTTGTAGGATTAGATGAAAGTCAAAAGGTTTAAAAACAGGTCAAGGGCAAAGTTTGTCATTGCCTACCAGTTATGAGGGTGCAAATACGAATTCCAGCAAAGTAAGGCTTTTTATTTTGTCCTTAACTCATCAATTAAAACCTGTGAAGTATCCCAAGGCTGGATAAGTCCCCATATGTCCTGGATCTTTCATGTTTCTCTACTGGCCACTTTCCAAAAGAATTTTTTAAATTGGTTGTACTCTTGGTATCACCATCATACAGGTCTTTATGCTTCTGGTCTATGGTTCCAAATCCCATTTATTATTAATGTGTACCTGATCCAACTAATCACTGATTTAGCTACTATATTATTTGGTTTATTATTGGAGAAGTTGTCTACTTGAAATAGTTAGAAGGCAAGAGTTAATTACAAAGCCATTTCCTAATAGCAAACATTTTTCCCCCTTTCCTAATTTTTCCATTGATTTTTTTTATTTTGCATTCTCACAGCTTTCCAAAAAAAGTTATTTAAACTCCTTTTTCCTTTTTACAGACAGAAGGAATGCATTCCTTGCCCCTCTCAAAAATTTTTATCTGTGCAAGATGGGTGTTGAGAGCAACTGCCCAAAGGTCAGCAGTGAGATAACATTTAATCCAGTGTGAACCTCCTCAGGCAGAACTATTACCTAACCCAGAGCTGCAAATTGGTTGGAAATTTGCTGTACTGCAGAAAGTGAGAGACAACTTCATAGCAAAGGTCAAGAACTGAAATCAACAGGCAGAGTTTCTGAGTCATTGGACAGTATTATCCAGTATTTTCCTCTAAAACAACAACTTACCCAGCAAACGGCGAAATCACTCCCATTCAAGACATAGGGCACTCAGACAATGCACTGGGATTGCAGTTTAAAATATCTGCTCCTGATCTTCCTCTGCAACCCTAAGCTTGGCTGTGCTCCTCCTGGGTGCCAACACTGGCACTTGAACAATCCAAGACTGCACAGAAAGCTTGAACGTGCCAAAACCAACCCTACTGATGGAAAAACACAGCCTGCAGACAGATCAGCTCCCAGCACTGCTCACTGTGCACACAGAGGGATTTTAAGTGACAGCAGTGAAGGAAACAACAGCAACTGCTGCTGGAGGAACCATATGCAAATAGTCTGATTCACTCTATTCTTATCATAATCATCATTATTCAGTATAAAACAAGAGCCCATACTTCCATATCATCTTATTGCCATTAAGAAGTCCTTAGTAAAGAGGGAAAAAGTGGGAGTTTTCCTCATCTTTTCACAGGACTAATCACTTCTGTCTAGAATGGTATTTTTCTGAAGAGATTTAAAATGCTTTCAGTCCCACGGATAAATAAAGACTTGCCAGCAGTACAAGGAGATCCTAATGGATTAGCATTAGCAACATGTCCAACTACATAAAAATAACCGAATTAGTCAGTGAGCAGTTGTCTCTGCTACTTGTGATGGCATTAAGAGGGTGTAGGAGAACCGAAAGAACACTCTGTTGTCAGGTTTTGTAGTCTTTTATTACCAGACTAAATCCTGTAAAGGCACATCCCCATTGTTTGGCAACTAAATATGATGTAAAACCCCGCTGGTCACCATGCATAGCATATTTGGAATAGTTTTGTGTGGGATGGGATGCAGACTCAGCAATTTGAGTTGGGCTCTAGAGCTCCATCCTGACATGGGAGAAGTGACTCTTCCACCAAAACTCATGACAAGCTATGGGATACCACAGTTAACAACAACATCCTAAATCCAGTCATTAATAGCTTCTGTTAGGCAGAAACCACAAACACAGGCAGGTAATTAAACCCTTGCAAGGCTGCAGCAATACTTTTATCACAGCATTTTAGGATTTCAAAACCTATGATTGTTCTAAAATGAGAAAAATTAGTGTCCTGAACTGTTACCCAGTATTGGCAGGTTGAACTGTCTTGTTTCAGAGTTATTCTTGCACTCCTCAGTTTCAGCAACTGTCATGTGTTTAAGATGGTATTTGGGAGGAATGTAAAGCCCACCATAGTCCATGTCCAAAGTTCTGCTCTCCATCTCCCCCAGCACCTGATTCAGGACACTCAAACACAGTTGTCTTAGATTATTTCAGCACAGTTCTTACTTTGGAAAGTCCTTTTTCCCCTTCCCCTCTTCACCCGAGATATCAGACTGACAGATCCCTGCAAAATATTTTGGCTTTACAAAGCCAACAATCCCTACACATAATATTTGCTGCTCACCAGCACCTTGTCATGTCACAGAAACAGATGTTTCCCTGCTTCTCTTCTGACAAGTTTGTACACTGTGCAGCACCGAGGCAGCAAACCTACAAGCTCCCCTCTTTCACACCAACTCGACTGTCAGTCATAAGAACAGTGTATTTAATCAAATCCAAACAAACCTCCCAGACACAAGCTAGGTCGAGAAAAAACAAGAATGCCTCAAAAGGGGACACAATTCTTTCAAAAATAATCATCTCTCAGCCCATCACATTTCAATAGCTTAGATTTGGGATTTCTCTGCCCGTTCACGAGGCTTCCAGATTTCCTTTCGCATCTGCTCAGAGCTGGAAGTCCTACATGTAGTGAATTTTATTCAGCCTCTCCAAAGGGAATTTATGTAATCATTTAATTAAGGCCTCCTTTTGTTCAGCTAGCCAGCCTGGGGCAGGGGACTGCTGGGATTCCAGGCCCAGGCAGGATGAATACGCGTTCAAGTCATACTGATGAAGAATTACACCAGATGTTTAATTCACTTTAAGTAAGAGTGTCAAAAAATTGAAAAATACTTTTGCTTTCAATTAAATATTTGTTCAACACCAGTAAGAGATGCAGTTAATTGAGCCTGAGGCTCATTTATGAGAAGGTCCTTGGTCCTTCAGACATTCAGAAGAATCTCCTATTAAGAGAAAAAATTTGGAAACTCAGAAGGCTGCTTCCAATGAAATATTTAAAGCCTTCTTCATACTTCTAAGCATAGAACAAGCCTTTGATTATTTTCAACAATTTCTCCCTTACCCCAAATCCAAGGTCATGAACCAAATGTACATAACTCTTTAAAAACAAAATATATTATCACTATGTCAAGCATACAGGTATTTAGGAACACTGAACCATATTTGCTCCAGGTTTACCTGAAATTGTAGTCTAGGGTTTACTAATGTTCTTGTTTTATTATCCTGACTACCCTCAAGACAATCAGAATTTATCTAGCTTGATAATGTACGCTAAACAATAAGATAATTAAAAAAATATATAGCAGCATGACTACCTTGAGGATGAGCTCTACACACAGGGCACACACTTGAGCACTGATTTATAACACTTATTATTTAACCACATGAACATTGAGTGAACTCTATTCATTTTTATGTGCTCACAAAGCAGAAGAAAAGAAAAGCAATTTTAGGTGTGTTGAAAATCTAGACTTAGAATATTGTCTAGGATCCTGTCAGAGACATATCTTAGCAAATAAAAATTTCTTTGGCATAGAAATGCTAAGTCAACTCTATATTCAAAACTAGCACTTACTTTTCTCACGCTACTTTCTTCACTCTTCTCAACATGATCATCTGCTACTTTTCCTTTTCCCCAAAAGCACTTCCTTCACCTCTACACCAGAACTTAACATAAGATAATAGTAATTAAAAACCAAATTGAGAATCAGTCTCCGTTTCATCTCTTCTAGTTGTAGAACGCTAAAGGTAGTTCTATCAGAATAATTACAAAAAATGATGTAGGAAATTCAAACTTTTTTACTGAAGCACCTAATCTCTTTTCTGATTTAAGAAATAAATATACGTAGACCACTTCCTCAAGGAAGATCGACTGTAATGGCTTCTTTTCATTTGCATTATGGAATGCTGACACAATTTCAGCCTCCTCCGTCCTATTTCATTATCCTTCGTTTTTAACAACATATGCTTTGTCAGCACTTTTCATTTATAGTATATTGCTCTGTTCTCTACGAGTGCTTTATCTTGCTAAAAATAAAATCGGGAATTTGTCTTGCTTAACTCGGCTATGGGGCTTGTTCTGTCTAACTCCCTTTCTTTCTCACCTTCTAAAAATCCACTTACTGTCATTTCTGTCTTGAAGCTTCACAAATAATACATATATCAGTAAGGTTTATATTGCTCTTTCTTGACAGTTGCTGATGCCTCAGCTTGATAGAGATTTTCCCTGATCTTACAGACAGCACTAGCACAGCCAAAATTTACCCACCCTTCTGTTTGGGCATGGCATTTTATAACATGTCTTTAGCTATCAGAAATTCCCACTTCATTACCATTAAGACAGAAATGTGATGAGAGAGAGTTGCATATTTACCCAAAGTGCAGCCTATGGAAATTGTTGCTGGAACAAGCTTTGATTTCCTCACCCAGCAATGCTCCAGGGTCCATAACTTCTGAATGTTTTGGTGGACAGTAGCTCACTTGGCCTCACAAATACACCACTATCACCAGAACGGTCGTAATCCTTCAGTGTAAAACGGAAAGGTTCACTGCAGTGAGATTTTTCAGTCAGCTCTCTAAGTTCAAGCTAAAAACCCTTTTGAATTTTCCACTATTTAGAAATTCAGCCAAACTATACATCTATGGTTTTAGCCTTTAGCTATTTTCTATTGAATGACTGCTCCCCATGAAAAAAACAAAGCCAAGCTTTAACTTCCATTTCTACAACCTGGACAAATGATGATCTTTAAGTTTGTTCCAATTTTCCATTAAAGAGAAGTCACATAGACTTTTCATCTTTCACTGAAAGAAGTAATTTATGAATATTGTTTTCATTGTCAAGACATGCCTTGGCCTGTGGACAGAGTCTTTCTGACAGTATTTATACACGAATAAAATTCAGAGGTACTATTTTTCCATTCCTACCTGACACATCTTGTGTACACATACAAGGGGATAGCACTAAGAACTCATATTTAATTCATTTCCATCAAAATAACAGCCTGAAAGATTCATACATTCCTAGGTAGGATCTTCCTTTCTCAAAGTGTGACTTTATTCAAGGCAGGGGCTTTTTTCCATGCTGCTTCCTTCCACAAATTCCAGCTGCTCTGAATCTGATCCACCATTATCATCATTATCCACATCCCCAAACCCTGTGACATTGGCAAATTTTATGAATACTAACCTTATATTTATTATGTGTGATAAAAAAGTGTTAAACAGTACAGAAAATAGAACCTCAGAACTTAATTACTCTGTGGTGCCAAAACTGTTTTACAGAATTGTTTTAGAATATTACCAGTTGCTTTTTTTTTCCTTTTAAATCTAGTGCACTGTGTTGTTTTGCTGCTGTTCTTGAGGCATGACGCGCTACAGATATTTTTTCCAAGGCATATGACTAATGTCAACATCTTTATTTTATCAATCAAACTTGTAATCTCATAAAAACCAATATCAAGGTAGCTTGGTAGGATCTATTTTCCCTCAGCCAATGCTGTTAGGCATTAATTACATTACATTCCTTAAATTTTTATTAAGCAAGCCTTGCATCAACCACTGCATTATTTTGCTCTGGATCAATACCAGGCTAACAGGCCAGCAATCACCAGGACCAGCATTTACTTTTTTTAAATATCACCACAATGTTATCCCTCTGTCTGGCATCTGTACCTTCCCCAGATGAATTATTTTAGTTATTACCAAGAAGAGTCCTATACAAACAGCAAAAATACCATTGCTGGAGTAACTTCCATTTGACATTTTTGGTATAAAACTCTAGAATATGTTTTCAAGAAGCCTTAGGCATCAAAATCCATAAAAATTAAGAGCTTACATCCAATATCCAAACATTATAGTTACCCAGAGGTCTTCTTACAGAGCAGGCACAAAAATGAGGTCCAAAAATGTTCAAGTTTATGGTCAAGACCCACCAGGGAAGATGCCATTAAGGTCTTTCACTTGTCAGGGTCTTTGTGTAGATGAGCTCTGATTATTTCAGGAAAAAGAGGAAAAAAGGTCTCTCCTGGCCTCTACTGCCTTATCTTGCTGACAAAACATTTCCCAGGGGAGATCTCAGTCCAAGTCCATATCCTCCTCCAGCTGAGGAGACTTTAATCCCTATTTCACACTTCCTGGGAGGGTTCTCAGCTGTTCTGCTGTTGGTTATTGTGCAAATCCACGTGTTTTTGATATCATGTTTTCTACGGGTTACGTAGGTTAAAACTATTGATTAAACACAGTACATAGAAGTTATTGATTTAAAACATCCAGAAGGAAACTGCTCCTAAAATTTCTTCAACTATGTCTGCATAGCTACATCTTATATATATATTTATATATATTCATGTATTTGTATATTCATACACAAACACACATATATTTATATATTTAAAAATAAAGATCGCAGTGAAATAAACATTGAGATCCCTATAAAACATGAAGTGCTTCGGAAGATCTGAAACAAATGAAATGTCACTTCATTTTCCTTCTGTTTCTTCTGGATGTTATACTGCACTGTGTCGTGTAGAACAAGCACCCATTTATCATCCTAAAAAATAGGTGTGACAGTATAGATTTAGCTTAGTTTACACTTCTAGATAACAAAATCAAAATTATGAAGCAAAAATGAAATGTTGTGGATGCCAAGATGAAAAGTTTTGACACTATCAAAAAAAAAAATGAGGAGCTGATGTAAACTGACTGTAAGTGAAGACAGCAGTGAAACAGCTGAGAGCTAATAAAAAGTTTAGACCTTGTAAAAGTTCACATTCTAGTCAAAAATGGGTAGAAAATTGGTGTAACTGTATTAACTCTTTTAATTTTTTTTTTCAAAAATACTGATTTCTGAGAATTAAACTGTCTTCCAGAAACCATACAGTATTTTGAATCAGTGTAGATTACTTAATTGGTTTTCCCTAAAATGTTCATATCAGAGACATAACCACAATAGTTCTTTTATAAGCCTGTTTTTCAAAATACTGAATATTTTGCTTAAGAGATTCAACTTTATAGTGCCCAGCAGATTTCCTTTTTCTTTTTACAAAGCTTTTGAAGCAGCAATACTAGAAAACCAAAGTACACAATACCCAGAGGAGCAGTTTCTCTTCACTGCCTTTCACCACTGAAAGTAACCATTTTCTTAGGCGCTGCTAATCTCCGCCTAAATTTTTTATTATTTCTTTTATTCACTGAAAACAGCAGCAAAATTGTATAATAACTCTCAGCCACATCAAATAATGTTCTGCCCCGACACAAAGAACTCAGCATCTTTGAAACTTGTACTTGTTTTCCAACTCTGCCTCAGAAAAACCTCAAAGAAACATCAGATGAGGTGGAAGTCTCTCTGACACGTGTCCCGAAGCAAGAGAACTCTGTTCGTTCCCTAAGAAATGCTCTGTGGTCTATCAAAAGGGGAAAATTTGTATTGTTTCCAAACCTTTTAATCCACACAATACAACAAAGGCAATGAGCTGTTTGCATTTAAGCGAATGTGTGGCACAGGAGTAATTTCAACACGTGTGAATTCTCTCCTACATCAGTGTGCTCAATGCAGTGTTAAAATGCTAAATGCTTCTCCATTTCACTCACCATCATAACAAATATACATAAATAATGCATAGCAAAAGATCAAAATATCAGGACTCTCCACGGAAACCCAATGTTTAATAGTTTTTTCTATTAATTCCTAATGCATAATGAAATGGCTCCAGTACTTTGCTGGAGCACAGCAGCTCATCTAAATAAACTGAAAGTCATGTCCTGTATGGAATCATGGAATGGTTTGGGTTGGAAGGGACCTTAAAGCTCATCCCACTCCATCCCCCTGCCATGGGCAGGGACACCTTCCACTAGCCCAGGTTGCTCCAAGCCCCATCCAACCTGGCCTTGGACACTTCCAGGGATGGGGCAGCCACAGCTTCTCTGGGCAACCTGTGCCAGGGCCTCCCCACCCTCACTATGAAGAAATAGAAGAATTTTCACTAAACAACATAAGGATGACTGGCTATTTTTGACTTATACCGAGCCACAGACAATAGTTACTAAATATTCAAGAAAATCCATCCTTCTTTCAAATCAAAATACCAGTTGAAGCCCTGTCTAGACCACACCACTCTAATATATTTTTTTTAAAATGTAGATAATTAGAACATTAGAAAGTAGGGCTGCAGGACACAAAAGAAAACCCCAATGACAAAAAATGAAACAAAAGAAGACTTCCAGTCAAGTTGTCTTTAGCCACAAAGAAATCCAGACCAGGAAAAGGGGGAAAAAAAAGGAAGAAAACTACTTATTCCAGAAATCCTTGAGAATCTCCTATCATATCCACATAAAGCCAAAAAAGGTAAAAACATTTCTTATAAACACTGGTGCAGCTAAAGTTAGTCAAGCCTACTTGTCCTAATTCTATGTATAATTTATATACAAAGTCTTGTAGCTTCTAAAAAGAAACTACTCCATTACTACAACAATAGCCTAAAAGCTTACTGCTAATTACAACTTTAACAAGCTTAAGGAATCGATATGGCTTAAGAAAAACAGCTCGAACACAGATCAGAGATGCTGCAAAACCCTCGGATTGGTTGTGTTTTGATACAACCACTTTGTATCCTGCTCATATAAGATGGGTAGTTCCCATTGCCAACCCTTGATACCCTACTGTGTTTGCAATATCCATGTTTGAACATTTTCATCGGGTGGAGCCTGGTCAGGAAACTGCTGCATTCCATTATGGCTCAAAGCAAACAGTTGTGGATTCATTACTGCCTGATTTTAACTAACCTAATGAGTTTTTAACAGATTTTCAGAGCACAGGCTATTAAAAGGCAAGTAGTGCCAGACATGAGATTTGAAGTTCCTGCTGTGAACACCAGACCTCTTTGTGTCCTCATCTTCATTTTTAAATGCTGGCTCATACCTTCACATTATTCACTATCCCACACCACATAATGTGCAGGAACAGCTAATTGCTGTCTCTGCCTGACCAACCCCTTAACCTTTTTAAAAAGTGCGGTCTGCCTTGGTCAAATTCCTCTTGGGTAACTAAAATAACCTCTTTAAATGCTTCTTCACTGTCAGTTAGCAAAAATAAATATCTTCTTTGGATTGAAACAATCCTCATGGCCTGTCCCAGGTAGGTTCTGCACCTTGGGAAGAGCCACACTTGGGTTCTTTTCCCTTTTCTGATGACCTGTTTTCATTGTCTACAACTTGCTCATGAGAGGAAGAGGAGGGGCAAGACACTGCTCCGTGGGAACCAGGGACAGAACCCAAGGGAATGGCCTGAAGTTGTGTCGGGGGAGGTTTAGGTTTTTTATTAGAAAAAGGTTCTTCCCCCAGAGGGTGGTTGGGCACTGAACAGGCTCCCCAGGGCAGTGGGCATAGCACCAAGGCTGACAGAGCTCAAGGATGCTACTCTCAGGCACAGGGTGTGACTCTCGGGGTTCTCCTGTGCAGGGTTAAGGGTTGGACTTGATGATCCTTTTGAGTCCCTTCCAACTCAGCATATTCTGGGGATTCTGTGATCGTAAACAGAGCAGGGCAAAACCAAACCCAGGAATGGTGCTCTGAGAGGAAGAATGTGAAAGATTAACTTTCTTAGTTGCTGCGAATTTTGGAAACAAAAAAATATTAAGAGTCTAAAATTTAGGAAAAATTTTCCTTTTACCTCCCTTGTAAAAAGGTGCTCTGGGAAATATATTCCCAAGGAAAACAAGGCAAATCTCCAAGGATTGTTGTAATTTCCTACCTCCAAGGTGACCCTGTCCCCTCAAGCACTTCCCGTGCCGACCAGCTGCCTTTGTAAGCATATGTTCTCACCATATTCTGACTATTTGAAAGTTTGGTTTTGTGAAACTGTTCAATAAAAGAATGTTGTAATTTCAAATATGCTGACTAGCCTTCCCGGAACAGGCTGAGAGGAGGCAGAGGTTTAAAGAACATCTCTGGAGGCTCTGTCATTGGAGATCTGCAGAGGCAAACCTTATCTTTGTGCTTGACAGAAACACATCAGTGGTGACACTATCTCACCTGGGCATTCTGTTTTCTCAGTCTGTCCATTAAAGCCTCTATTTATTTAAAAATATTTCTATTTGCTTACTGTCAAATAAATTGCTACTGAGCTACGGGAATTCCAGATATTTGTAGCTACTCAGAATAGTTTGGTGGAGAGTTCTAAAAATCATGTTTTCATCAGACTGAGGACATCTGAGCTTCAACAGGTAGTTATATGTTTGGAGTAAAACACATTCTGAGGAACAGTTCCTGAAACTACAGTAGAAAACTAGTTGAAAATTGCTTAAAAGTACAAATTAAATAGCTCTTTTGGAAACATGATTTTAGGAATTAGATTGCATTATCGGAAACATGTCACAGCTTGATTTTGTGCGTTTCTGATAATGCCAAAAAAATTTTTAGAAGATTAAATTTCTTAAATACTGCTTTCCAAATCAGAAAGTGTGTGTGGGGGTTATATCCATCTATCTATCTATCTATCTATCTATCTATCTATCTATCTATCTATCTATCTATCTATCTATCTATCTATCTATCTATCTATCTATCTATCTATCTAATCTATAAAACTCATGTGAACTTTGATATAGGTTCTGGATTTTGCAGCATTCCAAGCTGGAGGGGGAAAGGCAAAGAGTAGATAGAGAGGACAAAAAAACCCCAAATAATGTTAAACACTAAGTATACTTCAGTGGAAGAAACCCACACAAAATTAATATGCCTTTTTTCTGAATAAGCTCTGTAGAGAGGAAAAGGCTGTATTTTAAACTCCTTGCCTACTAATTGCATACAATTATAACCAGAAACATGACTGAGATCAAGTTTTCTGCTTCCTTGTCTCAGTCCCTTTTTTCTTCAGTGACAAAGTTTGGAGAGCCCCACTTGCAGGCTTGGTGGCAGCTCCATGTGCTGCCATTTCACCTACAATGGAGCACCAAACAATCCAAAAGAAAGTACATGCAAATTTTTGCCAGCAATTAGAGGGGTTTATGAGCTCACTCAGAATGTTATTCTGTGAATTGATGGAAAAAAACCTGTTATTTCTTTCACGAGCAGTTGACATTTGTGAACAACAAGGCACCAGACCATCAGGTGGCTAATTTAAGCATTAACAGTCCTTGGCAGGAAAGTAAGCCAGACTGCACGCAGGCATTTATGACAGCATTTCTAAATGTAGGTTTTGGTCTGTAATCCTATAAATGAACATTCTTTTGTGCAATATTTTGACAAATCAAGGGAAAAAATGCCAGGAAAAATCCAGCAGATAGCATGAGTCACACCTTTCCTAAGCCATTTCGGGCATCTGTTACTATGGGACCATATGGATAAAACAGAAGATGCAGGTACCTTTTCCAGTCACAAGTATTCTAAAGATAAACATATGGGTAGAAAACAGTAAAAAAAAAAAAAAAAACTAGAACCAAAATGAGACCCTGATTTCATTGTCCCTTAATACTATGTACAATGCTTACAACAGCTTTTCTCTTATCACTCTTACGGTTAATTGTGATTCACTGTTGCTGTTGACAGTGTGACATGCAGTTGCCAAAACTAAAAGTGAAATACTTCACTTCTAAAGCTGTGGGATTTGGTTTTTTTTTGTTTTGTTTTTTTTAATTGGGGGTGTTGTATGTCCAACACTAAGCTCCTCATTCCTCACCCATCATTTAAAATTTGATTATTCTACCACAAGCTTATTAACCTGTTAGAAAATGGACTAGTTGGACAAATAGGCTGGAATAATATTTATTTTGCCCATATCAGAAGGTCACTGAATGATGGATGTGCAAACAGCTCTGACACCATGGGTTAATGGATCATTACCTACATTTGCATAAAAAAGATGTAATAATCACTGTTCTTTGGTTTTATAGCAGAAGATGATTCTAAGAGCTATAACCACCAAAAAAAGTAATAAAAACCCTCACACATATTAAATGCTATAAATAACATGTGCTTACCTCATGTGTTTCTATATATATGGGTTCCAAAGTGCTGGCAGACCTATAAAGAATCAAAACCTTGGAGGCAGAATAGCCCCTGCTGGTACTACATATGTCCAGCTGCACTTAGGAGAGAGATTTCACAACCAAAATCCCAATTTTTCAGACAGATATGTGAGTATAGGCACAAATCTTGTGAGGGTTGTTTATCTTCCTCATACTGATCATATCATTAAAATAAAAAAAAAACAATGCAGGAATTGCTTAATATTATGACTTTTGCACTTAGTTCATAGTATGATGCATCAGCTTAAGATTTGTAAAAGTACAGGGTAGTTTTACTGTGTTTTCCCATTTCAGGTACCAGAAACATTTCAGGAACAGACTGGTAGGTTTTTTCAAGCTGTTCTCAAGGTGTGAATGAACTTGAGCAATTTACAAAAAAAAAAAAGAGAATTAAAAAAAATAGAGACAGGTGCAATTTTCAGGCCCCTGAAGAGCTACCAAAACTAAAAAGCAAAGCTATCAAAACTAGAAAGCATAAAATAATATGTCTTTTCAAACAAAAAAACACACTCCCCATAGAATCATAGAATGATTTAGGTTGGAAGGGACCTCGAAGACCATCTCATTCCAACCTCACTGCCATGGACAGAGACACCTTCCACTAGACCAGATCGCTCAGAGCTCCACAGATACAGATATTACGGATATAGGTAAAAATCTATATGTCAGAATTTCAATGCAATTCAGCTGGGCTAAACTGACTGCAGGAGGTAAATTGGAAAATAACATTAGAAGATTTTATCACAATATTTGGAGGAATATTCAAGTCCTATAACAAATTACCACTATGCTGGGGTTTTTTTTAAATATTATTTTTTTCTTTAAAAAGTGCTGCTGTTTTGAAAACTTCTTTTTCTTTGTTCTGTGTTCCAGCTCTTTGTCTTCCATGCATCCTTTTGGCCCTGAAGCAGGATTCTGTGCTGGTTTGGATCCAGCAGAAACATTAACAGTGTCAGAGCTTTTACCTTCCTTCCCTCTTCTCTTCCTTCCATCCTGAAGGTTTTCAAATATAGTATTTCCTCTCCAACTTCCTTATCAGCAAACCATATGCAGTGCTAATCATGAAAGCTGTGTTATCACCTCCGCTCTTCCAATGACAGCTCTAACAGAAATCAGCTTTAAATCAATTACAGCATCAATCAACCTCCCTGCACTCCAAATTCAACAGGACCTCGCGTTTGAAAATATCCACTGGAAAGAGGGGCTGACAGCATGCAGAGCTGACTATCTTCTTTCTCTCAGTGGCAATGTCTTTTTATCATAATGATAAGCCATGACACTTGAAATAAAAGTGTTGGAAATCTGAATATCACAGCCTGAACAATGTTAGTGTCTCAGGACAATTAAAATGAAAAAAAACTCAAATCAAAGCCTAATGCTGCCTGTTTTATCTTCTGTGCTTCCTCCTGTCAGGTGAAATAAAAGCACAAATCCATAGGAATACACAAGGAGTACGAAATGCTCTCGCTTTCCCTGGGCACCTCTCGCTGCCCTGCACTGAAGGTAATCGCTGTTGAGTCAGGAATTGCTGAAAAATAAGAGAAGCAGCTCCAAAAAGTAAGTGCAATTGTAGGCATAACACAGAGGTGACAGGGTCTGCCTCTGAACGTGCCCTATTGCAAGCCAGCGTCCTCTCACTTGTCCTTTCAAATCTGGCTAGAAAAAGGGGTTATTTTCCATTAGATTTTTTTTTTCTATTTCCAGTACATAAATAATGCTTTCCACATTGAAGTATATATTTATTATTTGCCTCTTAAGTTCATATTTCACTGAAATTCTGGCTCTGTATTTTTTCATTAGTAAAATGTATGTATCAATAAATAATTTTGACTTGCACATCCCGTACGTGTGCCACCAGAGCAGTGCTAGCACCACGCTGGCTTCACTTACAATCCAAGGACTGCTGAGAAAGTTATTAGAGCTGATCATACTTCACAGGACCACAGCAATCTTTCAGTCAACCTTCAAAAATTGGTTTAATGATCTACTACCTAGAGGTTTTCGTGTATGCAGCCCAACGCTAAATTTTAAGCACATTTGAAAACAAATACAGTATTTAAAAATACCCTAATATATACAGAGAGGACTATTGTCAGCTACTTTGGTTAAGGTGGACCCAGATGTACATGAATATAAATGCAAATGAGTTGGCGTTTTAATCAAAATAAATCAAGAAAGATTATGCTTCTTCCTCTCTTTGTTTACTCCAGAGGAAGTAATCAAGTTCTGGTTTGAAAACTAAAGGATGTTACAGAAAACTTTTTTTACTAGGTACAATTAAAAAATAGCCTTATTTCCAATTGTCAGCGAGAAATATGTGTTCCCACTAAAACAATAATTACAGATAATTTAATTATTACTCAGAATTAGTGGGGATTTTGCGTTTGTTTCTGTTTAAGGCAGTTCATGAACCTACTCTTACGGTGGTTAGAAACACTCTTTTTAGAAATAAGAAAATAATAGTATGAAAAGACAACTCAATGTGACCGACTTTAATTCCCAAACTGAACTGAAGGTTTTGTAAATGTTCTCCAATATTTCATTAGAACTATTTACATATCTTTGATCTTCTTGTTTCTTTCTGGGGTGAGCTTTAAGTGTGAAAATAGAAAGAATAGAAAAGAGTCGAATTTAGTGAAATAGTTCAGTTGAAGGGAGTCTACAGTGATCATCAAGTCCAACTGCCTGACAAATTCAGGGAAGACTAAAAATTCATGCCTATTAGGGCATTGTCTGAGTGCCTCAAACACTGTCAGGCATGGGGTAAACACTCAGCAAATACTGCAG
Organism: Cephalopterus ornatus; assembly: GCA_013396775.1. Classification (NCBI taxonomy): domain Eukaryota; kingdom Metazoa; phylum Chordata; class Aves; order Passeriformes; family Cotingidae; genus Cephalopterus; species Cephalopterus ornatus. The sequence continues at coordinate 319,983 of VZRE01015336.1, forward strand.
AGATGCTTCCAAAGAAGGATAACCCTTCTTCTCATAGGAATATCCAACCATGTGTATTTTCTGCTTTTGAGGATGTAATAAGAAATGGTTACTTTTCTTGTTAAAGCTCGTAAACTGATGGTTAGTGTGAGATTTTTCATGTGGGATAAGAAATCAGATTTTGTTGTGTGAAATAACTTTTTTTTTTTTTTTACTTTACATATTACTTTAGAGAGTCCACAAACTCAAGCAGTCATTTTTTTTGTTCATTTAGCAATCCACACTATTTCTAGAGAAGATTTTCTCTGTTATTTTACCTCTGTGTACCTGCACTGCATCTTTAGGCACAAGTTCCATTTAAGTCAGGGGCAAAGGTAAATGTCCTGTAATAAGCAGAAATCTATGTACCTCAAAAGGGATGCATTAGAAGATCTCATAAAGGGCATTACACCCTTGGGAAAGACACCATCTATGGTTCGTTATCCTGGCAATCTTTCTTTAGGAATAAGTAATATTTAGCAGTGTAGTGAATTTGGGGCAAATCAGCAAAGCACATATCTGTGAGCTTATATTTAAGGAGGTGCCCAAGTCCTTTTCTACTCAGCACAGGCCACTGACCCCCATCCAGCAAAGCACTCAGACATCTCTGCATAAACCTGAAAGCACACACACATTTGAGAAACTGTATCACATATTACCACCAGTTTTGCTTAAAAGCAAGTAAATTGCCTACAAAATACTTAAATCACCGCCATGCTCGTAAAAGACTCCTCTTGCTGTTCAATGTGATAAACTCTTCTCTCAGGAGTTAATAGTTTTGCTATATTCAGAGCTCTAAAGATAGGGAAGTGCAGAGAAGAAAGTAAAGTATGAGTTATTCTGTACTGATAGCAAATGTTGCAATTTTCCTCAATTTCTGCAGTCCATTCCACAATGCAATCCTCACTGGAATATGGTTAAACATTTAGCAGTTAAATGCATTTGTCACTCACCCTCTTGGCTCTGCAAAAGCTGAAGAGAAATAGATAGGCCACTTGTAGGATTCACTCAACTTTGCACGTGTGTCTGTTACAGATAATTAGTTTGGACTAGAAAAAAAGACGTGCTGCCCTCCACCAAAGTCACTGACACTGATGTGGTGTTATCCTTTTAGTCTTAATCCTCCCGATAAGTACCAAGCTTTAAGAGAAAATACACAGAGGGGAGGAAAATAGGCACAACATGACCAGGTTGGATGAGGGTCTGAGCAACCTGGTCTAGTGGAAGGTGTCCCTGCCCATGGCAAGGGGGCTGGAATGAGATAATCTTTAAGGTCCCTTCCAACCCAAACCATTCCAGCTCATAGCTTTGAATGACAGCACATAAATATCAGAATGACAGTTTTATAGAAAGAAAAGATTCAGAAATTGATTGTATACGCATAAATTAGATTATGCTTGGCTCGAAGCTCCTTAGCTTGCAAGTGTTACTGTAATTCAAAGTACATTTACTTCCAAAGAGGTTTTCTTCCATCTCTACTCAGTTTTTAGTACTTTGGACCATGTTTGTTCTGAAGTTGTTTCTTGGTAAATCAACAGATCCTAAAAATTAAAATGGTCTAAGGAATTTCCTTTGAAAAATTACATCATTAAGTTAAAAAAAACCACGATTAAAACTGACTGCAAGCACAGAATTTCCCAAAGACACTACTGGGAATACAAAACTGTATTTAGTACCTGAGGTTATTGTATAGAAAGCCCTGTAGAATTCCACATTTGCAGATCAGACAGCATTTGAATGCCATTTTCTGAAGGCTGGTTTCTGAGAGGCACTTGTCACCCAGAGGTTCTCTGATATTAACAGCAAATCTCTCCTGATAGTGTGTTTTGAATCAGAAGCAAGAACACGGTTATAGCATTTTGATCTTATGTTAAATATTCATGTAATAGCCACAGGGGTGAATAGTAACTATTCTCCAATGAAATTATTTTTTGTATATAGGTGTCAAAGTGACAGGAGCCAAGCATTAATCTCTCCCTTTGGTTGCTACAGAAGCACAAGGACAGGATAGATGAGCGCTTAAAGCTCCCAAAACAGACAGCTCAGCCTGATGGTTTGTGTTGTGCTGCCATGAACCAGAGATAAGATCTCAGTGCTATTGGGTGTTAAAATGCTGCATTGCTATTCCACTTTTGTCTGTTTGTTTCAGCAACTACAGTGATTTAACATCATCTACTTTTTGAACCCTTTACTGGGTTTTTTGAGTATTGAGTTAACCTGTTAGGTGGCTTCTTAAATCTCTGCCTTCTATGTCAAAAAATTCAATCATGAAATAGTTTCATTGTTTCATGTCATGTTTACGAAATAGCTCAGATTTTGCTGATCAACCACTAACACCAAACTGTCTTTACCCTGTTTATCTCATATAAACTTGATGACTTAAAGGCTGATGTTATGAAAATATTATACTAAATTTATTCTAATCTTGGATAGAGACATCTTTGCTATAATATCACAAACTATAATGATCTGAATTGCAATTAAAGCCAATATTTAAGGTGTTGTTCAATAATGAATGACTAATGATGGCTTTGCTACCACTAGAGAGAAAGCAGACTGTAACTTAAAATTCTTTATCTCTCTGTAATTAGAATATATCCTCTCCCTTGATGCCCCGGAAGAAGTGTAGCCATTATGACCCTGTGGTTTGAGTCAAAACCTTGTACCAAAGACTAAGGAGAAGAGCTGATCTATAGAGTCTGCTCTGATATTCTCTTTGTACTGCTTATTCTCCTTGGTAAGTATTTTGACCATGACCAATGTCACTGCAACACTCAATATACCCAGAGCTGAGAAAAGCAAAAAGGTGAGTGACAGTGGGCTGGTGTATGGATTAAACTTAATTTCACCCTGAGCCTTTTGGCAGGCCCTGTCACCACATAGTGAGGAGCAGACGTCAGGTACCACTGACCAAACCGTGGAGAAGGGCCGGAGATGCACAGTGTGTGCAGGAGAAAAGGGATGTCACCAGGATGGCTGATCTTGGAGCTGTCACCTAACAACTTCTGAAGAGAACAACAACCAAAGTCCTTAAAAATACCTGAGCAAGAATAAAAGGAATCTTTAAATATCTTCTGAGGTGATTTTAAAGAGAATTAAATACAAGACTCTGTTCTTGGAACAGCTCATACCCCAAAGCCAGCTCACTTCTATTTCATGCCAAATAAAAGCTGTATGAATCACATAATAAAATGTTATGGCTGCTGGCACAATTAATTAGAGATGGAGGACAGCACAACTTTCACCTCAAACAGAAGTGTCATATTACAAGAAAAAAAGCTGTTAAAATACTGTGCCCATTTCTAACTGACTCAGTACAGAAATTAGGAGATGCTAAGAAAATATTAATTTACAGGAAATGAGGAGAGAATGTATCACTGTAACAGTCCCACTTCATGGTAATGTTGGTAAAACATTTTCTGAAGATCATACTGTGATGAAGCTGGGTCAGCACTTAGGATGGTAAATCTCTTAATTTCTCTACTGCTACTTATGGCAACAAAAAAACTGTACCAGCATCTTCATGGCCCAATTAATTCCATATACGCACTTGGGGAAAAGAAACTTCCACAGTTAAAGCAGCAAGGACTGAAGTCCACCTTCATACTAATATGCATGTTCCTTTTACACTTAGAAAATTATACTCCTTCTAACATTTCAGGAATAAAAATGAATTCAAGAGTTATTCAGGACTGCTCAAAACTGATTACCCAACTGAAGAATGACAGGAGTGCTTTTGCAGTGGAAACCCCAGTGAGTATTTTATTTGTGGCTGTGTTTATGAAGGACAGTCTTTAGGTAATTTGAGCACATGAAGTCCATACACTACATTCTGCACTGACCCGCACTGCACAGAAAAAGACAGGAAACTCCCTAATAATACAGCAAAGCAACAGTTTTGAATCAATGAGAATAAATGTAACATTTTTCAGAGAATATTTCTATTTCTAGCACAGGTAGTACCGTAAGTGTCTATTAAGTACACCCACACTTCCATTTACACTGAGAGTATGACTGCATAACCTGAATGGAAATCTTGCAGTTCTTGCCATAAGTTCTATTTCTCTGAAGTCATTTGGATGGTTGGTTTAGGAGAAATGTGCGAATAAGAGTACTCAGTCGCCAAAAAAAAAAAAAAAGTTAACAGTGGTCAAAACACCCCTCCTGTTCACCAAATATGATCAGTCAACTGCTATCAGAAGAGGCACGGATTTAGGATTCAGGTTTTGGCAAGTGAGGATTACCCTAATCACATCCCACCCACCCTAAACAAAATGAACAGTCACTCTAGGCAGTAAATCATTGTGTGACTGCACAGGTGACAGCCAAGATGTCAGTTCTAACCTCTGATGCCTGATTATGTCAATTAGCACAAATACTCTTTCAGAAATATTTATACACGCAGTGCAATTCAGCAGTTTGGGGATCCAGTTTTGACAAAAGCAGACACCGATGACACGAGGGTTCATTTATAATCTCTCTGCACGTGCCAGTTCTAATTTCTAAAAATGTCCATTTAGAAGACCCAGAGGTTATAAATATCTATTTCAATTATATTTAATTACTGAACATGCCCTCAAAGTTTCTTTTGTTTTGGTTGTTTTAAGGTTTCTCTAAAGACGGAGAAAACTCTAAAGACAGAGCAAACTATGGAACCCAGGAAACTTTCTGCAGAACAAGCTATTAGTAAATAAGACCTTTCTTAGCCTTATATTTTTTTGTTGTTATTATGGTTTGTATGGTTTGTTAGGCAAGAGTTACGCTCGACTGACTCGATGCAAATTGCGACACTCGGTAGATACAGAGTGACACACTTCTGCCTCCCCCAAACCTTATTAACAACTGCGATCGACAAGGAGCTCTGTGTCTTGGAAATGAAGCTTAACTAGCTTTCCTTCTGTGATGTTTATCCACAGGGAAAGAGGAAAAATTTGTATTCCTGGCTAGAATTTTTCCTCCTCGCGTGTCAGAGGAACCAGAGTTTCCCCCAGGTATGCATCCCCCCTATGTTTATGAACAGATGTAGGAAGGAAGCATGGTTTATGGTATACTAGTTTTAAATTGACTCATTTGTGATTTCATTAAAATGCAGAATAAATTTCACATCCCCAGGCAATATTTCCACAGAATTCTTTAGGTTAAGATTTTCTATTTCTCTGAAAAGTAAAAGAGATTTTCTAAAGGCTTGCTGATTTTATATATCATTAAAACTGCTGTTCAAAGAGAAAAGGAGAAAAGAACAAGTTTTATTCCACAACAATATTCTTCATTATTTCTTAAAACAGCCTACATTTCACGAACCTGAGAAACCTATTTAGAAAGTTAGAGAGCCTCCCTTTGCTGAGCACCTATGCAAAATTCACACAGAGTAAATGCCTTTGCATATGTTACACTTTGGACTTCTCTGCCTATTTCTGCCTTTCTGTTAAAAGTATTTATTCTGGATTAGATTAACCTGATTTTTGTGCAATAAAAATTGAGAGAGCTGTTGGTATGAGGGTACACAGAGCAAAAAACTACAACATTGCCTCCTTCATCTCAGGAGTCTGTAAAGTAAATATGAAAATGAGCAACAGTCCTTGAAAAGGTGGTCTCATTAAGATGATGGAAATTATGTTATCAGGGATCATAATGAAACTATCGCTTTATTTTTAAAAATATGGAACAGCAACACTTTCTCATTATCGTTACCTTTATTTAGGCAAATACCTGCATTCTGGGTAAGTGGCAGGAACTTGTAGGGAAACACTGCTCTGAACTGATCACCACTTTCATACCTAAGAAGGGGCCACAGGACATTTTGCTTGCACGCAAGCGCAGGATCACTGACCAACAGCCACACCTTGTTTCTGAAGGAAGCAGCTTCTGGTGAAATCAAAACATGCCTTGCTTTACTTTCCTCCATGACCTTAAAATCCTGAGTGGCAGGCCGAGGGCACACATCAGTAATGCTTAGCTAAGGCAGTATGGAAATGAAGAAAAGTAGTGCATGAGATGATAAACCCTTTCCCTTACACTCAAAACCTGGAAGTTTAGGTCAAAAGTGACTGTAAATAATTATAAAACACAGCAAATCTCCTACAGAGGAACCTGTGAATATTTCCTAAATTCTATGATTGACCAAAAAAAAAGGCTCTATAGTTTAGCATTCTACATTCTATATGAAATTTCATCTTACAAACTACTTTGATGATGAACAATAAACTTTGATGAACAATAAAAAGTATCAATATACTTCTGGTTAAATATTCATTAGGCCCAGATAATTTTTATTTTTAATGACATTTCTAATAATGCCATTCAAGTACATTAGTGACCCTCTATGCCATCCTCAGACAATTTTAGAACTGAGGCTTGAAAATCTGGCACACATGGTCTGCATCTGAAATGCCAAGATGAAAAATCATTTAAAAATTTTGTCATGGGAGATTTAGTCACAACCAATTATAGTGACGTTTTACACAGGCAGTAGAAGATAACCCCAGACCTGTACTGCAGGTGATCAAGGGATATTATTCTTTGAAAAAATATCCTTTTCTACAGTTGCAACCACAGTAATTAACTGAGGTAGTGACAGGCAGATATTCTTGATGGAGCAACCAAGTCTCACAGCAGAGGGTTTGGATTCATTCAGCTACCAGCTTATATTGGACTTCTGGTATTAACTATTTCTGGTTTGACTCTTCCTGACTGTAATATTCCTTATAAATTACAAGTACCAAACTGTTGAAGACATGAGAAGTGTGAACTCAGTCTAATTCAAACATCTGATCAATAGCTGGACTTTTAGTTCAGAAATTGTTCACCAAGTGTATGAATTGTCTCTCAGGCAGGAGACACTGTATAAAAGTTACCTGAACTTTCTTCTGGTTAGTAAAGCCATAGGGCAAAAATGGAATACATAGTTATGCTACTACACTTATGGTATATAATAGAAATGTAGGGGAAAAACAAGAGAAAAGTTCCTTTATTTTTGCATAGAGTTTCCACCTTACAGATCCATCATTACAGCTATTATTCTGTGAACAAAGAATGAAATCTAGTTTTGAAAGCTTAATTGAAGTTTTTGGCTTTGTGACAGAACCAGCTCAGATCTGTTTGCTTCAAATAATCTCACTGCTCCTTCAGCAGTCCTTGTATTTGAATAACAGCAGCCACATAAATGATGTAACAGATTCTACCGCTAAAACTCATTCAGAAATTAAAGGTTTTAACATGAATGACGCACTTCTTGGACTTACATACTCTTACAAAAAGTGAAATAATTTTTGTGTACCATTTTTTGGTAGCACAGGGTGTGTTTAGTTATAAACTGGCTATTTGAAAATCCTGACACTTGGATTGCTGCAAACTATTCAGTAAGGACAAGAGAAACAGAGACTAAAAGATTAGGAAGGTCATGAAACTGGTTCAGAGTTCTCTCCCCAATTAATGTGATCTGCTGGGAGTCTTGAACTTCTCTAAAAATTGGATTCAGGAGGAAACATGTAGCATGACCTAAGTACCTGTGACTGGCCTGATTTCAACTGCAACAGCTATGGGGACAGCCAGACAAATACTTTTCTCTCCTGCATAATACAGGAAAGAAGTAATGTAAAAGAAGGCAGCATTTCCCAAGTGGCCACCAGAAGGTAAGTGCTGCAACTGAGGTTTTTATTAATTCTGTCTTAACTGCTTATCTTCTGAAAAGCCATTTCTCTCAGAAAGAGATGAACACCTCATTGCAAAGTTAGCCAGAGAGGCAAATCTAGGGACCCCACTGGGAACCAGAGGTTGGAAACAGAAAGCAATGTCACTAAGCAATAAGTCCTATTTACAACATTAGGAGATTTTCTGTCATTTTGGGTTTGTGCTGAAAAACTCTAAGTGCGGGAAAAAGCCAGTCTCCAAAAACCTTAATTTACAAATAGCCTTGTGCTCTAGAGTAGGGGTGGGGGGAAATAGATGTGTTCCACTTGATTAGGTTAGAACTGCTCTGAGAGCAATATAAATGGAGTAGAAAACAACTATGGGGTACAGAGAGCTGCAGGGAGGGCAATATCTCTCCTCGGATATCAGCTTCCAGTTTCAGCTCAAGTCCATCTATTTCTTCTCATTAATAATTACATTTCTCTACTAGTTCGTCTACTTAACTGAACAAATTTAGAATGGATGTTATACCAGGTATTCCAAGATTATATAAGACTAAATTTGGCTAAGCACATCGTCTGGAGCACATCCAGGCATCTCAGTTTCTCTCTGCGCTTGCAAACATGGAAATTCTTGTGCAATTGATTTTTATGTATTAGTGAACTGCTCACTTATAGATCGCAAAGGGCTGATTGAAGATTTGTTACTTTTGCCAAGCTTCAGCTCTGATAAGTTACACTGAAAGTATGTCAAGACTAAATATCTATAGGCAGAGTCTGCCTGTCTAATAAGCAGATTAATGCACATCAGTTTTGATGAAGAATCCCATTGCACCAGGGAACCTTCCCCGGGATGACACCTGAGACTGTGCTTTATATAAAGGAAGGCTTCAGAAGAGGGCAGATATGAGAGAATCCGTTTGGCCTCAAGCAACCTCAACTTTTGTGCTGCACTTGCATGCAAGACAAGAAAGAAGAGCTGGCTCAGTCTTTCCAGTCTTTCCAGTCCAGATACTACACCTGTCTGGCGCTGGTGGAAGAATGGGGAATGAAAAGTAAAAAGGGGGGCAAAATAACATTGCATCATTTGCGTGGGTATATGGAAAATGCTATGTGGAAAAAGCAAAGGACCTTTAAAGAAAGTTAGAACTAAAGTGTAGGACAATATCTAGTAAATATGTGTGAATTTTTAGATGTCTATACCTTGGCCAAAATATGGACAGGAAGAATAAACATACTGCTGTGCATCATGGGCAGGAGCAAGAATAGAATGTATGTACTCTCAACACATTTTTTTAATATTTGAATGAAGAAGGTCATGGGTCACTTCTTACAGGGATGGAGGCATAAAGGAATTTGGGAAATGCTTCCTTGATTCATTGAGCCTTTGGAGCACATCCCATGAAAGGCTCTACCATTTATATGTAATAATGAGGCTAAAAATATATTTTCTCTTAATCTCTCTTTCTTGTAAATATTGGACATACTTCATAGAGTGAAATAACCTAGTATTTAGCTTAGCTTACGTAACTGACACGAAAAATTCTACAATGCATTTCAATCTTAGCAGAAAGAGAAACAACTGAAAGCAGGAAGGTAGTAAACAATCTCAACAGTAACTGCTGCTGAGTCCTTCCAGTAACAGATATGAGGCAGGGTTTTTCCCATAACTCTCCAAAGATATTATGTTGGAATTTTTTCAACTCAAATCAATACAAGTAGTAGTCTCCTACCAAATTATGAAGCTGTCTGTGACTGAACTTATCTGCCACTTGCTACATTTTATGTGGCAGAGCAGACATCTCTCCAAGAGAGCTTGCAGGAGCTGTGACTTCTGACATCTCCAGTATTTGCTTAGATGAGTAACAGGAAAATTGGCCTGTCTGCACAGTATTCAATCCAAAAAGCAATTAACATAACAGAACAATGTAAATCATTGAATGTATTGTTAAAAGAGAAAGGGCACTTGCAAACAAAGTATTCAGCAGCATTTCTATTTTAGTTATAAACAGAAAAAATGTACCATAGGCATGAAATGGATGGCAATTCTCTGTCATTCTCCATCCTTGGCCTAATTTTGAAACATTAGATAAGATGTCAGGAAACCATTTTGAGGGATCGTGAACATTTCCACCTCAGGACTTATATAATACTATTTTCTTAAATATTTCATCTGCCTTGTCTTATGCCTTCTTAGTTGGAATGTTCTTTATTAGCCTTCACATAATAAGACTGAGTGCCAAAAATACAAGCACTCTAAATGCTCAGGATATTTCTCTTTTGAAAATGGTAAGTATAATTGAATACTACTTGCCTGAGGAGATTAGAGTTGCAATATGTCTTATATATCCTAGTTGATTGGATAATATACTTAATGGAACATACCTGGGAAGATGAACTGCTTATCTGGTCGTAGCATATGTCTCCAGGAAAATTAAGACACTTGACATTTTTTCCTCCCCAACTGATGGTTCTTGATAACTCACTTGTTTGTTCATTTGCATATAGTAACTGCTTTATGGAGCCTTTTACACCCACTCATCTAGAGGAAAACGTGGAAAGTAGTAGCAAGCAAGCAGTAGCTCCCCACCAGCAGGTTTTCATGGATAAAGTAGCAAATCAGACCCCCTTCTGCACAGGCCATGCTCTGTAAAAGGGCTGTGTCACGAAAATCCACAGCCCAGTGAGAGCAGTCAGCCTTGCAAGGGGTCTTGCCTGAAATTTTAGCTCTTAACAAAACAATCAAGCACCGTGGGATGAAGTAAAATCAGATCCCTCCATCACCCCACAGCCCTCTTCTGTTTGTCAGTCATTGCCAGCGAGACACCTCATACACACTCCAACTAAGACTTCTTAATCACCAGCAATACCTGAGTTCATGGCTACAAGAACGTGCTTCACAGGGAGAAATAGAAAGGTAAACATTTTCCCAACCCTGGACTCGGACTTGTAATTATAATCTCTCTCTACTTACTGCAATTGGGTATAAGGACATTCAAGTGGGAGGTTCACTCATTTCTGCCACAGCCTGTTACTTGTGCTCTAGCAAACAACTGTGTCCATAACTAAAAATCTCAGCTACAGGTCAAAACATATCCTACCTAAAATATCTTCTCTGTACAGAAAGCCTTGCAATTTACTCATCACTGTGCCACTTAAGAAGTGTTATGCAGGTATCATGGCAGTATTTTTATTTGGTGGCACATCCCAAACATGTCACAGATCAGGTGACAAAGGGACCATGTCCATGTGGCCCTTTAATTAGATTTTACTCTGGAGAAGGCAGGGAGAGTAAGGAAAACAGTAACAAATTCTGCACCCTCCACCTGAACACGATCAAGCAATTGCTGCTGCCTTCTGAGTGACCACCCACACATTCATTTCCACCGTAGCTGATTTCAGCAGCACGCACAAATCAGCAATTGGAGGCTGGTCCTCATCAACCATTTAACCAAGGAAAGAGGGATAACTGTACCTAACACATCAAACCAGAATCATACAGCAGTGGGCATGGTCACATGGACAAGGGAAGCCTCTGATGGGGATAACAGAAGGGGAAGACATTCCCTCACACACGCAACAAACCGGCCTCCTTCTGCCTATGGCCAGCAGACAAAGTGCAGAAAAGGCTGAGATACCCAGCATTTTTTTTCCCTTGCAGGCTCTCCTTTGCTGATCTTTGCCTGTCTCAGGAAGAACACTGGCAAAGAATTCCATTTTATTTTGTGATACTTCTTTTCAGCAAATGCTTTACTGAACAGAGATGAGAGCTACTGTTCCATGAAGGGGTGTAGTCAGCCTCTGCATCTACTTGGAGTCTTTACATCCCAGAGCTTTACCGAAAAACTAGGAACAAACTCAGCATTGGGAATGGCCCATAAGGTGGAAATGGTCCTGGGTAGGCCAATATTTGCTTTGAGAAGGGATTTTATTCCCAGGTAATCAGAGCGGGGTCCAGCTTGGAATGAAAGCTTCAGTTTGGTAGATTTACGTGGAAGCTCACGGAGCTGCAGAGTAAAGGCTGTGTCCTGTTTGGCTCTGAAAAGCCAGCAGGTGGGTACTCATTAATAGCATGGCTCTCTCCCAGGCTGTAAAGGCAGCATTCGTTGTGAACTGAGGTAGGAAACTTGCAGACACAATAAATGCCATTTTTGAAGCCATTTGGCTGAGTCATGGCCAAAATCAAGAAAATGGTCATGTGAAAAAAAGGGTCTACAAATCTTCTAAAGCCTTGAAGAGTCTTTGGCGCATTTTGCTGTACCACATGTAAATCCTAAACTTCCTGTGCCTCTAAGGGTCAGAGAGGAGGGCAGAATTCCAGTCTCCCACTTTCAGTACTCTACAGAACGATTTACTTTGGGAAGAAAAAAAAAGCTCCAGAGAAAAGTGTTGTCAAAGGATGCAGAAAGAAAATGTTTTTTGGCAAACTCCTTTTTACTTACATTACTAAAGCAAGGGAATAGACACTTTTTACTGCCAACAACCTTGCTAGCCAGTAGCCCACAAAGAAATGACTTAATAGATATAATAGGTGAATCATTTCCTATATTAAGTTACCAATAACTATAAATACAGTTATGACTGCTGAAGTTCCACAGTCTTGGAAGCAGGTCACCCCAGGGGCACGTTTTCTTATACAAGCTGGTTCCTGATTTAAAGGTCAGCTTTAAGAACTCAACTTTAAAAACACACTGAGTCACCACTAGCAAGGCAGGAACAAGTAGTTCATGGGCATTGCATCACCTAAAATTTCTGATGCTGCTTATAACTGAAAACCAGCCAACCAAATAAACAAATCCAGAGTGCAAAGATAAGGATAAGATTACCTGCAGCACTTTATTGAGTCAGTGTGCATGTAACCAAAATATTGGTGTAAGTCACCATAATCCTACATTAAATCCAACTGTATTTCTTTTAGGTTTAGTGGGAACAGTGTAGAAATTTGATTTATACCACATAAAAACATTCACATACTGAAAACATTCATAGAATCATTGAATGATTTGGGGTAGAAGGGACCTTAACTATCTAGTTCCAAACACTCTGCCGTGGGCAGGGACACCTTCCACCAGACCAGGCTACTCAAAGTTCCTTATGTGATCAGGGAATGTCCTCCTGATATTTAAAATATTCTCAGTTTTAAACATTTCAAAATATTTTCTTTCTGTTTGTTGCAAGCTATCAAATATTGTGAAAAAAATAGCTGTGATAAGCAGAGTATAAGATCTAAAATGTCTTTTTACTTTTAATACAGGTCAGTCTTTTAGAACAGGACAGAGCTGATGAAAAAAACTCTCTGCTCATTTTCTTACTGTCTGTTGTTTCTTTCCTTTTCTTTGTGATGGTTTTCTACATCAATATCTAACAAAAGAATTGTTACATTTTACTGTCTACATCTAAGAATGCCTTTCAATAAAATGAACCCACAGGTGCAGTGCTTTGAAGGGAGGAACTATTCCAGCTTGGACAATATAATACAATTTTATTGACAATAAACAAGAAAACCAAAAAGAATGGTGAAAAGAAATAAAAACACATATACGGCCATACCTTAAATCAGATAATTGTGGCACTAAATATGGGACAGTAAAAGGCAGTGAAACCACTATTTGATAAAACTATGATATTTGGGCTGATATTTGAGAAATTATTCCAGGCTTTCTGTAAATGAACTATTTGACTGGACTTCTTCCCTGGAAGACTGCTCTTAAAGACATGTAATACATTTTTATTTATTTTTTTAGTGTCTACTAACAGCATGAAAAATGGAAACACTGATTCACTAATTCATATAAACATATTTCTCAGAGTCCGGGAAAAGGTAATAAGTAGTTTAACATTAATTGCATTTGTGAACAGAAAATGAAAATGCTTCAAAACCAGTCAAATTGACACACAACCCTGTTATTCTTGAACGCTTAATGCATGAAATGGACACCACCACACTAATCCATTTTAAAACCTACAACAAAATATCACCGTGCCAGTGTGGCCTCTTGTCCATCCAAATATAAAGCCTAATTGAAACATAAATTTTAAATGAAACATCCATGTGACACTATAAATAATAAAATAATTATAAAGTGGTTTAAAGTAATTTTGATCTTTGTGTTTATATAGAATGGTCAGCTGCATAAGCAATGCAAGTCAGAACCTGCCAATAAAACAGTCAGAATATAAAGTGCAATACCGGTGGAATGCCTTCAGCCTTGATGTATATATTTCCCTGGGACTAAACTGCATAAATGATTTATACTTTCATTCCTTTGTTTTCCACAATAAATCCTCAAAAATGTCTAAAGGATAAAAGTTCAAGGTCCGGCTGTTTTCACAATCAACTTTATCTTTCAAAACAGTTGAAGCAAATTAGGGTAAATTGATTATCTTGAATTTTTACTGTGGTTGGGGAACATGCTCTTTCCAAGCATTCGGATTAATTACATCCCTTTGAACTTTCCTAGGCCATGCCGTGGTACAAGGAAACCATAAGTTCTAACTAAGCTTATTTTTATAAGACAAAATATGCCAAGATGGGGGAAAAAAATTACAACTAGAAGGGTGAAAGGAAAATAAGTATAAATAACCAAAAAGCTTCTGTTCCTTTGACTGTGAAGCATGTTACTTGTTTGGCTGCACATCCTTCAGTGACCACAGGGAGAAACGTAAGTTTCTGTTCTGATCTTTAAGAGAAGGATTAACTAGATTTAGGAGCTGTAGTTTTTATTTTCATCTAGATTCCCTGTTCCTGGTTAAAAACAGTGAGATCACGTGCCTTCATGTGTCTTGACAGAGCTTTTCAAGTAAATTAAACTAATTTGGATGAGCTTACTTGATTAATTAAATCCTCAAGCCTCAGAATGATTCACTTTGATCGACAGAAAAGATAACACATAAAGCTATGCAAGAGAAAAAATGTGAGCATGTTATTGAGCTGGCAAAAAGCTTTCCATTACCTCTCTTTTTTGATAAATGTGCTCAGGATGTAACCTCTATGTTTGCCTGTATGGGAATTAGTCTATCTTGCCTCTTCCTAATTCAGTGGCATGTAGTAGAAATAAAACACTTTCCAAAGAGTTGTCATCAATTAATTTTTCAAGGTCTACTTTTAGTTACGCAGTAAAATCTAAGGATTTTTTATCAACTCTCTCTATTGGCCTGAGCTCAACAAAAACATTTATTAACAAGTTCAGATGAAAGAGCAGTAGGCCAGACTTTGAAATCCCATATGAGGATGCTCTATTAGGGTATGGTACATGACAGCTCCCATATATTGACAGTGAATAAAAACATAACTTATCTTAATAACAATATTTTTAAATTGGTTTTGAAGTACTGCTGTGATTACCTAATCCAAAGCTCAAAAAAAAATGAGAACTGAGTAATGTTATGTGCAAACATGTTGCATATTTCAGGATCTTACATCAGTTTAGCATGCACATTCATATATCACTGACATTCATATATAATTCATGAAACATTCCTCCACATCATCAGATTCAAAAACGTGTTTCTGCTTTTGTTTTGAAAACACTACAGTGGGAAACGTGGAAGGATTTGAGAAACTGAAAAGGTGAAATCACAGAACAGAATTTGCTACAGTAACCAAATCCTACCTGCAAAATCCATCTGACTGAGCAGAGTATTTGTTCTTTTGCTGCTCCCTTGACGAGATAAACCACACAGCAATAGACCACGACTCCAGAAACCTTCTCATCACTTGTCAGTTTGTGCAGCGATCAAAGCTGCACAGCAACACACAGATTTGAGGGAAATGATAAGGGGCTATCTGAAGTTACAGCAGCTTATGCAGCAATGCCCACAGGAGCACCAGAATGATTTAGGTGCCTGCATCTTGGCTCTTTAATGATGCAAGTGGTTAAGTCTTCAGTGCTGAGGTGCTTTGGGAACATCTTCCCCTTAACGGTGCGCTCACAGTCTTGCAGCTGTGCTATAATCATCATGTGGCTTATCAGACTTTAAATAATTTGCACATCTTTCTCACTTACAACCTGATTCAAAACCTGTTTTGGCACGTGACAAACTTTAAGCACATCTGTGTTCACTAAATAACCTCCAAGGGATTCACTCTTATGGTGAATAAGTAACATCATTTGTAGTAACAGAGATGTAAAGGGGCAGGTAAAAACGAAGTATCCTCACATTATCCATAGGAAAGTTTCTGCATTTTGAAAACAGAAAATTAGAAATTTTGGCTTTTCAAGGAAACGTAGTATGTTTGTTGTAATTTTAGATGTTGGAGTTACTAAGGTTGCACTTTGTCTTGTTTGTAAATAAAGCACAAGAATGAGAATAAACAGAATGAGAATATTTACAGAACTGTGCTCATTAGAATAAAGTCACTGTTCCTTGAAAAATGTCACACTTCTGTGTAATAATTATGGCTCAAACCCCAAGGTTAACCTGATTATACACAGTACAACAAACACAACATTTTAAGGATCAGCAAGACATTGCTCCTGGTGAGCAGGTCTAGACCATCCACTGTTAAAGAAAGGAAGAAATGTAAGTAAAAACAAGGAGTGAACTAAACCTACAGTGAAAGATTGGGGTGGCCATGATATAGTACTTAATCCTAAAGACCTACCACTGCTTTGCTTTTGTGTGACTGTGCAGAAAGGTACAGTCTGTGCTTGTTCTAACGAGCTACAGTGGTTTGTGTCCACTCTTTGCTTTAGAAGAAAATCAATGATACGAGGATTGCTCCCTCATTTCACCACAGCACCTCTAAATACTTCATAAAATCATAAGATCACACAATGTTTTGGGCTGGAAGGGACCTTCAAGATCATCTCGTTCAAACATGCTTCCACTAGACCAGGTTGCTCAAAGCCCCCACTGACCCTGATCTTCATATCAACCTGCTGGAGAGGCAGACAGACCACACACCCCTTGGGAACAACTCTCACCACAACCATTTTTCACATATGCCGTTTGGATTACGGGCAATTTTGGGACATCTATTTCTTGCAAAGTGTCTATCTGACCTCTCATTGCTGTAAGACACCTGCACAGGAACCTCATCAACAAACACTCACACATCGCTGTTATTTCTGTTTTGAATTTTACACAGCAAATTACTCATGTAAGATGTAAACTGTTTTCGCAGTAATGTGATTTTAACCTGTCTTTTGAGTTGTTTTTTTCCCTTGATTAATGGTAAATTACTGTGAATATTCAATGTCTTTCAGTAGTCTACTTCTACATATTAACAACAAGATAATTATAGGTAATTCATTTTAACAAAATTAAAAGCTTTCAAATGTGCAACTTGCAGCCCAAAGATGATTTGCATTTATTCCAATAAGACTACAGAACATGGAAAAGTGCCAGTACTTTTCTGATTAGCAGTTTACTCCTGGAGTTTTACAGGGATTTTACTTCTTAATTCTGAAGTCCTGTTATTCAACTTCCATACCAGAACTCCTCAAGTTTTTGAAATGAAGCCCAACATCATCAAAATCAACCCAAATAATTTCTGTTCCAGAGAGGCAGTCTGCACCTGGCCTTCAGCAAATACCCTGGGTAGGCTGAGAAGGGGGTGAAGGGGTTTATAAATTGTTCCAACCTGCCCTGCTGACTTGCACCTGAGCTGGCACCGACATCAGTGACTACTCAGCCTCCTGTAAGACCTTCTGACCTTCTGCAGTAAGATGTCCTCTGCAATAAAGCCCTACTCTGGTTTTCCACCTTTAGAAAGTTTTTTTTCACACTCACCACTCAGTGTGAAGACCAAACCTTGCCATTAATTTTTTGCACAGCACTTCCCTGTTGATTCCAGGTGGATCAATAAAGCAGGATGCTGATCAGAAACGGGGCTGAAGGCTGAGCAGAGGACAGGGAAGCATCTGCCCCTTTGGGAAGCAGCCAACAATTTCAGGGGACACAAAGAGTCCCCCTTATTTCCAAGAACATTTCAATTGGCTTGCCAAAAGTCTCCACCACCCTCAATTTCTCTCTGTGAAAGAAATACATCACAGAAATCGCTCATATAAATCATGTGGTGAATAAAAGTTGCTTCTAAGGAGACTTGGCAGAAAAACAATCCCTTAAGGCCTCCAGCTATTTTTATTTTTACTGTGTCATCAAGACTCACATATTCCTGTCCTGGATTAGCTGAACAGAAACACATACCCACCTGCAGACCTCAGAATCGGTGTCTCTGACTTGTTTGGGCTTACTGTGGAGCACAAGTGCTGATCTGTTGACCTGCTGGGGCTCAAGTCCTGGATTTTTCCAGTCTAACCAAAGCACTGGCTACGGCAACACTACAGGATGTCTGGTCTGAAGTTTTCCAATTCAGCCAGAAAAGCCATTCATCGGGAAGGTAAACACATCCAGGAAATACAGACATACAGCAATCCTGTTTGCCCAGTTCTGCTAAACTAGAATGCAGAAAAAATAAAAAAAAAAAAAAAATCTGCCTTAAAACGTATTTCTATGGAGTAATGTTAAATTGTACTAAAAAGTTTTCAGGAAGAAAGTTAAATAATTAAATTCAAAACCAAGAATCAGAAAAAGCTGAAGAGGATGAACTGCAATAGATTCAAATCCAAGCAATGGAAGAAATTATATATGAAATAATTCTCTGCCACAAAATGTAATTGAGACAGGCTGCTCAGTAACATACACTGCATGTTTTGGCATCTATGAATCTCTAAAAGATTTCAAAGTTGTCATCCTTAACGATGGTAAATTTGACAGAATTATATAAAAAAACCCATCTATAAACAGTAAATGATTTTATTTTTACTTATTGTTAGAAATAAAACATTTGAGACTTCATTTCAATGCTCCTCAACTATCAATTAAAAAATTGATTTATTTCATCAATAAACTGTCGTTAAGAGACGACATTTTCTTAGAAGTTTGCAATTCAGATGCACTGAATTCTAGGTCACTTACTGGCTTTTCCACGCATTTTCTTTGGGATGTGTATCTTAGTTGTCTCCGGATGCAGTGATTTTTTTTTAATTTTCATGGAATCAAAAAGGTTGGAAAAGACCTTTAAGATCACCACCTTTAAGATCACCAAGTCCAACCGTTAACCCTGCACTGCCAAGGCCACCACTGACCTATGCTTCCAAGAATCTACACATCTTTCAAATCCCTCCAGGGATGGTGACTCCACTGATGCTCTGGGCAGCCTGTGCCAGGGCTTGATAAGCTTTTTGGTGAAAAAAATTTTTTTTTTCCCTAATATGCAATATAAACCGACTGTGGTATACCCTGAGGCCATTTCCTCTTGTCCTTGTTACCTGGGAGAGGAACCTGATCCCCACCAGGCTCCAAACTCCTGTCAGGGAGTTGCAGGGAGTGAGAAGGTCCCCCTGTAGCCTCCTTCTCTCCAGACTGAGCTCCCTCAGCTGCTTCTCATCAGGTTTGTCCTCCAGACCCATCCCCAGCTCCCTTGCCTTCTCTGAACACGCTCCAGCCCCTTAATTTCTCTGTTCTCATGAGGGGCCCAAAACCGAACCCAGGATTTGAGGTGTGGCCTCACCAGTGCCAAGTACCAGGGGACAGGCACTGCCCTGTTCCTGCTGGACACACTATTGCTGACACAATCCATGCTCCAGTACAACAGAGGAAGGAGTCAATACCACACTCTCATGCCGTGACCACCTCTGGTTACGCATCTTTCAGGTGTAACACCAAGTTTGACCTTGCTAATCAATCCTAATTGATGCTATTGATTCATTCGGGAAGAAAAGACACAAGGAAAGTCTAAACCTTGCTAAATAGGCCATTTGTGAACGAATATCCTGAGGAAAAAAAGGTGAAAACCCATTGTTTGGAAGCATTAAAACACAATGTGACAAAATCCATTGTAAGTATATCACCTGGAACATTATTGCCCTGGAGGGAAGATTAACTTCTCTGTCTTCTCTCCACTGAGCCTGAGCTGATTTGCCGGGTATTGAGCTTTGCGTCATCTGCTATTCAGAGCAACTTTGAGGCAAATCACTTATCACTAATTGCTATCTGTTCACCGAGGTACCAGAATGTACACATCAGTTTTTTTAGGGCACTTTTTCTGTATTTCATTTGTAATTTAAATTACCTCTCAAGTCAATAGGAAACATCCCTCTTTAGTTCGGTGAAATGCTCTTAATTATTTTTGAAGTTATAAGAGCTATAAAAATCAACGTCATTATAAAGACAAACACATTTTATGTAAGTCACAGAAAATACTGTTGCAGGCTAGTTCCAGTTTTCAACATCTATTTTATTTTCTTTTTAATAAAAAAAGCCCTGCTATTAAAAGCACAATTCAGTCTATTCATAAAGCACAAGCTACCTAGAAAGTTTTCTAAGTGAAACAACTAGACCTTGCAAAACTCCACCGATTTAGGCAGTGGAAAAGCTGATTTTTCAAGTGGACAAAGGCCATGCTATTATGCTAAAACAGAATTTAACTGTACAAGTTTGACTTACACATGAGTTGCTTAAAGAATCAAGAGAAGACTCATCCTCACAAAGCACTTCTGAGTCAAATCCCCGCTCATCGAGTAACCGTGTAAGCAAAAGTTAACTCAAAAATAGCTCCACTGATACTTCTGAATATTTATTCTATGTCACGGAGATTGGCTGCAGAAAATCACTGTCATTCCATTCACCCTTAGTTGAATTAATCTACTGTGGCTCTATGGACCAGAGGAAAAGACATATATTCTGCCCCATATTCTCAAGAACCAGTTGTTTACATGCCACTTTTACAATCTCAAGGAGCCAGGCTGCAATTAGATTGTTCATAAAATCTGAAGAAATAATATTCTGGGAGGGAGAACAACAAAGAGAAATTGGGTGAAGGCCATAGATGAAAAAAAAATTAAGTAAAGGGAGAGAGGAAAGACTGTACAACCATAGGCTAAAAATAAAAATTAACAATCTTCAATTTAGTAATAGAAAACTTCAAAAACTGAAGAATCTGAACCACATGGAGAGAGAGAAGAGCTTTGGGAGAGAGGGACTGCTGCTGCAGTGAGCCTCCAGGATCTGTCCTAACCCCTCACCCTGGTCTCTGCTATCATTGAAGAGGGTTTCTCCACGAGGCTGAAGAGCTTCAGAGGAACAATTTAATGTATTTATTTCTTGGTAAGATGTGACTCAAGATTCAAAAGTTCCTAACTTCTCAACGAACTGGAGACTGAAATAAGGAGCTGACATATATTGGGATTTGCTTTCCCATTTTGTTGCCTCGTTGTGACATTATCTTCCACGTTGTTTTACAATTTAAATGTAAATCTATTTGGTGTGTTTCATGCTAGTGACTCTACAATTTAGTATTGTAATACAGAGAGTCCATTTAAAGCACTAAGTGCTCCCAAAAGGTATCTGTCATACTGCCACTTTTTATTATTCTCAAACATCAGCGAGAGAAGGGAGACGAGGAAATGCTCACACATTATGATGCTTTTCACTGAAGGTTTTCCCTGGTTCTTCAGGGAACTGCAGAGCTGTGCACTTCTGGATATGCTCTCAATTATAGTGATATAAACGCTCGTAAAAAAAGAAGTAATTTTACTTTTAGGGTCATAAATACTGAAATGTAAGGAATTTGATCCAAGCTATACTTCCTATTAAAGGAACTCAAGCTATTTAAATAGTTTTCGTTAGGCATCACTTTCGTCTCACAAAAATCTCCACAACAAGGGGCCCAACTTCGTCATTCTACATAGAGCTGGTACACAGAGGCAGTGGCCCCCTTAAAAGGGTCAGGTAAATCCCCATCAGCCAAGAACTCCTATCATCACAACCAGCCTTTTATTAGTGATTTAAAAATATCCTTAGCCATCAGGGTCAGCAGATAATGTTCAGAAAATCCATTTCAACGACAGGATGTACAGGGGGATTTTAACATCTCCTTTGACTAAGGTCCAAGGCTTCTTTGGGTAGAGATGACTTCCCTGCTCCACACAGCATCACTGGCTAATCAAAAATAACAGTAATAATTACATGATCAGCCACACCATTGTGACAGAATTTGTAAGATGCAGCTTTTCTGATTTAACACCAAGTATCACATAAATATTAAAGTGCAAATAGCAGAGCGTTTATCCCGCTTGATACAAACACAATCTTGGGAATAAAAGACTCAGGGTAGAAATTTATAGTTAACAGAAAACAGAGTTGGGAAATTTCTCCCTGTGACTGAGAACTCAAGAGCTATTCCCTTTGGTCCACATTAAACATGCATTGTGGAAAAAAATGTTTCTGTAATCGATACACGATCACAAAGCAAGTTCTCGAGAAAAGCTTTTGAGAACGCTGAATATACACAACAAATTGGAAGATAGTAGGAAATTTTGGGACATTAATGCATCTACTTTACAAAGAGAAAAAAAAAAGTAAATTAAGAGCAGGAAAACAGTTCAGTGTATAGTCTTACGAGTTCCTTATACAGTGTGTTAGTCCTATATATAAGTTAAAAACCCCTAAAGCCAAGTTTATTTCATAACATAAAATGCCTGTGATGGTCTAAATTGTATGGGATAACCAAAACCTGCAGTACTACTATTACAAATCAGTTCCGTTTGCGTGTTTTTTATCATCTAGAGGATGGCAGATCCACAGACGTTTTTCTCCTGTACAAATAGTGTCGAACAGATTATTATTAAAATAAATTTGGCATTCTGAATTCTTCCTCTCCAGCCCAGAGCTTTGTGATTTCAATAAACGCTAACCAAAACATAAACAGATTTTGCAGCCCCCAAGTCCATGTCTCAAAGGCTGGGTTGAGTTTTCAGCTCACTTTTGTTTAAGTTGGATTTAGGTGTTTCAGTGTTCATGCAGCTCTAAGCGATATCTTCTCATTTGTATGTGTCTGACCTAATTTGATTCCATTTTTTTCTAAATCTCAGAGGTAAGATATAAATGTCAATACAAATTAAACTCTGGCCAATGTAAATCTCTTTAGTCTTTTATTTCTTTTTAAAAGCAAACAATAAGAAAGAAAAGAAAGAAACAAAGAGAGAAGCAGGCTGAAATCTCCCATGACTTCAGTTTGAAAATAACCATTCACCTAAAATAAGTATTATCCTGAGTTTAAACAGCCATATTGCCTTCCACTAATTGGTAAATGTGAAAATTATCACTAATGGTCTAATGTGCACAACTGAAATTTTCCTTTTTCCATGAAAATTCTACCTGTGTCTTATAAACACTGAGCCCAGCTTCTCATTTAATGTCTACTGTAATAACTTTAAATTCTATGAATCTGCGGAAGAGATTTGAGAAATGGAAAGTTTACAATAATACCAGATTCAGATTCTTTAATTTTATTGACAGTTACTTAAAAATAAGCAACTAGATTTTCTATGCAGCTAAGAAAGCAATTTATGGCATTTTTGGAAGTGCTTGTGTAGCATTTCAGCCTTCTCGTGGTTTAATGAAATCAGAACAATTAGGTATAAACAGAGTAGTAGACAGAGTTTATGACTGCTTAATTTTGAGCAACTAAAAGTCTGTTCACATCTTTTTTTTTACCACAGCAGTCCATAGCTCCAGTTCATAAATATGTGGGATGTATTTCATGCACACTGAAGACAGAGAGGTTTTCATACCACTTCTTCAATTTTTTTTCCAGCTTCCAAAAAAACCTTGCAAAACAGCCAGACCATGACAGTGGGAAATCTGGGACTAGCTTTATTTTCTTCTTGCATCCTTCCTCTTCCTCTCAGACCTGCTGCACCACCTCCCACCTCACTCTCGTGCCCACAACATAAACCAGACACGTCCAGTCTCCAGCATTTATTTCTAATGCTTTTTGGCAGCTCCTTGAAGGCACTTGTCTTTTTTCCCCCAAGAATTTAATCCCACTTCAGCAGACGCTCAGCAAGCGTCAGCTGCCGTACTACAAGTAAAGGATAATTATGGGGGTTTTATCTTTATAAAGTCCTATGAAGGCTACATGCAAGATTGCTGCCTGCCTTTTCGATCAGTGCTGATAAATAAAGAGGTAAAAAGCAACTGCTTTCTGCTGCAGAGCTTACAGTTTGAATTCCTTAATGAATGAAAATGAAATGGCTGCTCTGGCAAAGGGCAAGACCTTCATTCCTGACTCCTCTTGGTTTCAACTGTGAGCTGAAACCTCTTTAGACTCAGCCCAGGGGTGCACACTCTGCTCTGAGATACAGAAATCCCCACTCCTGAAAATTCCTTATCCTCCTACTCCCCCTCTCCTCACAGCTACCTCGCTACATGGTGCTATTTTCACAGGTAGTTGTATTTTAACAACATCCACTACTGCACATCCAGAATCCCACACAGTTAAATACCAGGGCTGTTCTTAGTTCCGGATTAAGTCACGACTTTAATATTTTTTATTTTTTTTTGGCATTGGGGCAAGCGGGAAGAAAGGAAGGGGATGAAAATACACTCTTAGCAGCAGATTTTTCAAAAATACATGAATAACATTCATGTATTTCTGCTCAGAAAACATTAAAGAAATTACATTCTACAGCAAACTGCTAGTAGGAGCTTGAAACAAATTCTGCTAATTGTACTTTTCAGAAAAAAACCCTGCGGTTAAGATAGCTAATCAGTTGGGAATATTGTAATCTGGCAAAGAAAGCTGTCAATTGAAGGAGGAATTTTTAGCATGGCTTATGAGCCAGAATTAGGACAGCTACAAATGTTTCATAGTATTTGGCAATATTTGAGGAAAGGCTAAGTTTTAAGTAGGTTAAAAAAAACCAAAAAACAAGAAAACAAATTAACTTAAACCCATGACCAGCAAAACAGGACAGTTGGGGAAAAATAATATATATAACATATATATTCAGTGCTACAAACATATATACAAGCACTGCATACACACACTATACATATATTTAGTGCTAAACCCCAGGTTTCTAATGTTCCATTATTCTCATTTTCCCTGGAGAAATTACATTACTCCTTTGTGCCTCAGTGTATCACTTGGAAAAGCAAGGATAATAATTGTTTATAAAACTCAGAAGTCTGCTGGTAGATTTCAGCACCCAGAAATTCTCAGAAAACTAAAGAAAAGGCAACTGGTTGACAGGCTAAACGAACAGCTCAAGAAACTTCACTGATGTGACCTTACACTCAAACCTTTTAATAAAATCCCTACTGCTATTTTCTTGTCACAGGTCCCAGCTCCTCCGTTCTGTACCATACTCCATTAGAAGAAAATCAGTCATAGATTTAGTGATTTTTCTGCTCTGTTATAGAGCAATTAAAACCCAAAACAACGTTTACCCTGATGATGAAAACTCAGAATAATCTTGCCCACGACTGGAATACCTGTCCCTGTACTTAGTTATGTTGAAGTCAACCTTACCTTTGCTTGTGAACTAGAACACCAGGGTCTCTAATTGGGCTGGGGGAACCCAGAAGAAAAACCAAACCCATCAAAAAAGAACACCTCAAAACCCACAAACAAAAACCAAACCGAAAAAGCACTAACATATAATCACGGAATGGTTTGGGTTGGAAAGGACCTTTCATTCAAACTCCCCCTGCCATGTGCACGGATACCTTCTGCTAGACCAGGTTGCTCCAAACCCTGTCCAGCCTGGCCTCAAACACTTCTAGGACTGAGGAATCCGCAGCATTTCTGGGCAACCTTTGCCAGGACCTTATCACACTCACAAGGAAGAATTTCTTTCTAATCTCTAACTTAAATCTCTCCTCTTTTCATTTTAAGCCATTCCCCCTTGTCCTGTCGCTGCATATACTTGTGCAAAATCCCTCTCCAGCTCTCTTAGAGCCCCTTTAGACACTGGAAGCTGCTCTAAAAGTTCTCTCTGAAGCCTTCTGTTCTTCGAGCTCAACAACCCAGCTCACCTAGCCTGGCCCCATGGCAGAGGTGCTCCAGCCCTCTGAGCATCATGCCCACCTCTGGACTCGCCCCAACAGGTCCATGCCTTCCTTCCATTGGGGGCCCCAGAGCTTGGATGCACCACTGAAGGTGGGAGTCTCACAAACCTCTGTCATCAGCAACACAAAACCAAAGCCAGAAAAGCATTCAGTCTGTACAGGTTGGCACAAGCAGTCAGGGTCAGCAGCTGTTCTGGAGTTTATAAACACCTGAAAATGAAATCCTAATTCCAGAAAAAAAAAACCCCAAAAAAACAACAACACAACAAAACAAAAGCCAAAGAAATTTTAAATTTTCTCTCAAACTCTAAGGAAAGGAAATGTTTGTAATTACCATCATGATACTAGCGATTCACTAGTCTGCCTGTAAACACAGAGCCCTGGATACTAGGATCAAAAACCTTCAAAGAAACATCACTGAAGAAGATGAAATCATTTTCACATGCAGATTACACAGGAGAGACCCAAGTGATGAATATATGAGATGAAAAATAAAAATAGAGAAAGGTGCTAGCAAAGCTTCAGATATTCAACTTGGTTTTCAAGTGACAGTCTCAAGTATGACAACCAAAATAATCCTTGTACATTCTAATTTATCATTTTTATATCTTATGTAGTTATGTATTATTATCTGACATCATAGACTGATAAAGTGTCCTTGGGTTACACTCATCCCTTGCTAAAAACACGCTGAACAAAGTACAGTACACACTACAGTCTAAAGAATTCAAAGAGATGAAAGTTGTACAGAAATGAGGGTTTTTTTGACTGAATTAGTTAATATAATTTTGGAGGAACCCCCCCCCAACAAGCAGATAAGATGTAGAGCTTTTTCAGATGTATGTACAAGGCTTACTTGTATTTTCCACCTTTATCAATCAAACCATAGGCATTGCCCATCCCTACAAAACATGAGTCTTCAGCCTTATCACAGCAGAAGTAGTGGAGATGATGTTTTATAGTGACAGTGTCAATTCATTTTACTTCCTTTGGGAAAGACTGAAATATCTTTGGATATCCATGCATATTTAAGAAGTTCCACAGACTTTTAATTCTTCAGTGGGATAGATGAAGTATTTGTACTCAAGGCTAATAAGCTCATCAGAGGAATAACCACTAATGACTAAATATCAGAAAACAAAATTTACAGCACTTACTGGCACTCAGGCTGAAGCAATCCAGCACATTTAAGAAAGATCACATCCCAGTTAACTAGCATATTTAAGGTGTCCATGGAAATGTGCAGCTCTGTTTCTCAAGAGGTAATAAATAAATTTCATGTCATTAACAACTGGTATATTTGCCTGTGTACATTTTATATTACATCTTTCATTTAAAAAAAAGAATTACTATAGGATTTATACATAAACTGAAAGACTATTGAAGCAAATCTAGAGCCTCTAAATTAAAAGTAATAAAATAATGGATAATAGATGAAAGAGAAATAAGACTAATGGGTTGCATTATGTAAAAGATGTGCATTGGTACGGGCATAAAGCAAAGCAAGAAATTCACTTCAATTGACTTTACTTCAATCTAAAAGCAGTAAAGCAGCTCATAGAAGGAAATATCTCTGAGACTGGAGCTAGGACAGAGCCAAGCAGCACTCATGTAACGGGGAAATGCTGAATAGAGAAAGAGTATGAAGGTCATGTTCTAATTGAAGACTAATTGATCCCAGTCCACTGGAATCAATGAACCCTTTACCATCGACTTCAGTGACAGCTAACTGCCAAACAAATCCATGGCAGCCTCAGCTCTCAGGGCACACACCCAACCTCCCCAGCCAGCAGTGGGTGCTCCTCAAGCTCAGGCACTGAGTGATGGTACAGAGCCAACAATAAATAACTCACTCATCAGGTATCACACCAGATGGTCCTTTGTGCTTGGTAGTTTGACTTAGTCAAAGATCATAAAATTGGGAGCTGCAAACTTCCTGTAAAACCTGGAATATGAGATTCATGTTGGAGTTTTAAATGAAGAACCTACAGAATATAAAAGGAAAAAAATCTGGATGTGCCTCAATGAACAAAAAGACAATGAGGTGATACAGTAAATAAGGAACAATTCATTGGTCTGATGCACTCGATGATTCACAAGTTGCCTTTGATGAAAGATGGGCTATTACAAGTATCTTTTAAATGGTATATTTTTGTTCTGGATATTCCATATATTGGACTGCTCATAAAAAACTATTAGTCACTTCTACTCTTATTACTAGAACTGTTACACCTTTTCCGCCAGTGTAATTACTATATTATCCATCTCCTGCTCCTCTAGTTATTAGTTGATTTAACTGTGACTCAAAGTCAGGTATTTTCTGACCACGCAGCTGCCACTGAAATGAAGTCCCATTGTAGGCATGAGTTTGTTGCTTTTGTTGCCTCTCTCAGTGAGACCACTTCATTCTCTTACTGGTGATCGTTTGTGGTGCAGCTGGAGGTGTATTGAGCCATCACTGCAGAACTGTCAGCTACTACACTTCTAAAGAACACCTCCAGCTTCCAGACTCCAAAGGGAGCACAGACTTTAGGAACTGCCCACTGACAATAAAGCTAAGTTAGCACCGCACTGGATGAGAACTGTATTTCACGTTGCACACAGTGACACGGGAAGCATTTTGGTAATTAAAGAATATTCCATGCCCATTAATGCTCCATCTATGGATGGGGATTATTTTTACTGCATCATTTATGAAGGGCTAAGAGTTGGACTTGATGACCCTTGTGGGTCCCTTCCAACTCAGCATATTCTGTTATTGTGGGATTGTGTTTTATCTGTTTCTGATTTTCTGTCACTGCAGAAAGAAGCTGCAATAAAGGCTATTCCAGATGCAAACTCAGGACAGGGAAAAGTGCAATATCAGAAAGAAAACTGAACAATAAAGCCCCAGCCCTGTACAGCATCCCAGGCTGAACCATTCTCACCCATACAGTGTATTCAGCCTCCTTCCAAAAGTGCAATCCTCTGCAAGGAATTGTAAGGTACCCAAAACTCTTCTGGTAAAGCCAGACCAAGTGGACCACCATGCACAGACCTGTCAACTCAAACCACACACATACTAGAAGAGCTGTGTCCACAGTGCTGTGCCCCCCATGGCAGTCTGTGCACACTGGTGGGAGCTGACTCCTCTGCAGAAATCACAAACCTTTCCCCATTCACACTCCCATCCCTTTCCCTGCCAGGATAAAGGAAATTAAACCAGTTTGTGGCCAGTTCGTGGCAGTCTCATGCCACACATCTTCTCCCTTTGCTGCTCTGGCCTCAGGGTTTTACCTCGTCCCTGCCTCCCAGACAAGGGCACTTGCCAGACCTTCCACTGAATCAGTTAACTTGCAAATCCCATAGGGAAATAAACACTCATTTAAAAAAAAAAAAATCCTGTTTCAGCAAGTTAAATTGGCTCATTGTGCAGTTTTTGGGAACTGGGATGAGCTCAAAATAATTGGTGGGTGCATGGCCATGTCCTGGCAAGAGAGGAGGGACAGGATGGTACAGCAGGGGAGGTACACAGTCACACGCTCTGATATCTCGTCCTACATTCCTACACAAACCAAACAAAACTTTGGCACAAAGAGGAGTATCTCCCTGGATTTCATTAGGTATCAGCAATAAGATTCAGTTTTTCCACAGAAACACTGAATCCACATCTCAGAACCACAGCTGGAAGTTAAAGGGAGTCCATAAAAAAGCATTTTGTTGGCAAGTGTAAACATATCCCCGACCAACTGCTGAACTCAGATCCTGAATATCTTACTTATTTAACCACTTCATCAAATTAAAAAGTGTAACATTTGAAAAATTTTTAAATATTTTGAAACAAAATTCTACATGCACACGTGTTACCTATAAATTTCAGTGATTCCATTCAGTGCATTCAATAACATTGTTGTTTAATTTCCAAAGAATGAGATTATTTTATTTTTGTATTTACCTTTTTTTCCTGTCTCTGTTGGACAATTACAATTATTTCTCCTCCCATCTTCCCGTTACTATCATTAATGGTGACAGTGACATAATGAAATCACCTCCAAAATGTATTCATATTTTACTACTAATTCAACATGAAAATGAGAACGTAAATTCTAAGTCTTTTTGACAGAAACATCTCAATTCCATCAGATTTAGTAGCTTTGGAGCTCAGTATATAGAAGATGCAAACTTCCATATCCATGTTTCAGGTCAGCTCTATATAGCACAGTCCTTGGCATCTTGGGTTTGCATGGAAAAGGTCTCAGTACCCCATGTTCTGAAGGAACAGAACTACTTGAAAAAAACAGTAAGAAATTCTTGAAGGGGTTGGAAAACAGCAAAAACAAAATAACCGAAGTCAGGGACAATTAAATAGAAAAATTTCCAGCAAACTCTTAAAATTAACATGCTCCTAAGGGATTTCAAAATATCTTTTTTTCTGGGCTGTTGAGAAGCAATTGAAAGATGCGCTATTATGAACCACGGATGTAGTGTTTATACAGAGGCCACTGTTCACCCTCCAAGAGTGTAATCATTTCTGGAGGGACCAGGGCATGCAAATGTATGAGCTCTGAGTCCAAAACCACAGCCAGCTGTTGTAGGCTTATCATTAAAATCACATGAAGAGGCACTGTTTGCAAAACAGTTTCACCCCAGAATCTCTTGACTGATGCTTGAACACCAGCCCAGTTTGCCAACTGGCACCAGGCTGAGGAGGCTCCTGAGCAAATTGTCACGTTGCTAACAATTGCAACACACTCCATTTTCACTTCCCCAACCCCAGTGAAATGGGACAAACACCAGGTTTTTCTGCAAACAACAAAATCACTTAAAATTTCACTCCCAGCTTCATATTTCCACCGTGTCCAAGGTCGTCCTCCCCAGTGAATCACAAATTCTGAATATTTTACAACGTGTGGAAGGCTGCTCCTAATGCGCAGTTTACCAAATCTCTGTGCTTGAAAGCAGCCTCAGCCTTCCTCCTGCTATTCCACAGTTTTCCCTGGTTTACTCTGCCTTTTAGCAGCCAGGATTTTCAAGCAGCATTAAAGCTTTCCCAGGCCTCTGTGGACAGCAGCTAAGAAAGATCAGGGAGTGGAACCTGCTATACTTTATCTCCATCCTATTCACCTTTGGAGGATAAGCTTTTATGATTCTATACACCAGATGGACTGCTGAGACTTGTTTCTGCAGGAGTTCATAATTTATTTTACACAACAGTGTCTATGTTCAAGTCCCATAGGTGAAAGGAAATTATTGTGTGTCCTTTCTAGTGTAGGAGGGTAATTTTAAAACTGCTTCTGTTTTTTCTCCACAACCTTCAAGCAACAGTAATACATAAGGAGAACCAGTTCGTTTCAGAAAGGCTACTGTCTTGGATAAAGTCACTAGACTTTACTGCTTTGGGACAAACTATAGGATCTAGTCCCACCCAGGAATTTCTTTTTTTAAATCAGTGTCCTTTCCCTTTTACTAAATAACAGCTGTGACACGAGTATGGCAAATCCACCAAGAGTATAGTTATCCCACAGATAAAATATTCAAGCTACGACTTTAAACATGAAAGACATTAGTTGCATTGGAATAATAAGTTTTCTCTGAATCTAATATGATTCCCACTGAAACAGATTTCCTGAACTGAAAATTGTGCAGTTGAGTACTATTCCACTTGAAAAATTTTTGAAAGCAATTCTACAAAAGGAATTCTCCATAAACCCCATTCCCGCTCCATTAAGCTTCATATAGTTACAAAAAATTAGAACGTAATTATTAACTTGAACAAAGATTAAAGGGTCTCTACAGAGACCCTGTGGTATTAAGAAGTGTAGTACAATTCTTAACATTTTTTTTCATTTATTAGTTTCAATTCCTTTTCAAAGATTTAATCTCTGTGACACATACCATACTACAGGAAACAAATACACTAAAAGGATATATGAAGGGAAAATCCAGACCATGAGAATAGTACAGTTAACCTTGCAGTTTACAAGCAAACTTTTCTTGTTCCCACATTACATTGATAAAAGCTGATTTTTACTGAATCACCAAGGATCCTTCTTTTTCTGCCCACACACTCCACAGGCAGATTGACTCACCCACAGTCATTAGAGGAGTGGGAATTGGGCTTTCAGCTTCGGAGGCTGCAGGCACAGCATCCCCTGGGAAGTGGTGCCCATCGGTACCAGTCCCAGCAGAGATGCTGTCTGGGTCTGCAGGAGCACAGCAGCCCCACTGGCACAAGGAGAGCCTTGGCTGACCAAGGTATTCTGCAGAAACTGAATTCCAAACCTCCCTTTGTCCCACTCCCGTCCTCTCACCCTGGCAGGGCAGGATGAGGGGGAAGGCAGGATGAAGAGATACCATAGTTTAAGTTAAAAGAGGTTAAATCTGTCATAGCCTAAAAGAAGAATAGTAGAAAGTGAACTGGAATGTTGAAGTAGGTGAAAGGCCATTTATGATTAATAAGATCTTTTATTTTTCATCTTTCCATAACTTTAATTAAAATACAAAAAAGCAGGTATGAAATCCCCTTCCTTTGTGGGATTAACATGAAAGCATACTACTGCTTTCTTTCACAATTCAGTGCCCCACACCTCTGCAATAAACTTGTCTTTCAAAAACCGTTCCAGACCACATCAGAAGAGTCTAAGGGTGCCTCTCCCGTTCCTCCTACTCCACGGGCTGCCCCACACAGCATCTCTGAGCAAGGTGCAGCAGGCAACCTCGTCCTGCTTGCTGTAACTGCTCCATGTTACATATGTCACATTCACTGGGTCAGGATGAAAAGGACATTTTGAGTCAAAATCACATTCAAGAACCAGCCAGTCAGGGCAGTCAGCTGATGACGACTGCCTCACTTGGAGTCCAGCTCCAGTTAATGCCAAATACTTAATCTACAGCTGCCACCAGTATTTCCTACATAACCCAATCCGTCACGCACACTCTGCATAGCAGAGCACGATTCCTGGGAAAGCCTAAGTGGCTGGTGGAAGCTGCCAGTTTGAGTGGCAGCTGAGCTGCTTGTTGAAGATCTAAAGCCTGGACTTACACTTCTGAAGTGACAGGCATCTGTCTTAGCCCTGTGGATGTAGCCTTTAATTGTTCCGGTATCTGGCAGCTCCAGCAGACAAGAAAACGGCCATGTAAATGTGCTGCTCCACCACGGCACGTTCCCCCCGAACACGGAGCTGTACATGAGGAGTCTGTGCTCAGGATGGTGTGGGGAAGCACAGCATGCCAAGCGTGAAATAGTCAGGGAATTTCACTGCCAGTTTGAGTGACCAACCTGCACACAAAAGAGAAAGCGAATCCTGGGCAAGTGCCTCTACTTGAAGCAGAGGAAAGGCTCCAGTTGTAATTCCGTAGGGAGCAAAAGCAAAACAGATATTCTCTGGAGGCAGTGCTCTCCCCACTGCTCCCCTTTTGTAACTAGAGGCATAAGGGCCTTACTAATACACAGTAAGAGATGTGCTAAAAATGGGAAGGTAAATTCCAGAATGCAAACCTTATGAAACCCCTCGGATCCCGTGACCCATTAGAGCCTGGTGCTGCAAGTTAAACTTCATCTTTCCCAATCCCATCTGCTATTACTTCTGGAGCCACCAGTTTGTGAAAGAAAGCAATTTTTGCAGTAAGTTTCTTTTCAGTTAGATTAGCCTTTGCGTTTCTTCAGCATAAAAAGAATGAGCACCTTGCTGATACAGGAGGATTCCTTTTGAGAACCTGAGGTTCCTGCATTGTGCTTTGAACACCGACACCCGGGAGATCGGCATGAAAAGGGTAGGAAAAACACAGTCCCTCAAGGGAATTTAGATTGCAAATTACTGATGTAATTCTTTATGTACAAACAGGAATAAAGAAAGAAGGAATATGGGCATTTTCAGTAGGATACATACAGACGAAATTAAATAACGCTGTGGGAGTAATCCTCTGTAAAAGACATACTTCAGGGCATTTTATTTCCCTCTGCTTAGTTAAATAAATGAATTGACTAATAGAAAATCAGAATTATAGCTTTTTTAAATTAAATGAATACTTCATTTTTTTAATTGCTTAAAGAGTCTACTTATTCCAGTAGTACCTATGATAGCACATATGCTAGAGCCACAAAAATTCATGAGCTAAAATTTGAAAGCTAAAAATATGAAATATAAAGGAGGAAATGCTGGTTTTAATTCCAGTGAAACATCCTTTATGTGCAGAGTTATTAAATGTACCTAAACCAGAAAAAAAGCCCCAAAAGCACATTCCTGCCCTTTTTCTACTCCGGTTTCTCTGCTCCATTTTTTCATTTTAGTTTATTGAACATGCTCACAATTAGTTTTGGCTTTATGCTAAGAATAACCACTCCTGTAAGAGCACATGGGCTGAGGATACTGAACACACAGACTAATTTTTAATTTTTGTGGCACAGTGCAGGAACCTATTTTTGATCTCCAGCAACACAAACCCTGCAAAAATTTCGTCTTTTGAAGAGCTTATTGCTCCTATAGAAATAACGAGAAAGAAACTGAGAGAAGTTTCAGACCAAAAAAAAAAAACTATGAAGAAAAATCACAGCCTTGGGGTTAGTTAACACCAGATAGAATCTGATGCACAAGTTCAAGTACAGACAAAATTCTAAAAACCTGAGATGTTTTATACTGCTGTGTCCCAAGTGTTCTGCCCTTCTAATTTTAAGTAACATTAAGCATTTTCCCACATTAAACATTAAAAAAAAGAAAAAAAAAAGTCTGACAATGTTTGGTTTGTTTTTTTTTTTAATCAACAAAAGTGATTTAGGTCATCCATTTACATCAGAGAGATAAATAAAAATAAAATGATTTACAGTGGCCTTCTTGTGATAATTTTTTCTTTTAATTTCTTTCTGGAAACAGAAGAGTATTAAACCAGAAGTGATGGGGAAGTTGATGGCACATTTCAAAACTACAGAGGAGTTTTAATTTCTGAACTGATGTTTTAGTCATTGGCTGTTACATAAAATCCATCTTGTCAATTCTAAGAGCAGTAAGAAGTCTCTCTTTTAAAAAAGGCTTTCTTCTTTTTCCACATGATTTCAATTTTTTCCTCCTTGGAACAGTGTAACAATGAGTGAGAATCTCTTATTTAATTGGAAGTTTAAAAAGAATGGATACATTTTATATGTTACATAAATCACAGCAAGAGATTAAAGTTCTTCTATACAAGATTTTTTTCCAATTTCCAAGGGCTTGAAAAGATGGAGTTTTCTAATATATAAAGTTCTGAGAAACCATCTGACTTTGACAAAAGACTTTTTTTTTCAATCCTGGGATATTTTAGAAGACAAATAACTTTTAATATTGTAAGAAATTTAGTATAACAGGGCACACTAAACCATGAGCATATGGGTTTTCATAGCATGAAGAAAATGATCAAAAACCCAACCTTCCAATACTCAGAATTTGTAAATATTTGGACTGTAAATATCACTCCAAGTGCCGTGTATAGAGTTAAACGTGTATTAACATTTTTGTGGTTTATTTATGTATCTTATTCTATAGATATCATTATGGTTACAACAACATTACAAGGAAGTGACAAATGTTGCCAACCAGCCACAGTAACCACAAAGGAAGAGTTCATACCATATATGGAGTATATTCCCATATATTTTGTTAAATTCTTCTAACAGAGCTACTGAAAACGCACTGTGATCAAAGGAATGGACCTTAAAATCCAAATTTTCTGATGAAACCGTCTCTCCTTCCCAACCCTCCCTTGTGACATACTGAATTAATTTGGGTGCTTTACATGAAGATGCTCTACCAGACTCCCTTCTCACAAACATGCTGCACAATGCTGGTCTCTATATACTTAGGGCTGATGTCTGAGCACCTTACTCCAATTTATTGCCCAAAAAAAAAAAAAAAAAAAAAAGTTTTTCCCTCCCTTTTTAAATCAAAACACAGTATTAAAAAAAAAATCCTGCTACTTACAGTTAAGTACCTGGAATTATTTTCCTAATTATTATCCACAAGTCTTCAGCAATTTTTAGCTTCATATCATTGTTATTTATGAGCCATAATACCAACTTAAAAACTATATTAAAAGTGATTTCCTTTAGATATGAGAGCTTCTGTCCGTGTGGATGG
Organism: Cephalopterus ornatus; assembly: GCA_013396775.1. Classification (NCBI taxonomy): domain Eukaryota; kingdom Metazoa; phylum Chordata; class Aves; order Passeriformes; family Cotingidae; genus Cephalopterus; species Cephalopterus ornatus. The sequence continues at coordinate 355,576 of VZRE01015336.1, forward strand.
TTCCTTGGTTATTCCATGTGGATAGCCAAGGGTTATCCACAGCATTTCCTGAAAAAATATATTTTTAGTCCCTCAACCAAATACTGCAAATCCTGCTTGTGCTTTTTCTCTCTAATAAAGAGCAATTATCTTGGTAGAAGAAAGGCATCTTTGGCAGGAAACAAACTTAAAAGGCTTGGAAATATCAGTTTTCTGAATTCACAGCCCTGACTTAATGCTGGACTGAAGATTTTTTTCTTTCAACTCCCTCCCATAGCCAGGTTCCTTTTTTCTCTTTTCTAGTCTCAGGAGTATCCTCCCATTCCAGCATCCTGTTCCTTTTATACCTCCCTTTTATTTTTTTTGAGAAAAAAATAAAAGAAAGAAAAGAAAGTAGCTAAGCAGCAGTGGAATTTCAGCAGCCACCAAGTACATGAAAGTAAAGAAATAGCAAAGAAGCAACAAGCCAAAAGTGAAAGAAGTTAGTGTTTGGCTCCCCAGCTGCTCAGGACCAGCTGTTGTCACCTTCGGTTGGAAGAGCAAGAATTTCCCAGGATGGTCAGGGGAGGCAGGGAGCAGGAGCTGCCCATTCCCTCTGAGATGCTCAGCAACATTTCATCGACATGAAATCTTGGCAAAAGCTGCAGAGGCAGCTCAGAAGTCCCATACAAGAGCCACAATTGCTCATTTGCCTCCCTTGTCTGAGCTCAATATCCCTCTCCCAGTGCAGCATCACTCCTCTCCACGGGAATGCTGAGAACTGTCACTGTTCAAAGGCAGTGATCAACACCAGGGTCAGCTGCCTCTCTCACACTCCCTTGTTCTTACAATGAAACTTTGCGTTCACTTTTCTGGGGATGGACAGGGACTTTATACATTATTTATTAGAATGAAGCAGTAACTCCCCCAGGCTCTTCCAAAAAGTACAGGAGATTAAGGAAACAGGAGACTAAAGCTGGAGGTGCAAAAAAGTGCCTTTCAGGAAAACCAGCAGGATTTCTGTCTGCACAGTTGTTCAGAGGAACAAAATTCCTGATGCATTTTTCCATTCTATTACACAGCTTTAGGATGCAATTTGCTACATAATTAAGAGATCCAAAAGCACCATGCCATTAGTTCTTACAGAACTTAGTTTAAAACCATTCTTGGGTAAAACACCCATCATACCAAATAACAATACTCTGCCTCCTATGCTACAACTTAGTGTAAACAGTGAGTACCTATAATTAGCAGCAGAATGTCTAGACATGAGTTTAAATCGTTTTTTGGTTAACATGGCACTGTAGCTGTAGGTGATGTATTATAGCGACTATTGTTACAAAAATTCTGTGCTGATCAATTTAAAATAACCTTGTAAAGTTTAATTGCTATCTTACAAGAGTAATGAATTGAGCAAATGTCAGAGCCTAGTAAATGTGTCTTTTATCATAAATCAGTATTTCACATGCAATAATTATCCCATTAATGCCGAATGAAATGCTTACTGCGTTTGTCTATCAGGCACTGTAAGTGGTTGAAATGACCAGGTATATGCAATAATTTCCTGACAGAAATATTTAGAAAAAAAAGAAAAAAAATCACTTTGAAAGGGAAATTAGAATCATTAGAAAGGTACTATACTGAAGATAATTTTAAATAGAAGCAAAAGTGTAGTGTCCTAAATTCTCTTTAAATGTTTCTGAGTTAAACAAATAAAAAATATAGTGCCCTGCAGCATCTTCCTAAAGCAAGAAGCCTTTATGCTTCATTTTGGTTTAGTTCTGTCTTATGAGATGAAAAATGGAGCAGTTGCCAATTTATCTAACTTAAAAAGTCCCAGGCTTGCCAAGTATGCTGTGATAAATAGCTTTAACTACCTTCTGCTCATATGTTATTATAGGACATGACAAAGGGATTTGTAGATTAAGTCTTCAACTTTATTTGTGATACTTTACAGAAGAAAGATGAAAAGGGCACTTAAGAGGTTTAGTGTGAAGAATACAGTTAAAAAGGTAAACAAACAGCAAAAATGTATTTTACATTGAAAATATCTAAGGTTTTAGAGAAATCTTTAAAGAAAGCTCAGTGCTGTTGAGACCACTGAGCAATGCCATAAATAACTATGATCTTCTTGCTTGCTTTCTGAAATGCATTTTTATAGATTCTGTCTACCTGAGAAGCCCATGTGCAAGTAAGCTGCTGTCTCAGTCTGGGACACCGAGGGGTGATACTCTTTGCTATCACATGTAAAAGGAAACTAAGATAAATACACAAGTGTACCAATAATCCAACTCAATATGCTCTGCACAACACTGCTGTAACAATCCTAAGGCTCAGACACAAAGACTCCCACAGACAGATTAAAGGGACACCATCAAAGCCACGCTTTCCTCTTCCCTTTCCTTTCCTAAGCTCAACTCCATCGCATACTTTTCTTGTGTAGGTTTCAAAGTGAGAACTCCTTTTCACATTTTTCTCTTTTTGTAGATCACTGTGGCATGAGTCTTGCATCTTTTTGAACCAGTTTGCCTGCAGGCCACCACAAACACTGCAACAGCCTCTTTTAATAATTTCACGCTGCTGTGATCATTGAAAGAAATCCATGCATCTGTATTTGCTACCTTGTAAATTAAAGACTTTCTAAAAAGCTTAGGAAAGCTTACAAGTGTGCCTCCTGGTTTGCTAGCACGAACTGCAACTGTTTTCCCACCATCTCGAGCAGTGGTTCTTACCTGCCAGTTTTATCAACCCTGCATCCCAAAATGATAAGGATTGAAGGACATAACGATTGCAAGACAGGGAGAATGATCAATAGTTTAATTATCATATTATTCTGTCATCAACATGACAGAAACCTGGCAGTTGTTACAAAACCATCGTCTAACAACTTGCTGTTCCAGAATTAACCCAGATTCGAAATCTGGTGGGAAAAAACCTCAGCAGGTTTATGTAAAGCTATAAGGATTTCCTGCCAAATATGAAGTTCAACTTCTGCCCCCTATTTCTGATATTCATTGCTTTGCTCTTCTTCCATACATGTTTAGATCATTTTGAATATTTTACAAGGTAAGTATCACTCTAGTCTTACAATACAAAATACGAAATAAAAATTCTTACTGGCTGTTTTACTGATTCAGCTCACTCATTTTTGAGGAAAACAAACAGAGAACTGCCTTAAGGAGTAGTACAGCTTACAGCAACAGTATAGGAGAAAGATCTGTTTGTACAAGGGCCTTGTGCAGGGGATGGAAGCAGCACAAACACCCTGTTTGTCTCTCCAGCACACATTTTCATTGCTGCTTTTCCCTGTCTTGGTTCATAGACTTCAGTGCTCTCCTGACAGTTCTACTGCTGACTCAGGTTATGGGTACGAGCAATCAAATATTATCTTTTCAAAATCCCCAAATAGTGATTTTATTTAAACAATTAAGTGATTGTGACCTACTTGCAAAATAACTCGTCATCAAGAGATACAGCCATTCTCAAAGCTATTAGTCTGCTGATTCAAGCTCAGAAACTGTTCTAACCTCAGTGGTAGCTCAGCTTCTCTAACTCCCTCGTGCAGCCGCATCACTGGTTTCATGCTGTGCTTCCTAGGTGGTGTTCCACTGGAATTACACCAACACAGCAGTCAAAGCATCTCCTTCTACCAACAGCATTCCCACACTTCACTTGAGGCACCATTATAAACCCTCTTCAGTATAACCTTTACAAGAGATAATTTTTGCATGTACGTGTGACTCCTGTGCGTCTACATGTCGATTCTACCTGAATTATCACCTTTACAAGCAGTTTAAATGCTTCACCTTTTAGCTACATCTGCCATGTGGTATCTGTGACATCTACTGACAGAATTTAACAGAGGTTATATAGCTATGCTTTTTATTTAATACAAGATTCTTTTCATATACATGGATCTTCTCCAATAGACATTTATCAAATGCTAATAGTCTGATTAAACTGATTATGCCACTACTCACCACAAGAGCTGACCATATTCTTTATTTCACCTTACTGCTAAAAAAAAAAACCAACACAAAAAACCCTCATCTTTTTTCCTCACTACTGACCAGAGACAACCCCAGACATAATAAAATATCAATATTTTTCTTTTATAAATTTCCCTTCTAGATAGACCTATCTGTATTCTTTATGTGCCACTTTGCATTTTAAAATAAAGCAAAGTTTACGTTTCTTATTTTCTACTCATGTTACGTGTCTTGTTTTTTACTCATGTTTCTTATTTTCTAATTTATGGTTTTTATTTTCTACTTATGGTACCACACACTTCACAGACTGAAGCTGAAAATCCTTATTAAACGCGGGGCTAAAACATTTTTTATCCTTCTGCAATTCCTGGAACTTCTCAGAGCAGCCTTAGTTTGTGGGAATCTGTGTAAAAAGTCTCTGGGAAGAGTGTGAAAGTGCTGATTATTTTATGCCAAAGCTAATATTGCAATATTCTGGCCACATTTGTATGGTCGCACCTAACCAACCTTACTTCAGGCTCTTCCTGGCTGAGTCATTAAAGAATAACATTTGTAACTGTATAACTTTTTTTTTAATGACATGGTTGAAATCAAGCCCGTTACAGGCCGTGCTGTCTCTCAAAATATGGGGTGAAAACTCTGTTAAAACAGCAAAGATTTTCCAGTTGACTCACATTAGAAAAACAAACTCTGAAACTCAAGGACCACAGAACCAATTAGGTTGGAAAAGACCTCTGAGATCATTGAGTCTCATCTATGACCAAACACCACCCTGTCAAACAGACCGTGGCACTGAGTGACACATCCAGTCATTCCTTAAACATCTCCAGGGACAGCAATCACACCACCTCACTGAGCAGCCCATTGCAACATCTATTCTCTCCTTCTGTGAAGAAATTCTTCCTAATGTCCAACCTAAACCTTCCCACCACAATCCACTTAAAATAGGAATAAATAGTGATCTACATTTCTCCTGTGTTACAGGTTAGACAAAAAGAAAATTGAAACATAGAAGAGATCCAGGGTAATGCAGAACTGAAATGAGAAACTGCACTACTCAGTGATTAATTAGGCCAACCAGCTAATATAAAAAATAAATATGAACATAAAAAGCATCATACTTAAGGACCACAGTTCACATGGATAGACAATGCTGATCAACATGTTGGAGGTAATGTAACATTAAATTAGGCTATGGTGAGTGTAAGGCAAAGGCTGTGCACCCCCATATATCCTAATGATACAGCCACCCTGCACCTCAAGACAACATCCATTTGAGTGGGGTCCAGGAAGAACCAGCACCAGCTCCTCCAGAACCAGAGTCAGGTTTTACTGTGTTTCCACCACTGAAAGCATGGCCCAGGGGCAAGTGGTTGCCCTGGCACGCAAAGGCACTCTGGGGCCATCAGGCCAAACCCACAAAAAGAGAGACAGCAGAGGCTGTGTCTGGAATTTGCCAAAAAAGCAATGAAAGAACCAACATCACTTTGCAAGAGTTCACACGGCATAGCAAAGCTCCCAGAGCCACCTCCTGAGAAGATGAATACTTCACAGAAGTAACTGGTGATATTACAGCATGAAATGAATTGACTATTAGCCTTCAGCAAATGGGGTATTTATTGTTTTTAAATTGTACATTAGTGCTCAAGCAACACTGATATTTATACTGCACATCAAACCACAAGGAAAAGGAAGTACTGAGCTAAAACTGAGGACTTAGATTAGTGATCTTGTATGCCCTGGGGGAGCATGAGATGTAAATAGATACACGCATAAAGTAAATAAGACACAACGATACTGGGGGAATAGTGCCAACTGAGTCAGCAACATGAAAAAGCTACTGTTCTGAAATGTCCAATGAATATCAGACTCCAATCTGAAGAGATTTTATTAAAAGAAGGAAGAATCCTGAAGCAAGAGTAAGCACATAGCTAAGAACACCTCCAGGAAAAGCACGGACTTGATATTTTACACTACCATGGGTAGAAAGCAGCATATAAACCTCCATAGAGAGCACTCAAAATGAGCTAGCACACACCATAATGCTATACCATCATGTTATATTTTTGTCTTTAGAAGTTTTCCTCAGAGAGCAAGCTGCAACATCAACATATCACTATTAAAAATTCCTGTTATCCTCCTACAGCTTTTAAGTTGTAGATATTAACAAAGATGAAATGCTTATCTATTCAAATAGAAAGGCAATTTTGACCTTAGTGCATTAGTGTAAAAACAAAATGTGTTGTTTTGATATTTACAAGATGCCAGAATTAGCTGCTCTTCACAATCAGCCTCATGGCATCCGTGCTAAAACAGCCTTCCAAAAGTCCCTCTGGAGGAGGAGAGAAGGGAAGAAGTAAGAAAAAAAACCCCTCAGTTACCAGCAGAGGATTTACAAACCAAACTTTAAAAAGACTGAACTGAGCACTTGAGCTCTGTAGACAAAGGACTCATGAAGCCCAAACTAAGAGCAGGCTCTGCATTTACGTCAAATCTTTTCCAAGAGCAGCTAAAAGCCTGTTATTGCCAGAGCTGCTGCAGAGGATGAATTCTGCTATCCAAGGGGCACTGGAGGTGCCACGTAGTTAGTTTGCACAAGCCCCATTCCTCTGATTTATCTGTACACCCTCACATTTCTCCGGCAAAATACGAGACAGAGGACTGTTATTTGGAGATATTTTGGCCACGCACCACTGCTGCTGTACAGTTTGCGAGTGAGCTACACCAAGCACTCTGATCTTAGGCACTGAGCAAAGCAGGCATGCAAACAAGACTGATTTTAACTAACGTCTGAGTAGCAATAACAACAATTAGCAGCAACACAGCGAATACTGCAATGGCATCAGTGACAGACTGTGCTGTGGGTGGCTGGAGGAGGCCCTAAAACCTACCAGGAGCATCCACACTGCTCCCAAGCTTTTTACTGAACACCTCCCAGCAATACACCAGCATAAGGTCCTATAGAGCTTTCAGAGATTTCTAATTTTTTATTTTATTCACTTCTTATTTCAGCAGCAAAAATCCTGCACGCCTTTAGAGGAATATTAATGATGCAGAAGACCCAACCCTGAACCCTGTGAAAGCCATTACTGTTCGCTCAGAGTAACTGGTCCGGTGCCAGCTCAGTTTATTATATCGCCTTTGTTTGTTTCCCTGAAAACATGATGCTACAGTGAACCAGGGTATGTTAATGTATTTCCACACCATGCTGCATTTGTTTTTATTGCCAGAACTCTGTTCTAAATAGAGCTGATACCTTCTTCGAAGCTGAGACATCTTAATGAGCTCAGCAGCACCATGTGCAGAGGCTCCACCAAAGATCAGCGGGTGCCTCGTGAGCAGTTTGCTGGGGCAGGCATGGATCACTGTCCAAATGCTACTGCTGGCTGCAGACTAACTAATGCAGCTTTAACAAGCTAAAAACATCCTGCTAAAATGAATCTGTCATTACAAATAAGTAACAATAAAGTGGGCTCACGGGGTAATAGGTTTACCAAGGGTAGGTGGTAGGAATTATCTTTTGCTGTCTGTGCTGATAATGATGTGGGGAGGTTGCTTATACTTTTTAATCTGGAAATTTCAGTTGCTAAAAAGAGATCTTACTGTCAACTTGATGCATAAATTTGACAAAATCCCTCCAGCATCCCAGGTTCATTAAATTGTATCACTAATAAGACTGTGCCTGAGAAGGAGTCCTGCTTACCCCCGTGCATTGAAACAGCAGTACCCTGGGCAAACCCTCTGATCTCAGCCTTTCAAAGAACATAGAGTACCATCTGAGAGTAATACCAGGTCAGCACTGCTCTTCTGACCTGCAGGGCTACAAATAGCTTTTATCAAGACAGAAAGATGCTCTTCCTGAGAGATGGGGTCCAGTCTCAGTTCAGCATCACATCAGAGCAGCGCAAGATCTGCTTTTGGGCTTAAACAAAACCCGTGCACTTACCTCTGAAGTTATGAGAGTGGAGCTCCCCATGTGCCACAGAGGTAAAAACAGAGTTGTTATAGAAACATACACACACATTTGTGAGAAAGTTCTTTTGCATTGCTCTGAGAACAGAAAGAAATCTTTGCATCCAAACATAAATAAAAGTACCTCTGATGCAGCCCTCCCCTGAACAGCCAGAAAAATACAAACAGAGCTCAAAATTGAAACAGAGCTCCCCAGTAGGCCCCCTTATTAAATCCATCTTAAATCCAACACCTCCTTCTACTCTGAGTAAGTCTTCACATTGATTTCCCAAGCATTAGGAGTTTTTTAGGTTACCAACCCCATCCAATCAGGGTCATACATACAAGGAGTCCAAATCTGCTGGTGTTCGATACCAGGTTGGGTGGGGCTTTGACCAACCTGGTGTCGTGTAAGGTGTCCCTGCCCATGGCGGGGGTTGAAACGAGATGATCTTAAAGGTCCCTTCCAACACAAACCCCTCTAAGACTCTTTATTTAAAATAAATGAAAGTTTGAGGTAATTATGGGCACTGTATCACTGCTTCTTCCTCACAGTGGATTCCTCAGTTGCATTTTCTGTCTCAGCTTTCCACAATGGAAAAGGAACATTTCCCTTCACTGTGTTTGTCAGCTGTTTACTGTCATAAAAATATCAAACTTAAAGATAAAATCTTCTTAAAGAATCTCACAGTATTTTTTTATATATTCAAAATTGTAAACCTGCTGGCAGCTAAAATGTGGCCACGGATACAGCTGAGTCACAGAAAAACAGAATAAACATACCATGATTTATGGCTTTATGATTTACCCCAGAAAAGCCACTGAGCTGTCTGGATGACTGCAATTTTCTCTTCCTTCCTAGACTTGGACTGCACCCAATTAGAGCAAAGTGTTTCAATCCCTTTGAAAGCTAATTCCTTTTCTCTTTTTTAAAAAAGTACACTGCAGACAGGACCACAAGATAAAGCTGTTTGACTGTAAGAAAAGGAGCTGTAAATAGCTCAGCAACACTCAGTGAGTGTCTGGCAGCTCAGGTAGGGGCAGCGACTCACGGGGGCCAGGCTGGATGTGTCACTTTTTGGCAGCAGCCGTTTGTAATCTTGGCTGAAGTGCAGAAGGTTGCACAGTTTGCATTGACCTGTGGAGGCTGTGAGAAGACTTGGGGACTGATTAGACCCTGGTGCTCTTTCATCTACAGCTTTTCCTCCATGAGGCCAAGGGCCCTTCCTCAGCCATTTGTCCCATACAGCCTTCCGAGGGTTTTCCAACTGGCAGCTGCAGCATCAGCTGTGCTTCCTTCACTGCCAGCCCCTGGCTGCATTATGGATGCTGGCTGTGGAACCACTGCCTGCTCTCATCTTTCTGGGTACTCCTTCTGACAGCAGCACGCCAAAAAAAGAGAGACCAGGTCTTAAAGGTCAAGGGATATTATATGCATCATTTCAACTTATCATCAGCTCAAAGAAAAGAAAGAAAAAAAAAAAAAGCCAACCACCAAGCATCTTTCTCTTTAAGCTTGGCTTAGTCAAGGTTGACCTTCTAGCTTATTAAGAAGCATTTATCTATCTCACACTTCCAGTTCTTGTAGAGAAATACAAAAGAATGTTAAATAAAACGTTTAAATCCATATACGCACTTGAACCAAGTATCACCATACTTCATAAAACCAGGAAATTAGACAAGTCCTTCTTGCAGTATCCTCTTCTGTGGCAGATTAAAGAACAGTGCTTATGAAGTGGCTTATTTTAATATTCTTGATCATCTGTAGCCTTACTGTGTGCAACACTCATAAACAACAGAAGGGCCACTTGGAAAGCAATCCAAGAAGCCCAGCACCAGAACTGTGCTCTCTCCTTCACAAGCCAAATGGATGTTACCAATGGCCCTTCTACTCAGCTTTCACACAAGTAAGAACCAAACCTTGCCTATGTATATATTCATTCTCCCTCTGTGCTGGATCCCATTTTTTCCTGCTCTGGTGACTTGACCCTGATAATCTAAGATGAAAATTGGAGGAGAAATTCTCATTCATGTTTAAAAAAAAAAAAAGTTTCGCTGGGAGCTTTCCAACTTGGGGCTCAGTGTTCAGCAGCATAGAAAGTGTACTGCATAATCCTTCCTGTCAACAATACCAGATGTGTTTCTAATGGAAATAATTTGGTGGATATTTATTTATTGACATTTCAGATGAACGAACACTGTTATATCTTGATCTTAACCATCATTTGTACAATACACTATCTGAGCAAAGATTAAGGACTGCGTCTGACTCCTTTATAGAGATGTCAGCAGTATTTCCTCATAAGTTAGAATCCTAAGGTGAAATATGAAACTTAAGATAAAATAATATGGCACAACTACAACTAAACAGTAGCAAAAGACCCTTGTCTAAGTCAGTATGAAACAGTTGCAGAAAGGAAAAAAACACGTAGCTAAATTTATACCAAATTATCCGTTTCTGATAACTCAAACCCTAAACACATCAATTAATCCTGCAGACTATCTTCCTGAATTTCAGCTCCGGTCTCTAACAAATGCTTCCAGTGAATGCAGAATTTTTCTCTGTCACACAACCTTGGACCAGTTTTGGACAGGTAATTCACAACAGCCTGTTCCTCTGGCCTGGACACAGCAAGCACGCATGAAAGGCCAGAGACAACAACATCAAGGACCAAAATTTAATGCACATGGACAAAGAAGCAACCGTTCATCACCTAAATTGTTTCAAAGCCAATCCTGTTTCTTAGGCTGGAGACAGTGGCTTGCCCATAGAGAGCAAATTTAAAGATCAGGGTTCTTGACATGGTAGATTAGGCTCTCCTTCCAAGCACTTTGCTTGCTGTGTAATTTGATCATTAACAATCTTTGTGCCAGCTCCAGATAAAAACGTTCTTAATGTCTTTTAAAGGCAGCATTTTTTCTCCTGAAATAAAAACCTTTTAAGGTTTTTTTTTTTTAAACATACAAAAAAATTTCTTGCTGCCAGTATTAGTAATATATTAATTATTTAACTGAAATAAATGCATCTGTTAATGTGTTTAATTAAGCATACAAAGCTCTTCATTTGATGTTATTTGTATTTAAGATTTCCTGTTTTCCCTGAAGTATTTATTATCCAAGGCATGATTCTTCTAATCTTAGACATACTCTGGGACTGAAGTGCTATTTTATATCAGCATTTCTCAGCTGCTTTTATCATGAATAGATATATTACAAACCATGTTAATGAGCTGTTTAGTATTCATATATTAGACTTTTCCTCATTTTATATGGAAATACTACTATAAAAATTCTAAGAATACTAGTTTTATGTGCATGATAATGATGAGATTCAAAGCAAATAAGAAGTAGAAAATCTGTGGTGGCAGTGAATATGAAATGGATTAGTACATCGTCAATGTGCTTTACATTGGTATAAAATTATTAAGCATGTAATTAAGTAGGATCAATGGCACTGTTTGTTTTGGAGGTAATGTTTGAGCTATTTTAGATGTGTCATCCTTAAGAATTTAATTTCACACTTTAATGATATTCTTGTAATTTCCTCCTCCCGCTATGAAGTCACATAGTCACGATACGTGTGAAATCCACTACAGATCAAGAAGCGACGAGGGTGGAAGGCCAGGCCAAATCCACCGAGAAGGAAGATGAGAACAAAGCAAATTGAATAACTCTGTAAATACAAAAATAGTTCATTTCAACTGACCTTATTCATCAGGTACATTCAAATCCCCAGGATTGTTAGCAGGAAAGAAATTATGTAGTTACTTACAGCGATGGCAGCTTTGACCCGGAGGCTGACCTCCGAGACAACTCCAGTGCAGCCAAAGTGAAATGAGATTTGGCTTCATAGGAGCCTAATGAGTAAAAGTCAGCCTTCAGTACACTAACATCCGCATGCAGGTCACAAAAATAAATAAAAATTTAAAAAACCAGCTTTGGGTAAAGAGGTGAGAAAGAAAGAGAAGAATATTCTCCGTCTTGGATAGAGAACTTACTGTTGGTTACCCAATAAAACGCAGGTCGTGAAAAATCAGTCTGCTACTAAATTTTCTCATTTTGAACTGGGAATTAAAAAATCAACGAAACAAAGAATTTGTTATCATTGAAAACCCAATGTCTGAGTAAATTCCCTTATTAATTTTACATGGTGGACACAGCACATGCTTCCCCTGCAGTCCCAGCTCACTGCATGTTCTGCCAGGGATTGAAAACAGAGCCATGGGCACCAGCAACACTCATGATTGAAAGGGGTGAGGAGGTTGGAGACACATTCATTGGAAAACAAGACAACAGTAGGTATTCTTTCTAGTGAAAATATAGTCAGAGAAGACAGAATTTGGTAAGAATAATGTACCTTTGCCTTGTTATTGAAGTAAACAGGTATTACACTATATAACTGCTCTCTTAATGGTAGATCAGATATCCACTACTTATACTATTCATTATTTGTATCTGTTTTTTACACTTGAACAGGACACTTGTAAATGAAGTTACTTCTTGCTCAAAGAAGTTTGGCACATTAGAGATCTATTCCAGACAATTTTAGATTAAATAGTTGAAACATTTACCTCAAAGATCAACAGCCTGGTATAGAAGTAGAGGAGAAAAAACTTCAGAATGAGGTAGAAAATGCCATCTCAGTATTCTCCACAGCCTGAGCAAAAAGGCAGCAAGAGACACTCTTTGTAGCCTTGGCATATTTGTGAATGATTAACAAGTGAAGCAAAGAGAAGAAACTTCAATATAATTTCATTATACTATGAAAAACTAGGTTTCTTTCCCCACTTAGATTTTTTGTTGCATCACTTAAATAATGAAAAATAAGTTGGCCACATCTTTACGCTGAAGTGACTTGTGTTATTGCTAATCCACCATTAACAGCTACACCTGTGCATTTAATGAGTTTATAAATGGCAGACGGTAAAAATTAATTTAGCATTCTCTGTGAGGAAATACATACACAAACTTGGGTCCAATCCTATAAATGCCTGCTCTCATGAGTAGAACTAACTTGAAATTACTTCACATCCCAAGTTTTACACACAATTTAAGACTTTTTTGAGAGGGTACAGCTCACAGTTCTCCAAAGTGGTTGTACATGGATGTTAATGCATCTTTGAATAATGGAAGATGAAGGTGTTTAGCACTGCAGACTTTAAAAAGTTTCATTCAGAAGCACTGGGGCATGAGTAAGAGCTGTTAAAACATGGAATTTCTGGATTAGATCTGTAAATCTGTAAGTTAACATAAGGAATTAAATTCTTATTAAATTTCAACTAATTTGAAATTTTTTTTTTCCATCTTTTCCTTTTCTGCTTTATTAAGTTCCATTCCTCTGTCATAGTTATGCATTTCTCTTTGTGAGCAGAGGTTTTTGTCTTGCATTATTTCTTCATCCACAGCAAAAATGCCCTCTTTGCTGACTAAAACTACTGTGCATTTTATAGCTAATAACACATCTAAATTCTTATTTTAAATCACAGCCCTATTTCCAAAAAGAGCAATTTTACTTTTCTCCTAGAAATTCATCTGCTTGCTAATAAGAGTTGTTTTCATCTGTAATTTTGAGAAGAAAATTGGTTATTACACTTTGGCAATTTCAAGTGACAAATGAAGAATTCCATCCAGCCCTTTATTTAAATACAGGACATTTCTCCTGGTACAGGATCTGAAGGCCAGATGTATCATTATAATTATAAACATTTGTAATGAGCCTCAGTGCAATTGGGGCCCAGAGTGAAGTAGCCTCACCTCAGATAAAAATCTTCCAACAAGCAATTTCATACCTAAGATTGCTATAATTTATAAATCCCTGCATTATCAAAAATTACCTTTTGATACCAGCAGAGCCAAGAAGGCTTTTGATGATGCTATAAAGTTATGGTTTTTTTCTAAATATGTTTCTAATTTTTATCAGTGCCTAATCAATAGACAACACTGTGATACAGCCATTTCTCTACCTCTCTTGTACCGAAGCAATTCCTGGCAGAGAAAGCAATGACAGCCTAAAAATCAACACCCTCACAATCAGCTTTGGAATTTGGCTGAATTATCCTGCAACAGGTGCATTCCTCATTTCTGCTCTCTTTTCCTGATGCTGGCTATTGAACAGCACAAGACAGCAAAGGACTATTTATGGGAAGATAAAAACTGAGATAGAAAATGAAGGAGTAAAGAGTTAGGGTATCAGTGAAGAGAAAAGGACGAGACCTATGACAGGGGTAAGGAAATCTGTTTAGGATGATGAGAGAGGAAAAAAAAAAAAGGAACATGGAAGATGAAATATAGTTTTCATAGCAGTTTTAGTAGTTTGTCAGCAAAACTAAGAAAAAAGCAAGAAAAGTGTGAAAATAATGAATAAAGCAAGAGCAAGGATTAGGGAGAAAAAAAAATACTATGTGAAAATGCAGTGCTGGAGTGAAAGGGCTCAGCCACTGCACAGAAACCCCGAGAGAGTTGCGAGGACATAAGTATGAAAGAGGAGAAAAGAAAATAAGTAATAAAACCGTTGCTAAAGAGAATACAAATTAAATGGATCGCAAATAAACGTGCATGGAAATAGGGACAAAAACATCATAAAGATCTTGTAATAAAACCCAGACAAAACCCCCATGCTGCAAACACACATCTCTCCCCTCCCTCACTTCCCCACTGACCATTCCTGTCCGTTTTCTGAGCAGGGAGGCATTTTCTGCCCCGGTGTATCTCAGAGACTCGCTGACGCAGTTTTTTTCATGCACTGGGCTACTGTTTAATTCCTCACTGAGATCTCCCGCGTTGCAAGTGCAGGAGACACATCCCGCTTGTGAAACCAAGGAACACTACATCTGCTCCTGAAAGACAGCCCGCGCTCAAACTGTGATTAACACCGAAACATGTGTCTTCTTTGTGGCCAAATACTGTCAAGAAGGTCAATGCTGAAAAAGAAAAAGCCATTAGGCTTGGCTTAACAGCCAACCCAACCTCACAAAAGAGAAACTGTGGCCAAGACTCTCCATCTCTTCTTGCCCCATGTGCACTCCATTTTTTGGGGGTATAATTTATAGCTTAGCTAGGAAAATAAAACTGCTTTAGGTTAGAAACTTAAAAACAAAGTCTTTGTCAAGGTATGAATTACTTTCATAGGTTTTTCAAAAGATTGATCTTTTCATTTTCTTGTCTTATGAGTATATATCCCATTAGATCTGCTCCTGTGTAGGAATTGCAATTTTAGCAAGCAATTAATCCATAAATGAGCTGTTTCAGAGTTTTAGGTATTGGGCATCATCCTTCAAAGGCTCTGTGCTAGCCTCATATTACACCTCCATGTTTCCACAGACCTTAAAAGAGGCTCATTTTGTCGGCAATCATTTAATTGAATTCCCTGTGAATCACTTTTGGAAAATCATGCTCAGGATAATCAGGCACAGACAAAAAAAAAAAAAGGAAGTATTTCTAATGACCGTGTCACTGAGAGATCAATGACCTTTATGTCCTTCAGTACTGAACTTCTTGTTGCATACTTTATTCCAAAGGGAAATATACAGTCAGAGAGTTACTGAAATTATACCTATTTTATCCCGGACCTTCTGCCTGGGATGCTGAGTTTCTGTGCAATAACAATACCATGATTTCTCATGTAGTTCTCATCTTTCGCATACACCAGAAAGTCTGTGGTTTTGACACCACCACCGCACTCTCCAAGTTCATAAATAAAAATTTTGAAAAATTTTCCCCATGTGTAAAGGCAAAATGAAATCCAATTTTATGCATTATGCTGCATTTTATGTACTCAGATGGTGACATAAACTCTAGCACTTTACCGAGTAAGAGGCAAACTCTTGTTTGAAGATATATTATGAGCTCAAAGCATTTAAAAAATTAAGGAATTCTCTGTTCTTAAACATTTTGTACACATTTCCAGAGTGTGAGTCATTATTAACATACCAGAAACAACCTCGCTTTACCAAAACCTGTTTGCTTGCAATAAAAGTGAATGTAATTGTTTATACTGATAAGTTGTAAAAAAATGTTTAATCATCTGCATATGTTACACTAAACACTAACTTCCAAATGATAATAAAAACCTACTGCAAAGTCTTCAACTACCTTTTAAGGCAATTATGTTTGGCTGGAACAGGACTGGGTGCACGGACTATGTAATGGACAATGTTCAAGAACATTCAGACTGCAAAACAGTGTGGAAATCAATACAAATAATAGAAAATAAAGCAGAAACAAGTAAGTTAATAAATAAAGATAACTGAATGTTTTTAGTCTTTAAAATACTTTAATGAAAATTAGCAGAAGTAATTCTATTCTCTGCCAAATTCTGGCATTTACCTGACTGTAGCATGGCACTTTCAAGATGATTATTTAAGAAAAAACACTGTTTATTCACAAAGCTGAAACTGCAGCCCCCTACTAAATGAACCTGCTGGAGGCCAAGATCCTGTTGCCAACCCTTTACAGCTCAGGCAGCAGTTCCTGAGAGGCCACCAGGAGCAAGACTCACTGCACTTCTGATACCAGTCCGACAGACTTACACTGTGCTCTTGCAAGATCCTTGTGTTCAGTGCAGTGTAAAATTTAGTTCCCATAGTGTTACCTGGTTGACAGGGTATCTTATACATACAACAAGTTTTCAGTGTACCATGGCTTTCCTCAAGTGCTTCGTTATCTATCCTTTCTTGTGCATCTGATCTTCTCAATCTATTCCAGTTCCCCTAGTTATCATGGACACATAGAGCCCCAGTTTATTATTAAAAAAAAATACATATATTAAAGAAAAAAGCAGGCTAAAGCTTAGCCATTCCGCCCTTCATCTGGCAGAATGCAGCTCCAGCCAAAAGCCACACAATCTCATTCTGGTGGGACTCAGAAGCCCATGTTCAGCACCGCACCAGGACTTGGTGTCACGCCTGGCTTTCACTTGCCACGAGTTTAGATCTGTACAAGGGCTGTATGGGCTATGTCTGTACACCCCATACAATACTGGGATCACACAGAGAGTCCTGTGGTGGACTGGCTGTGCCCATTTTCCCTGAGGTGTTGCTGTGGAACCGCTGGGAACTGCCTGTGTCCGTCATGGGTCAGCCCTGACATCCCCTCGCAGAGCCCTCACGGCCCCATCTGCCAACACCCAGACACGCACTCCCAGCACAAGTCCACATAATGAGGATGAGGAGGAGAATAATGACTTTTTATTATTATTATTTCCAAAGTAGGGCAACAGCTGTCTGTTTAACCCCACCAAGTATTCAAAGTCGTTCCCCTTCGCACAAAATGAACAAGCTAGTTTTATGCAGAGAAAGAAAGCGAGTGTATCCCAGTACTGTGACAATGCGCTTACGCCTCAGAAGTAGTGGTACTGTCTGTAGGGAAATCATAAAAAGGAATTGCCTCTAAAAGTTCTCTGGGCCTCAATATCACAGCCTTTATGCTGGCTGTGACAGAATGTAAATGCAGGAGCATCAAAATTGTTCCCTGGCCCAAGACAAGTGCTCCCCAGCACCCACAGACTGGGCAGTCCAGAGGGAAAAGGAGCAAAATTAGTGGAATGAAATGCAGGAGCATCCTTGAAGTACAACCCCCCTCAGGAAGACAACTGGGCATCATCAAATCAACAGCAGTCCCAAACACCACAGTAGAACAAAGCTGAGCTCCTCCACACTGATGGCAGTGTAGGATTTGTCTCTGGGGGGGGCTTCTCTGTAACCTTTCCAAAAGGCTTGGAGAGTACAAGCACCATTGACATTCATCCTTCCCAGACTTCTTGCTCTAATATTCTGTTAACTATCAGAACATCAGAAATCCCATCACACCAGAAAAATGACCTTTTTTGGAGGGGCTGAGCACTTCCCAAAGAATGGAGTAAGGAGAAAACGCAGGTCAGAAGCTGAAGCCCAGGTTGCAATCACCCAGATATTTTCTGCAGGGAAAGTGGGCAGATAGTAGCAAACTACCTGAATGGGATCAAGCACTGATAGGCTACATAACAGAAAGCAGGATGGCAAAAGCACCAGCCATAATAAATACATCTTTTATGTCTTTTCTTTACCAATGGTTACCAATCACAGTAGCTTTGCCAGTGTAAAACTGCAAGGAGAACTTCACTGCGAAGTGCAATTTCTTTCAGGTCTGTAAAAATAGCATCAGGAAAGTTAATTCTCCTTCAAAACATTCATCTTGTTCTGTCAGAAGCACTTCTTCTTACCAGCTAACATAAAAGCACGGCAATATTTTATTGCTGCATTAAGCATTTAACTTAATTTTATGTAAACTAGCAGCAGTTTCATAAAATTTGTTGACATTTGTCATTTTGTTGTTCATTTCCTACAAGTTTTACACTATTGATATGATCCTGATTCAGAGAGAAAAAAGTGAGTATACATTCATCATCTCAAAGCAGATTAAATTAATATCTGGCCAGTAACAAGGTCAAGTACCTTGCTAAAGAACAGGTATAAGCAGCTATTTTATGTAGCAGGTTCTTTGTTCAACAGTAACTACATACAGAATAATTACAAAGAGCGAAAACACAGACTACATTTTTCCTCTCATGTCCAGCGTTTTCTTCATTTACCTTCAACAGCTTCGTGGCAGTTTGTCTTCAATATATGCATGCTATTTATTGATCTGGGATTTTCCAAAGCTACTAAAGAGTGGTCTGGGATCTCAGTTTCTATTGAATTTCAATGAATCTACTCATAAAAGAATTAGGAGCTTTTGGAAATTTTATCTTTTTTTATTGCATACCACAAGAGCAACATTGCATCCAATTATCTTATCCTTTGCTGGTAAAAGAACTACAACAGAGGTACCCAATTAACAATTTTTAAGCTTGTGAAACTAGTCTCACATAATTAGCATCCAGAGAACGAAGGACGCTATTTTAGCAAACAAAGTGAGACTCAAGCTTTTAAACAAGGTACTTCTGGTTGCTGCCTTCCTTTTGCTCCTCCACGTTCAGTTTAATCATGGTTCTAGAAGATGATATTCCCTCAAAATCCCAGAGAAAGATTATTATCAGAAATAATTTCAACATCTTATGATTAAGCTCCATCTACTCAAACTTCCAGAGACAAGGGCCATTCAAATTTGATGATGTATTAATGGAACTAGGCTTGTTTCGACTCAGGAGCAGTCAGCCACAAATAAATTGTGTGGGTGGCAGGTATGCAGTCACTTGCATAACATCTAAGAAAGCTCAAATACCAGAACAACAGCACCAGGATCACAAACAAAAGGCAGTTGAGGACAATACGAGAGACAAGAGTTGCAGTCTGGTGGTCCAGAGTGAATTGCTTTCAGGATTTTCTTGCTGCTAAAATAACTGAGTGTCAAGGACTTTCATGTCTTGGCAGTAGGTTGTTTTTTTTTTTTTCCCCTCTCATAAGTTATTCATGATACTCAAGCAATACTTGGGGTGGTGTATGGTTCTAATGGGTAGTTGTGCTGTTGCAAAGCTCTGCTGCCTGCAAGGAGTCACAGAAGGGTACAAAAGTAGCTCAGGGTAACCTTCTGCCAGATCTGGAGTCTCTCTTCACAGAGCAAGTTATCAGGCAGTGTTATAGCACCTTCCTCTACCTCATGGCTAAGAGACAACAGACCAGCCTTTGCTGGAACTGCTGCTGCACCCAGCATTACAAAATCCAAACACAATCAATGTGTGCAGTTCCAGAAAGAAGCTACAGAAAACAAGCAATTTCTTTTCCTGCTCCTTTGTTTCACCTTGCATTCTGACAGGGAGGAGCTGGTGAACTGAGATTTGAAAAAAACATGCAAGCCAGACCAATTCTGAAGCTGCAAACACACAGAAAAATCCCTCAGTACTAAATAGAAGGAATTTGCCAATGTACCTTTTAGATCTCAACTCTGTTAGTAGGAAGCTGAGGAGAAAAGCAGGTAATAGTACATCAAATCAAATATTTGTCTAGGTTTCAGAAATCACTGATATTCCTTGGGCACAGCTTACTTAGAGATGTGTTATACATAGGTACAAGTGTGGAATGCAACAAACATGGATACCCCAAAATAGCAATGTTGTAAATTGTTTTTTTTTAAGATGGAACCTCTAGTTGCATCTAGAAGTTGTCTAGACTCTGGTCAACTCTAGTCCAGTCAATGTCTCTACTTCTGCCACTAGAAAAATTGCTGAGATAGGCAAATGCTTACAGCTTAAGACCAGCACTAGTGGCAAGAATGGTAAAATAAGGAAAAAAAAAATCCAATCCTAACACCAAAAACCAACCAACTAAAAACCAAAAAAACCAACCAAACAAAACAAAAATGAAAAAAAACCACTAAAACCACCCACAAGAAAACCAGTATGCCAGTGATGTTTCAAACTAACGAGTGCCTACAACAGGCAGTAGTGAACAGACAGTAGGTGATGTATTTGAGTTTTGTAATTGCCCCACCAAAATGTCTGTCAGGTGAGTCTGCAGGCAGCAATTATTTTTCTTCTTTTTACAGTAAGGAAGTCCTCTAAACATTTACATGAACCCCCAGACCAGCAGCTTTCTGTAAAATTCAAACTGTCTGGCCAAATTCTGGGCTGTCTGATAGAGTTCTATCGATTTCAAGTGAGCTTGCTGATCTAGTCTACTGAAGAACACAGCATCATCTGATTAGGTTAAGTAAATTGATTTTTGAATCCTGACTATTTGCAAAAACCTTATGAACAACCTAGAGACCACCCAGGAAGGGGTAAAAATTACTTGGTCAAGAGTTTTATTAATACATTTTATTTCTAAAAATCAATTTTCTCAACAACTCAGGAACAGAAAAGCAACAAAATTTCTTCACTAAATTATTTATTATGAGTTACTGAGCCAGGTTCCTTGGCACTATAAAAAGCAGCAGCTCCACGGAGAGCAGAAAGAATTACAGCTGCTAGGAAACAGTAGAGAACATAAGTGTAGGTGCTGTAGGAATTCACTTCTGGTACTACAAAGTTATTTGAGAGGCCATTTAGTGGAAGGTGGGCAGTAGAAGGGGGTCAGACTGGTGCTGGAAGCTGCCTATTGACTCAAAAGAACATAGGGAGTGCCAGGAAACCCCCACCACACTCGCAGAAACTCAAGGAAGCTGTGCCTGCATAAAGCCCTACTTCACCCTTTGCCAACTCAGAGGCCGAATTCAACAATAAATAAGTATGCCGCTGTTTTTGTCCTTTCTGTCCCATCCTAGATCTCTTTACAACACTAATAAAAGGACTAGATTTGGGGATTTCAGGTGGATTCCTTAGGAAATTAGCTGAGAGAGTCATATTATATATGTTTGTACAGCCTAATAACTTTTGGGTTCTATTGCAAAACTTAGCTTAAATGGTGCCAGAAGAGAGGCCACAAAGGTATTTAGTTCCTAGAAGTTTTCTGCAAATGGATGGTTGAGTGATGAGGCTAATAAAACTTTTCATATTCTTACCATGGGAAAAGCTACAGCTTGAGAATTTCTCTCCTTTTCTACACTTGGAAATCCCCACAGGAGAGAAGTTAAGAACTTCCACTTGCAGGAAAAGCTTTGATCAATGCTTGCACATTATTAGAACCCAGAAAACCCTGTTACTAGGCGCAAATCCACTGAAAATCAATCAAACTCCATTTGTTTATGGCTATAGGAACAACTAGCAATATCCGTCAGGCTACACCACATAACTCATCATACAAAAGTCGGAAAAGAGCTGACAAATAGAGACTGAGTTCATCTATAAACAAACAGATACATGACCTGGTGCACAAAAACTGGAAGGTGCTGTGTCACTGGCATTAGCACCAGAGTCCTCAAATATAAGATTAGAATATTTTTAACGCAATTTATAAATCCCTACAGATACCGTGATGCAAAGCATCAGCAAGAAGATTCAGGAATGTTATATTCATCTTCAATGAGAAACAAGTTACCCGACGCAGGCAGAGTATGCATACATATTTCAATACTTTGACAGCAAATCATGCTGACTAGAAAAAATACAGAATCCTCAAGACCAAAACATAATTCTGAGCAATTATGTTCTTACATATTCTTACATATTTTTCTTATGTTTCACCCAGCGTTGCAGTGCTGTCACTTGGCTCTCACACAGAGTCCTGGGCTGACTGCACCTTTGACTTAGGACAGCCCAAATAATAAAACCAACAGAAACTGTTCACATTTGCAAAGGGGAAGGTGTTTCCAAGAGGACCAGGCTGTCTGATGTCAGGAAAAGTGTAGACTTGCTTTCCCACCCATCCCCCCTTTCTTCAAGACATCAATAAACTTCAAACGCTGTGTTTTTAATAGGCCATGATTTTAAATGGCATTGCTGAACACAGATCTTATGGACCAGTGCAATAACCATGCAAAGCTCTTGAGAAGAAACTATCTGCGGATCCAGCAAGCTGCTGGATTTGGAACTACAGGAATATCAGGAGCCAGATTAAAACTGTGTATGTGACCATTTTTGTGCTACTATTACAATATTCGTTAGTGGGCTGAAAAAATACCAATACTATGCTTGAAAATATATCAGAGAAGATGGTAATCAATCAACAGTGCAGTGATAACATCTTTGCTGTACTTTCTGCTTCCCACTGCGGGATGTTATTTTTGAGACTCCCAAAGTGTTCCAAAGGTGGTTAATCAGAGCACCCTCACCACAGCCCCGGAGGAAATTTTCCGATCTGTTCCAGAGAACAAGCGGTGGAGCAGGAAGGCTGCAATCAGCAGGGCAAGGTTTGCCCAGACAGAAATGGCTCCCAGACATCTTGAGTTTCTGTCCCTCATTTTAAAGATTACACTCCTAAATACTGTCTGGTGTTTGATATTTTCTTGTCTTTCAGCAGCAAACCACGTTTCTAGCCCTCCTGATTGTCAGTGTTGCTTTGATACAAAATACATGGTTCTTCTCTTACATTAAGTGATTATCCTGGGGATAAAATCAGGAAATTCCCTCATTTTCCTCAGAATGCAGGAAACAAGGGAACATTAAGATTTAATAACATCTCATCAGTAGTCTACAAAGCTGATAAGAAAAAAGTCTGTAAGGTTGCTACTCCGGTGTTCAGAAGCTCTTAGCCACATTGAAAAAAAAAAAAAAAAGGTCTTCACTATAATTAAATATGTTTTATTAAAGCTTTCCCTCATTTTCCTTTCTTTGCTTCTTTCCCCTTCATAGCTCTTACATGTTCTTTCAATCTTCCCTTTGATGTTTGTATGCTTTTCATACTTGTACTGAAAATATTTTGCACTACTCATTTCCACCCCACCTCCCCCTCTAAATGTATTGAGAGGAACACATTTTCACTGAGTCTGACTTTGGCTCTGCCCTCTCAGCTCATCGACAGCTCTATGAGAGCATAGAGAACACAGCTCTAGTGACAGAGTTCATTAGAAAGTGGCACCAGAACAAAACACCTTCCGTCTCTTCCATTTCTTTTGTCTCTCACCTGCAAAGCAAATGTAACCTCTTCACCTTGATCGGAAGACTCATGCAGGATTTGTAAGACACAACTGAATGGTGCAACTACAAATGTTAAAAGGAAAATAAGAGTGGCTCCTTCTTTACTCACATGTGTCTAAAGACTCATCTGAATCATCAGGACAGTCAGGCTCTCCATCACACAGCCAGTGCTGGGAGACACAAGTCACGCGATCGTGACACAGAAACTCTCCTACGTCACACAGGTGATGGTCTTCTGAAAACGAGAACGGTTTAGGATGAAATGGTTAAAGATGAAGGGGAAAAAAAAATGGCAAAATGAAAGTGAAAAAATGGAAAAGATTCTGAAACCAAAGATCAAAGCAAGCGATAGAAATAATATGAAGCAATAATTTAATGGTATATAATGCCCTTACTTAGGCTGTAGAGACCTAACAACCAGCTGCAGGGGTTCAGTGGGAGCTGCTCATAACCGTTCCAACCAGACATCAACAGCATCAGCATAAAATACTTTTATGGAGTAAAATTATAAGAAATTCTGGTTGTTTTTTTTTTTAATATTTTTCACCATGAAGTAAATCAACAAGCTTTTAAGATGTCATATTACCAGCAGGGAGGTACCTCATTTGCCTCTCCTGTCACAGAATATACTTTTGAATTGTTTCCAGTTATCAAATTCTCAAGGATGCATTTTTGTAAGCAAAGGTTTACTTAAATAGGCATATATATAACTATTTTAAAGTATGTATTTAATGACCAAATCCTACCTCAGTTTTATATAAAGACTATTTTATATTTCATTCAATAAATCTGCAAACAAAGGATTTAGTTACTTAAAGTCAACACTGTGACACCTTGAAAACAATGGCTTTTAAAAGAGGGCAGTTCTGGAAGTCTGGCACACCCACACTATCTGCTGCATTCAACCACCAAAGTCTGATGTCCTTGAGATCTAGAGTTAATTAACTCAAGACTATTCCATCATTATTTAATGTAAAACTATTCTAACATTAATTAGAGCTCACAAAACCTCTGTGCGATATATTATATTCACTTTATCAATATATAAATTACAGTAGTGCCTTCCACAAGGTTACATTGCAGATTGATGGGAAGAGGTTTCTTGATTATTCTTACACTGACACAAGAGAGAAATAACTTCACTGGAGTCAATACTGTCACAAAGATATAAAGCCAGGTATAAAGAAGGAGACAATTAATACCAAATACACTTGTAGATCTATCCATTGGTTTAGCTCACTCCAAAATCCAAAGGGTGGTCCCATATTACCATGGGAAACAACAACAGGAACTTTTTGTTAAAGTTATCATTTGATCATTTCATATGTGCAGACCTCATTTCCAAGGTCAGGCTCTGAACTGTTGATGGCAATCAGTTTCAAACAAGTCAAATTTGCAACTACTATGTAGATATCTATCATGTTGCTTAAACTAAATACATCACAGCTTCTAGAACCCTGTAGGAATTAAGGCATTTTTGTTATATCCTAATTTCTTCCCTTCACTTAAACTGCAAACAGTGCTCAGGCATTTAAGTTGTTTATTTTCTCTGAGAAAAATGAGCAACTGTATAATTAAGAGTGTAAGTTTACATGAACGTGGAAGTGGTTTTGCTTAAAGCTTTCAGGGAGATGATTAAAGGTCCTGCTTTGATAGCACGTCTTGGCAAATTTTAGCATTTCAAAGATACACAGGAGTATGGGCAACACATGCATGAAGAACCCTTTAATATTTGTTTTTATAGTATTCTTGAAATCCACAATAAATTTCTGTTTCTTTATGGAAACCTTGTACTACAGTGTATTACATGTCTGTCTATAACAAACCTGGAAATATTAAAACTGGCATTATCAACCATGTCCACTTATTTATACCATTCAAAATGGTTATTCCTCAGAGCAAAAAAAAACAGTTTAAAAGTCTAAAGTCTTCTTAATTCTTTCAAATTATTTTTTCTACATGTTATTTCTACAGATTTCTGAACTGACAGCTAAGTGAAAAAATGTTAATGAATAAATATGGAAACATAAAGTTGATAAAACACTTATACAGTCAAGGTTACACAAGGGACTGGTTCTACATAACCCTCTTGACTACCCACATGTCCAATACCTGTAGGATAAGAAATTATGGTTGGTTTTTTTTTCCTAACTGGCAATAATTGGGTAAAAGAAGAAATTTATACTGTCATTTATATCAAATGTAACACTCAGAGTCTAATTATTTACGGCAGCATGGAGAATCCAGCGGTAGGAAAATCACACTTGAAGCTGATGAAGAATTTCAGTCTAGATATTCAAGTATGAAAAACTTGCCAGTGAAATCACTGGGACGTGCAAAATGGTCCTCCCGTAGCTTCTTGATGCAATGTCTATATTAAACCCCATCCCTAAGTCCTGTGGCTGTCACCAAAGAAATCCCAGCAGTTGAGGGAAAAGACAACAGGATGCAAGGAATAGATCCCCATTCTATGTAGTTCCTGACACTGCTCCCCCGGAAATGTTAAATTTTAAGCAGGGGTGCAAGAAAACAGTAAAGTCACACAACAAGTAACTTAAAGACCTTTTCCCTCTGTGACATCCCCTTATGTTTTATATTTTATCCATAGTAAAGTTCCTTTTCACTACTCAATGTCAACTGCCAGTCAAAACACATCCAAACAGTGCTACTGTTGGACTTCATGAACAGGAATCCAATGGAAACCTCTTGAGTAACACCAGAAATGCCTGAGTAAAAGATATGCAAACAAAGAGCTTTCTGGAATAGGCATGTTTTCCACTCTATTTTAAACTGACAGGGGGCAAGGTTAGATTAGATATTTGGAATAAATTCTTCCCTCTGAGCATGGTGAGGCCCTGGCACAGGTTGCCCAGAGAAGCTGTGGCTGCCCCATCCCTGGAATTGTTCAAGGCCAGGTTGGATGGGGCTTGGAGTAACTTGGGATAGTGGAAGGTGTCCCTGCCCATGGCAGGGGGTTGGAACTTGTCTTTAAGGTCCCTTCCAACTCAAGCCATTCTGTGATTCTATCACCCTGCTCAAGAGTAATGAGCGTCTGAAACCAAAACTGGCAGGGTGATTATCTCTTGCCTATTAGTTCACCAAGTTCTTTCAAATCTGCAGATGGTCACATCTTTCTACACAAATAAATCTTGCATTTGTTCCTCTTTTGGGCAAAGATTGAGACAATGGCCTCAGTAGATATAAAGAAGTTCTAAAAAGCAATTTCATATATAGCTCAGAGTTGAACATGTGCGCTCTGAAAAAAGACTTGTTTTCTACTTTTTTTAAAAAATAATTTAGCTATTTCCATACTAATATATTCTTGGTTTGCGTTTTATGCAACATTTCAGAAATTATGGAGATCTAAGATTTTTATATTCTCCACCTCTTGAAAAACCTAGCAGAGTAAAAATGTCACTAACTTATAAAACACTTTGAAAAACAGATCTTGTTTAGAATAAAGCAGCTTAATATTATCTCAGTGGTTTATTGGCCCTGAAAGTGCTTTTTTGAACTGTTTTCTTTTGCATAACTGTAGAATTATCTTTAATTCCAGCTGCTATCTTTAAAGAATTAATTTGACCTGTTGATCACAAACATGCACTAATTAGTGGGTTTTTTCCTAGAAAAAACCCCAAACTATTCCTAAAGAAAGTCATCTAGGATGGCCTTAGAAGTGAGGAAAACAGTTCTTGTCAGTGACACCTCTCCTCACACTTTTTCCTTCTGTATTATGTGAGCTGCACAGGCAGGTTCCCAGCGGATGAGAAAATCACGTTTTTAACATCCCAGTTCTTTGAGATACACAGCAGATGGTTAGAAATCATTCCTCTATGGGCAAATGAAAGCTTTGCTTCCCTAAGGATAGTAATCCTATATTCCTATCCTGTGCTGCAAACACCTGGCACTGTCTCTTAGAAGGAAAGTTTAAAAAAAAAAAAAAAAAAAAAGGCAGGTGCCTCTGTTTTAAAGTCAACATTTCCAGAGCCAAAAATGTGTTTGTGGTGGTTGTTTGGGGTGTTTTTTTTGTTGTTGTTGGTTTTGTTTTCTTTTTTAAAGATGAGCATATTTTTAAGAAGACAAAGCTCAAAATCTCCATTAGAAAAGCAATTACAAATATAATTTATGCAATTACACGAAAGCTGGAAAACCAAAACTCCATTATGCTGATAACAGAAAATGGGGAAAAAAAGGCAAACATCAACCAGCACACAAGGCAGTGACCAATGTCTGCCTACACCAGGAATGCTCCTGGCTTAACAAGGCAGTTTGCCTCTGTAAACATACGTTCAGGTCCTAAAGAACAAGGGATAAAGGTCACTGTCCGTGATCATATGGACTGGTAGAGGTCAAAGGGATCTGGATTCTTCTTATTTGAGGGAATGTAATAATGAAAAGCAGGTCAACAAGGCTCTTGGAAGGAACTATACAGGGGATAACATTTATATAATTGAGTGCTTCTTCAGCTCTACCATGAGACTGTCAACGATTCACTGTGAATCGAATTAATAACTGCCTTTGTCAAGGAACCAGGCACGCAGAGAAGCTGTCCATTTCTAGAACTGCAGGGGTCAGCACTATCCCTTCCCACTTTCTTTCAGCAGCCCCTTTCTTGGGTTCTCTGTGGATCTGCCAGGCTTCTGCTCTGGTCTAGGTGACCCCCCCACCACCCCTCTGATGGCAGCTCTTGGCGTGTTGTCTTCAGAGCACTTCCATCTCCATCTGCTGAGAGCACCTGAGCGCCTGAAAAAACAACCCTCCCATATGGCAATACTCTTCAAACTGAACAAAATCAGCCTGGTAAAGTCTTGATCCGTTATAGCAGGGAGTCGGCTCATTAGGCTTTCTCTAAACATTCGGAAAAAACACGTGCAGACTAAGCACAAACAGAAGCTTTAGAGTGATATCATACAGCACAATGTGAACGAGTGTTTAGGGACGAAAGCTCATAACAACAATTTTTTAAAGCTTTTATAACAATAGCTTAAGATTAACACAAGGCAAGAATGTAAAGGCCAACAGAAGTGGTCAGAGAAGTGCAATCTGTACATTTTCATTTGGATCCACTGGTGACTGTGTCACCTGTCTGCATGACCAGGAATTTCTCCCAGTGATAGTAAACCCATTCTACAATGTTTTCAGCTATTATGCAACTAAAAACTTGCACTTTTAAGTTCTTAATTAGTTTTGCTTTGATTTTAATTAAGTTATCTTCATTACAAGAGCTTAAAAACTCAGAACTCTTTTTTTTTCCCCCTCTCAAAAGCATGTTTTTCATTTGGGATTTTCTTTGATCTCTCACTGAAACATGGGAGGGTTTGCAGATTAATTCCAGCAAAATTTACTCCAAAGCTGAAAAGTATATTCCAGTAGCAATTTATGACAGAATTCATCATATGCTAAAACCTAAATTACTGTAACTAAAAGGGAGATGGGAAGAAAGAGCATGAACAGCACTTCCTACTTATGACTTTCAGACTTTATATAATACTTTTCAAACCTTTTATACCTTTTGAGTTAAATCTACATTTTTAGAGTCCAGCACACAGTAAAGCATTTACGTTTTGGCTGCACTAAACTATAGACAAAATCCTTGGAATGCATCTTGCAAAGCAGTAAATAGAGTTTTATATGCATGGTCTAAAAATATGATATCATCTATTTCTGTCCTACCCAAGTTCAGTACAATGTTGTGATCAAAGTCATAAAGTTTTATTCACAGAACCCAAAAATCTCTCTCAAGATCTACCAGACCCTGATTTTTGCTTCCACCTATGCAACAGGCTTAAAAAGGGATATGGATGTTTTATATGTGTTTATTCAGTTCCTGACATATTAGTTATCACTTACTCAGCATTTACTAATCAACTAATTGCTTCATCCAAAGGCAAAGCACACGCACAGGTACCAGTTAGTAAAAGCACCATATGTTCAGTTTAAGCCACATACGTTTAAATTCCATGTGTCAGCTTCCCTCAGTCTGCAAATCCTCCTCCCAACAAGGTCACAGGCATCTTGTTTGGAGTCTGGTCAGTCTTTTGATTGACATCAGACATCCTAATTCTGAGCCCCTAACGCAGTCTGTAATATTCAGGCCCAAATTCCTTATTTACATCTCACACAGCTACAAGAACTCTTCATATTTTTCAGACTTGCTCTGTGCTACTGTTACTTACGGATCAGACTGCGCAAATATTGATAGAGATCAGTATTAACAAGAAGACTAGAAACATCCACTGTTTCATGCAAATCCTGGAGTATTTTTGCAAGTAGGCAGGTGATAAGTCTAGGGGCAACCCTAGACTTAGGGTGCTCCTTGTTCATTTTTGCTCTGCCTTTGCCAGAAACCTATTTCCATTAAGGAGGCTGACCCTGAGTCCCCTGCTGTGGATTTGAACCAGAGAAGGTTATTATTCAGACTTAATTTGGCACACTTTATGGACAGAGAAATCTAAGAAATACTCAGATAATGAGAAACACCCAAATATACCTGAGCCAATTTTTACCTAATCAGCAAAGGGTCACACAATAATACATATCTCAACAAACTACAAAATCACATGATAGTGATGTTCTGTAATGGCACAAAAATACTACAGAATAGCCAGGTGCCTACTTTAATACAATAGAGAGACACTAATAGAAAAAAACGTTACCTATAATCCTGTCATTTGCCAATCCCTGCCCCAAGGAACCCAATACAGAAAGGAGGCTAAAGGCCCAACAAGCTCCCTATGAACCAGCTCTTCACAATTATCTTTTACCTCCTTGAAACGTGGAGGAAACACACAAACACATTCCCCAGGGTGAAGTTGTTCTTCTTTCCAAACAGCCAGAATTAGACTGAATTTAATGTCAGGTTGGACAGACAAAGTGACCATCACTTATCCCCCCATGTATAAAGAATGATAAGGCCCATAACAAAGTCAACAACGTGCCCTTTCAGCTGCTGACAGCTAGTGCCAGGGTGAACATGAGGGAAAATGCTCTCAACTTGTGGAAAGTTCTCAGAGGCTTCCACTGAAACAAGTCTGTCATGTGGCACAGGACACAACACCTTTGAAAAAACCATTCATATGGAACGTGAAAACATCTGAGCCCCTCCACCTTGGTCTCTATTATCATACTGCGTTCATAACATTATCATTTCATTTCCTCCTCAACAGGAGGAAATGGTTGTAAGAGACTTAAAAAAATTAATAAATTTACAGAAAAAAAAAAGTCTTTATAAGGAACTATGAGCATCTTGGCATGAACCTACCTTCACAGTGCAACCAAGAGCTCATATATAAGGATGCTGTGCCCTTCCTAGTCCAACTGGATAAGCAACAGAAACTGTTACATGCAAAAGAAATTCGAGGAGGGATGAGCTGAATAATGTATTTCTTGTACACAGACACGCTTGCCGCTTCATAAGGAAACTCAATGGAGAACAGACTCAGGCTTTCAGCTAGTCCCAGGATCAAATCTCCAAAAGGTCTGACAGACAAACTCCTGAAGAGCAGAAGAAATGAGCAGACGGATGGGGACTGAGAACAAGTCACCCGGAGCCGAATTCAAACCCGGCCCGACGCAGAGCGCCACTCACTGTGCCTCCAAGCAGGACTTCAAATGAATCTTTTTCATCTCCTATCTGTGTTAGCTGCTGTAACTTAGATATTTCCAAGTTATGCTTTTAACTTCACTGGTTGTAAAGCTTCCAAATTTAATTGTAATGCATTCACGGCAAAATTGCTTCTCTTTCTTAAAGCGGGGTGGAAATCCTGACTTGAGACAAATTATTTAAATAAATGCCACACACAATATTTTCTCTTTTGAAAGCCAAAACATTCATTACATAGCTTATTACAATACCTTTGATAAGGCCTCTGCTGAGCAGATGTTCTATCATTGTGAATTTTCACATATGAAACATTTTTAGCAAATAATGAAAGATAATTAATTTAGATAAATTTCATCTATCAAAGGGTAATCAATGATGTCATTGTTTTAATTTGGTAGTTTTGTAACCATGTAAAACATAACAAAGCCATTTCATTTGAATATTTCAAGCTCTAATAGGATGACATCTGTCCACACAAGGAAGGAAAAGCAAACTTTTGCAAGGAAACTCTTGCAATATTTTAAAATACTGGGAACATTGTGGGAATTTCAAGACAAAAATATGCTGTTTATCATTGCTTTGAATAAAAGTAAAATTTTAAGTTTTCTTTCAGAGAGCAGGTAACTTCATGAAGGAAAGATACAGTTAAGTAAGATGCAGATAACTCAGACAATTGTATAATGGGAATAATTCACAACAGCCTGTTCCTCTGGCCTGGACACAGCAAGCACGCATGAAAGGCCAGAGACAACAACATCAAGGACCAAAATTTAATGCACATGGACAAAGAAGCAACCGTTCATCACCTAAATTGTTTCAAAGCCAATCCTGTTTCTTAGGCTGGAGACAGTGGCTTGCCCATAGAGAGCAAATTTAAAGATCAGGGTTCTTGACATGGTAGATTAGGCTCTCCTTCCAAGCACTTTGCTTGCTGTGTAATTTGATCATTAACAATCTTTGTGTCAGTTCCAGATAAAAACACCCTTAATGTCTTTTAAAAGAAGCATTTTTTTCTCCTGCAATAAAAACCTTTTCAGATTAAAAAAAAAAACAGAAAAAAAATAAGTATAAGCAACAAGTTGTCATAAAGGATGAAAAAACCCAAAGCAGTATGGAAGGAACTGTGAAGTATCTGGACTCAATTGAACCATCTTCTTTGCTTTCTCTTTTATTTCCCTGGAGGGGGATGCTGAGGCTGTGTTATCATTGGTGCTTGGTTTGCTTCTTCGCTTCGCTTTAGGACTCATGGACAAATTTTATTCCTTTTGCCAATGGAATATGATACCAAACAGTTTAATCCTGAAATCATTGAGTCTTCCAGCAGCTAAATGGTTTGTTCAAGAAAAATCCCAAGAGCTCATATACTATATTACTTCTTTTGAATTCAGTGGGAGTTTTTCCCTTCCCTCCCTTCAGGAGCAACTCACCTTCCTCCTCACCTTCAGGAGCAACTGGGAGCCATCAGCAACTTCAAAGAACCTCAAAACACGCAGGGCCAGCAGCGACCTCATGAGGTTTCCCAATCCAGCTCCTCCAAAGGTTGTCAATGCAGTTCTTAAACCCGGCAGTGAAATTCCTGCCTTCCTCGGCTCATCTATTCCAGCAGAGCCCACATTTGCCACAGCGGGCACGGAGCTGTCGCTGCAGCAATCAGCTCCTGTTTACCCAGCTCCGAGCGGCCGCTCAGGGCTCACACTTCACACGGCAACACGGGGCCATCCATCTTCCCTGCCCACTCCTCTGTCGCTCTGTTGCCAATCATTTAACGCTAACTGCTCTGCTTACCACGATCAGCGTCACCCAGATAGCGGCCAGGCTTGATGGATAGCAAGGTTGGATTTATCCCACAGCGATCATCGGAACGGGCTGGCGGGAGGCACGGGGAGGAACCTGCGACTTGCACACAAGTTTAAGGGCACTATTAAAATGGATAGTTCTGCAGGAGATGGCAAGGCAGGAGAAGTGAGACTCAAACTCTTGGAGAAAAGCTTATCAGAAGACAACAAACATATTTTTGCAGCTAGGAAAGAAGCCCTGTCCTACCAAATCCTCATAGCTGCGAGAGCCAAGCCTGCTGTCACTAAGCATATCTCAGAATGATCCCACTTAAAATGACACGAAATAATGATGAACAGGTTTCAATAGCAGATGGAGGCCTATTTCATAATTCAGTTTTAATGACCAGAGAAATCTTAAATGCGACGGTTTTGTTTTGTGCAACAAGAGATTTATATTAAATGAAACAGGCAAATCTGCTTCTGTAAGCAACTACATATGTTTAATACACGTTTGTTTTATATTGGGATAATTAATCTATAGGGAAATAGGTTTAAATACTAAGATATCCTTAAATTCAGTTACTAAAAGGATGAGAGAATTAGGAGAAAACCAAGCTAAAATTCCTTTCTGTCTATATAAGCATCAAAAAGGAGAATCTTATTAATAGAGTTAACTATTTGATTCAAATCAGATATCACATCACTTTAATAACAAAAAGTTAATAACAAATAGTAAAAGTGTGGTAGTAATATTAGAAACTTGCAACAACAACAACAAAAATCAATCTATTTTTCATATAAAATTGACTCTAATCCTACAAATGGCTCCATATTTATGCTGGGCCCTACTGATGTAACATCCAGTATTTTAAATAACTCCAGTCAACAGTTCTAAGTTAAATTGTAAGAATTAAGTCAATTGCACATCAAAAGGTTGCCTAATACAGGCTTAATTGCAATTTAACAGTTGGGAAAGTAGTTAAAATTGTGATCTTCTTGCAGTTCAGGTCTGACTTTTCTGATGGCATGATCCGAGACTGATAATTTAAGGTGTAATTTAGAAGTTTATTCGGTGAATAATAATTTTAACACCACTAGAGAGCAATGTATTGTGATTTTAGCTGCTGCTGTCAGTATTTCTTCAATGTGATTTTCTAAGTAGGCAAACATATTATTCACACGTAACAAGATACAATATTTAGCAAAAAAGTTGCTGCTGGAAAATTTTAAATGTTATTTAAGGAGGGCAGGTTGCATTCTGCCTAAAAAGGACACGTTAGAAAGAAGGATCCCATCAAAGTAATGGATGGGTTTGATATCAGCACAGTGTCACTCAGCTACCTACAAACAAGTTTTGGAACTACCCCTGCTTGGATTTATTATCCCCCCAGGACAGCGGGAATGGCACTGGGTGAGCTATGTGAGCCTTGAGTAACGACAGGCAGGATTAATGAGCTCATGTGCTCCTTGGAAACAAGAAGGAAATGGTCAAAGCTTTGACACTAAGGAGAAGAGCTGGATTGATAAAAGGATGAGAAGATCATCACAGGCTTCAAGTTCAGACTGATAGCAAAACCCTTCATTTTTAAAGGAAAGTAAGAGTCACCCTTCCCTGGTAAGAGCTTTCTTGCAGGAATGAGCTCTTGTGATTCTAGGATCACCATTGGTTCATCATGCAAGGAAAACCAAGTACTATCACTCTGAATTATTAAATTCTATTGTAAAAAAAAAAATTAAAAAAAAACCTGATGTTTTGAAACATTTACATTAAAAACAATCATATATACATATATATACATTAAGTACTGAATTATTCCAAGGCAAACCAAACTCAAGGAATTACCAGTTTAGATAAGTATTCATTTGGCTTATTAAGGTGACATTTTAATAATGATCATAAAAGTTAACCAGCATTTTTAAAGAATACTGTAGAAAGACCAGATATCAGAAACAGATATAAGGAAAAATAAAGACAATTTTGGATACAATAATATCAAGCAACTTGGTAGAAATACTTCTAAAAGTTTATTGCTAAGACATTTGGACACTTGACAAACCAGAATAGCCCCGTATCCTTATGGAGGAAATATTTAATTCAAAGGCAGTATTCCTGTGGGAAGGCTTGCCTCAGCTATTGCTTTTTCAAATCCCTGCTGTCCCTGAGGCTATTTGTGTCACACAGGATGGTCAAGAGAAACAGGCAATTAGGAAACTATAGACAGCATCAGGAAAAGAATCGATAGGATGGTATGCAGGAGTCCACACACACACTAAAGGTTTTAGTCGTACAAAAGGAAGGAAGAAATAATTTAATTTTTAACTTAACTGCTTTCTCCAAACTATCCTGGTGTCTGATGACTGAAGGGTGGCCAATACAATCCTAACTTTTAAGAAGTTCCACTGCAATCATGGAAATCAGGCTCATAAGCCTGATGTGCTGAACAAGGAGTGGACACCTGAATAAATACGACACCCCAGGTTTCACAGGAGAAGGTCTCACCACAGAAGAGGCTGGAGGAAATCCATCACAAATATAAACTCAGGCTCCTCTTTCCCCGCCTGTCCTCTGTCCAAAAACCTTTAAGTTATTTTTGAGACTTTTCACATGTGGGAAAAAGATAATTACCATTAAAATGATGTCTGAGGAGGCAGGAGAGGAAATCAAGAGATTCATGTCCAGGAAAAATTGGCAATCTTTAAATAAAAGCCAAAAGACACCATCGGGTAGTAAGCTTAGGAACAAACCTGCATATATCATCATTTTAGCAGGCCAAAAGAATGATGGATATTTAACCTTTGTCAGCAATAGCAGACCTCACTTCTTCAGGAGGGGTGCTGAGGATTTTATTACCAGCTTTGCTAGCTGCTGAGGTTGTGCAAACAAAATTATGCCTCGGTTTTACCACACATTAAGGGAACAGACTTTCTTTGCATTGAGCTACTTTGCCTCTAAATGCTTATTACTGTTCACCTTTAAGTGATTTCATGTGTATCAGAGGTGAGCCACATTTTATACTGTAAAATATGTAAAATCTTGTCAACTGTCACTCCCCTGACAGTGTTGCCAGTCATTCACAGCTACATCCAGGTGATATGCTCAACCTATCTCTGCTGGGATTATTAAACAAACAGTATGTTCTGTAGATTAAACCATAATTAGGTACGATGTCAGTATTGTAAAAGCACAGTAATTACTGCCCCGTTTGTTCTACTAATTTCCTTAGCACTAAAAATGTAAATTCACACAGGGCAGCATGAAACTGGTAGCTCACAGTTCAGAAGTCTCTCTTCCGATGGGTGAAAATACTTCTGTAAAACTAAGAAAGCCAGCAGGCTCCTCTGAATATAAATATATATATATATAATTTTAAGGCTTCATGGGACTTTGGATCAGGCCATAAATAAGCAGCTTTCATATCCCTATGCTGTATGGACCACTTAACAGAGTTAAGTGACATTCATCTTTATACCATCTCCTCCCATGAGAACTCAGGAACAGCAGATGCCTACACAGAAAAAAACAATATTAGAAAGCATGTATTTTTAGCAACTTTAATTATATTCTAGCAGCAGGAAAGAAAGAGATGCAGAACTGTACGACCAGGCAATTCTCCCCAGAAGACAGACACAGCTTTGGAGCTCTGCAGCAGAGTGATTTCAGTTGTGAGGGGTTTAGAGTCAGAGAATTACCAAGAAGGCTGTTTTGTTGGTGCTGCACTAGTTATTCCTTGCAGCTGCTCTGCACAATCTCAGTAACTGAGCTAAATCACTGAAGCAGACGCAATCCTTAACAATTCCTGGGAAACATATGGATACATACATGAGAAAGAGGTGGTGTGGCCAGACCTATGACCACAGTAATAACAATACTTCTTAGGTGTTTTGTTTTTGTTTTTGTTTTTTTTTTAATGGCATCATAGTTCTAAGTTTCCCCCAGCTGGGGATTCATTAAGAACAGTCCACTGTACTTGAAGACACAGGCAAAAGCAATTTTCCTCTCCAATCCACTGCTGTTGAAAAGATGCAGACCTGAATGCCAGCCTAGACTACGCAATATTTTTAATATTTAATATTTGTAACACAAATCCTAAGTAACTGATATTCCAACCATAAAATGGTCAAAATAACAGATGGAGATCCAAAGAAATGGGATTCTGAACTCAGTTGACAGACTCAAGTAACTACTTTCAATACACAAAAGAAGCAGTTTTTCTGGGCAGTAGGTTGAGGAAAGATACAGGACAAAACATTCAAATCACTGCTACTGCTAATTAAGCGTAATCAGTCTTTCATTATACCTGCTGCTTTTGCTGTGTGCAGGGTATGATGGGTCATTTAGATTTCATTTAAGGTGCAAGTGAAAAAAAGAACTTCATCCCAATCATAAACAACATATTTTCCTGCTGCAAAGTCCGTGTCTCTCACAGAGCAGCACAAATAACTGCAGGATTTGACAGAAGCTCAGGATAGGAAATATTTACACTACAAAAGTAAATATTTAGTTTGGTGGTTTAGTGCCATATTAGTTTAGGGGAAATAAAGGCTCATCTCTTGACTATGAAGGAGGTTTGTGGGGCTGCTGGAGGGCACGTGCTTTGCTCCAGCCCAGCCTCTGCGCCCAGCCCAACCTGAGGCAGCTCCTGCTTTTAGGATATGACCGATTTAAAACCTGCAATAGGAAATTACTGTTGTAGCAAGCAACAGAGCATCCCAGGCATGTTACGTTTTCAAGCTGGATGTTACCAGCACAGACAAAATGATACCGATTTTGTATTGTAGCAATAAATAACTGGTGAGAAAAGCCCTTGCTCAGAACGCCATCGCTTTATAGAACCGCATTTAAATGCAGGAGTTTTACAACCACTGTTAAAATAAGTGTTAATAAAAACCACGCAGTTAGAGCATATGAATATACATTGTTGTGGGTGGATCTATTACAGCTTCAAGAATCAGGACCAGAAGTAAATACTCCCCAGGTGCCCAGCCCACTCACAACTTCAAAAAGGGAAATACCCATGACCATTCCTTCCCACTCTGAGCAATGTTTTAAGGAGAATGTAAAGAATTTAAAGCCTGGCAATCAATAAA
Organism: Cephalopterus ornatus; assembly: GCA_013396775.1. Taxonomy (NCBI): domain Eukaryota; kingdom Metazoa; phylum Chordata; class Aves; order Passeriformes; family Cotingidae; genus Cephalopterus; species Cephalopterus ornatus. Next base: position 393,370 of record VZRE01015336.1, read on the forward strand.
CCAAGCAAAGGCTTCCTACACGATGGGTCTTAACATCTTACAGTGCCATTAATACTCCCTTGAGCACTTCAAGACTGAATCTAGACATATTCTTTAATAATCCAGGAGGATTGTAATGCTGACTAAGTTCTTAACAAATGAAGTTGTGCTCACTTGAAAATACTTTTTGTCTAGAACTCTGCCAGGAACACATGTTCTGTTATATTTAATATGATATCACTTGCCCATTACTGCTAGGGAGAGGTCAAGTGCCAGCTCCTATAAACCAATTTGAAAAAAAAAATAAGAAAAGCAAATTATAACTTATTTAATCTAAGAAAATCATATACAGCATTAATTGTTTAATTCATCACTGGAAGGCTTGTGTAATAAATATTTAAAATATTTTATTTCTCAAAAATAATTGCAATAGCTCAAATCATGGTGTGACAGTCAAAAAACATTAACTTTAGTTTCACTTGCTGTATTTGCAGAACAAATACAAGCCCGAATTAGGGCTCAGGGAATGGAATATTTAGTTTGTACAATCTAAATATATCTCCCAGGGAAAAACAATTAATTATCTTTGTTACTGCCACTACTGCTGAGAACAGCTGCAATTTCTGTCTTGCCAAGTTCATGTCATTGAGGGTTATTCCTATTAATATCAATTAAGATCTAAACTGTTTGAGTCTCTTCAATAATGACACTCAAGTAGATTTAAAGTGCCATTTCACAGAAAGCACACCTGTAGCTGAATTGTGACACCTATTCTTTTTTTACCTTTAAAAAGAATAGAAATATGTAGATATGAGTCACTGAAGTGTGTTTGAGCAGCAGTAACTGAGGCACATGAATTCCTAAGGTAGCTCCAGAGACCTGTGTATTTACTTCCAATTAAGAAGTGTGGTAAAAATTTCATTCATGAATTGAATAACTAAATCACACTGGCATTAAACACCCTGTGTGACTTCACTGCTGAGAGCACTTAAGAGACAACCTCAGCTGGAGGCAACTCCTCCTTGCCCACCTCAGCCTTGCCTTGTATCCACTTAAACTCTGAAATCAGCAGAGATATTTACCTTCTCACCTTAAGAGAAGTCCATTCTCTCCTCCACAGCTTTTGACTTTTGCTCTGATGACTATTTTAAGTTATTCAAATCTCATTAAGCCATTGTGGGCTGATTAGTATAAAAAACAATTATCATGTTGCAACAAGTTCCTTTAAACTATAAGCAAACAAGTTTACATACCAGAAGATTAACATCGATTGAACCAGGTCTAACTAAACTTATGTTTAGGAATTAATAAATTAACAACTTTTATCATTTACCTCCTCCTTGACTGATAACAATACAGGTTGTTTTTTCCCCACACAATCCTATTCAAAGCTTCAAGGACACATTTTTAAACAACTTTTTCTCAGATTCATTTTCTGCAGTGGCACTAAAGAAAGAAAGAAAAAAAAAAAAAAAAAAAACTTAAAAAAAACCCAGCAAAACCCACAGCAACAGTTTTGAAGATATTTCCGAAGATCCCATTGTGAGACTAAATTTATGCTAGGTGAGGAGGAAAATTTAGGTAACATCCAGTAACATACCAAGGATGTTTGAAAGCTGCTTTGTGTATCTGCACAAATAAAATATTTTATTTTCTCTTATTTGCTACCTAGTAATGATCACTATCATAAATATTTAGAAAGTTTAAGCAAAAATAAGTCTTCAAATCCTGGCAGATACAAAGACCAGAAAAAAACCCAACCAAACAAGAGATTTTAAGGGCAATTTGACAAGAAAAATAAACCATATGCTTCATTTTGAAGAAAATCACATGTTATCACAGAGGACAAAACCAGTATTCCAGGTAGCAGACATGAATATTGAAGATGACCTAAGGTGATGAATGCAGCTGGATACACAGGGGAAGACTCTTTTTAATTCACACCACCTGTTTAAAGATATTTCAATGATCCCTTGAGACATGCATTAAACTGGCTGGATATTTGAAAGCATTTTGGAAATATGGGAGCAGAAATATTGTAATTTGTAATATTGTAAACAGGCTTCAGAATTGTGAAAGTTTCAACGAAAATTGGAATAAAAATAGGATAAGATGCTCCACACAAAAAGTATTTTATTAATTGCTTTGCTAAAGAGACCGAGGACAGTTCTTATCATAATTATTAGAATTTGACAGAGATGGTGGTAAGTCAATTAGAGGTGACCATGACTTTCCCAGAATCTCCAGCTGGGAACACTGACGTGTTTTAAGCAGCCACTGGAGGGGCAGAGTGACATCTCTTGAGGACACTCCAGGTGAGCTCTATCTCGTGGCCCCAGCAGGATCCAGGGCTCTGTGGAGATCTCTGCACACCATTCCCGTCATCCCCACGGACTGAGGCACAAACAGGCAAACTTCCCATATGGGGCTTCACAAAAATAAATAATTTTTAAACTGTCTTGGCCAGTGTTTTACATTTGGCAGTCAGATCACTTTTTCTCTTTCCGTCTCCTGCCGTGTTGATGGAGATCCACATCAGAAAAGCGTTTTACCCCAGCCCGGACCTGGAGCAGCACTTTCCCTTGCTTTTGTTCAATCAGAAATAGCACACTGGGAATGATTTTAGCTTGAAAGGGGCATGACAGAAAGCAGTCTGAAGAGCAAGGAGGTAGAGCTGGGTCCATAATTTCGCTCTTTTGGTGCACATGTGACTAGTTTAACCTCCCACAGAGATTAATCTGCTGTGCCAAATAAACTTTACCTTCTGCAGCAAAAAGATTTGTGGATTTGTGAGCACTAAGGGGGAACAGTACAAGCTCTGACACTTTACAAATATGAATGAGTTATAAATCCATGTTTCCTGAGCTCTTCCAAACTCCATTGATTTTAACTCTGAAAAATGAGGTCCTTAAGGCTTTCATTGGACACCTGCATGAAAACTACTTTTGATGATTTCACCCCTACAGTACCTGACCTCAGCAAGGATGTTTTTTGGTCCTCATGAATTTCTATGTTGGCCCAAATGTCACCGGACACCATTCTCATTTCTACCAAGTGACATTATTTGTGGTCCATATGTGGTCCAGAGGAGGCCACAAAGACGATCAATGACAGGAGCATCTTTCCTAGGCAGAAAGGCTTGAGAGAGTCAGGGTTGTTCAGCCTGGAGAAGAGAAGGCTCTGGGGAGACCTAAATAGGCTTCAGGAGTGCTGGGGAAGGACTTTTGACAGAGGCATGAAGTGACAGAACAAGGCAGAATGGCTTCACAGTGACAGAAGGCAATGTTACATAAGATATTAGGAAGAAATTCTTAACTGTAAGGGTAGTGAGGCACTGACACAGGTTGTCCAGAGAAGCTGTGGATGCCCCATCCCTGGAAACTTTCAAGGCCAGGTTGGAAAGGGCTCTGAGCAACCTGATGTAGTTGATGTTCCTGCCCATGGCAGTGGGGTTGAACTAGATGGCCTTTAAAGATCCCTTGCCCAAGCTATTCCATGCTTCAATGATTTAATGATGCCCCAGAAAAACTGATGGGGAAAAAAAAGAGTTCTCTCTCATTTGAAAAGGGAAAAGGCCAATAGTACCAGGGGCTTCTGTTAAGGAAACAAAAGTGAGATGAAATGATGTTAATACAGACAAGAAAGAGATGAAAATAGAGACAACTACAAATATTAAAAATTATCAGGATGAAGGCAAAAAAAGCAGCCTGAGGAGTTACCAGCTCTTATACACTTAGAAACTGGACCTCTGCACATCCAAATCCATAGAGGAACCAGGGGAGTCAGAAGGAACCTTTTATCAGTGCTACACTGAGTTTGCATCAAGTAGACGCAAAAAACAACCTTTGAAACTTAAACCCTATTCATCATTCAAAACCGAATGCAGTATCGCTCCCGTTTAACTCAATGCTGCTTCTAATAAAGTGGGGTAGACTCACTTCACTGGCTTACAAGTTCATTTTTATTCTGATCGGATTCCCTGATAGATGCTGTTGTGCTTCCTCGTCTTGTCAAAAGAACACAGGACCACGACAATCTCAAGGCTGACATTTCAGTACATTTATCATTCAGAAGCAAATGTTTTATTTTTAAAATATCCTAAGCAGCTTCCTGTGGCAGGTAAAAATTGTTCTGAGTTTTTCTAGTCATGGTAAGGTCGAACACCGCCAACATAAATGAGACCAATTCATGAAAAATTAGGATTTTTTCCCCAACCCTAAAGGTAACACCTTTAAGCACTGAATAAATTAAAATTCAGCAAACTTAACCTAGTAGTTACCTTACATAACTTACAAGTGATGAATAACACTTATAATCTGCAGAACTACAAAAATTACAGGAAAATCATTTTGTGAGCTACTTAGAAGTAACAACCTCTTTGAAGAGCTGCATTTTTTTCCCCCTTACCAAACCCAAGCTAACGTTTCCCACTTTCTCCCTTTTCTGTCATTTTTCCAATATCTCATGAGAAATTCTATTGTCATTTTTCATAATTTCTGGTCGGGCTTTTCCTCCTCTAGACATGCAAATAGATGATTAACCCAGGCAGGACAACTTCCCTGAGTTTTCTGGTGTGCTTCCCACAGAAGGGCACGGGAGCACTCACCTCTATTTCTACTTGCAGCAGTGCTTCATTGGTATCACACAACTATATTTGTACACACAAAACTAATTCATGCAGCAATACTTCTTCCTCAAGTATTAGTACACCCACATAAATAATTTAGAATTCCAGCTTGCTGAGACCGTATCTGGGGAATAAAGATCATCAAGAGAAGAGACCAAGTGAAATTTATTTATTTATTTAGCAAAATGAAACAACGGCTGATGGGGATATCTTCACTATTTTTGAAGATGTTGGAAGAAAAACAGGAAAAAGGAATGTTTATACAGGTGTCCTGGTGCAGTAGTATGTAGATTGGCCATGACTTAATGTAAAGAAGGTTAGAAAACCTAAATTTTGAGAGATTTTCCCTAGTGACCAGTAAAGGCATACAATTTTAATAATTTCAAACAAAATGCAGTTGAGCTTAAAGAAAATGATGATTAGGATATAAAGCTGTTGTGTATAATATGTTCCCAACATTCTTGAACCATAAAGCACAGACAGTAGGACCGAAACTTTCCTAATGAGCATGTTTGTATTTTATTTTCATGTGTTTATTCAGAGCTATTATCGAAGCACTTTTTCACTGAGATGCCAAGACCAGAAGCTGGCATCTGCCAATTTGAATTTAAAACCAGCAGCCAAAATGAAAAGTGTAATGGTACCGTGCTGCACCCCTCGAAAAATCTCTGTCCTCCACTTAACTGCAATGACCCCAAAGTAATGAGCATTTCCTGGAACATACAAAGTATTCTTTTTTGACGAGGACAGAATATATTTGTTTCCCAAATTAGGTGGAACCCTACAGATGTTGGCATTAAGTGTACTGATGGGAATCATGATCATCTGTCAGAAAAATGTATAAATCCTCTGGGCACTCTAACAAGTTGACAGCATTCCTGTGAAATATTAACTAGGCACAATGCAGGCATTGACATTTAACTCTGTGTTTCCTTTGGATTTTTTTCCGACTCATCATTGCTCTCTTCAGTTTTCTCAGGCTCTGCATTTTATAGAAATGACCATATGTTTAGATTTGTATTTGATGACATAATTGCAGAACTGCAGTGAGGGAGCAGCTCGAGCCCTGCATGGAAGCTGTGTTGTGGCCGCAGAGCTCAAGAAACTTCTGCAATGCGGTGAAAGACACATTAACAACTTCCAAACCTCGGCAATGAAATGGATATTTATGTTGTCAGTTATAGCAGAAGCAGGAAAACAGGCAGCCCTTAATATAAACCAGGTTACTTTTACAAAAGTAGCAGAGGAAACGGTAAATTTGAATCTAAGTTTTTGGTTTCTGTGCAGAAGAGGAGTTGGCCTTTCTGTAGAACCATCATTGTTTACAAGATAGAAATATGGTAAGACAGAGTCCTAATAAATGTTTTATGAAGTTGTAGGTGGTAGAAAACAACTTCTTGCTCAAAAGAGCAAAATTACAGTTACATTTTTTCTCATCAAGAGTTCCTTCATGAACCCAAGGACCTTCTCCTTCATTAAGAGTTTAACTTGAAGGGGGTTGCTTTCCACATACAAGCAACATGATTCACTTCTCGACAGGCTTTTTTCTGATTCATCTGCTTAATGAAAAGATTTTCATCCAGCAACTTCTGAAACTCCCAAAAGAGAAAACCCACCAGGGACAGCAGCATGAGATGGGCAGGGGGTAATTAACAACAGCTGCAAGTATCTCTTGTGTTTTCTCATTCTTCTCTGTGAGGGTGGTGAGGCCCTGGCACAGGTTGCCCAGGGAAGCTGTGGCTGCCCCATCCCTGGAAGTGTCCAAGACCATGTTGGACAGGGCTTAGAGCAACCTGGGCTAGTGGAAGGTGTCCTTGCCCATGGCAGGAGGTGGAACAAGATAAGCTTTAAGGTCCCTTGCAACCCAAACCATTCTAGGATTCTATGACTATGACATATTGGGTCACCCCTTCAGAAAGGCTCCATAAGATACCACGTCATCAGACAGAGCACAGTGTTTCACTCATGAATCACACACAGCTTTTTAAGGCTTTCCAGTTTTGACAATCTGAGCTGAGGAAGTAAATGGACTATTCTGAAGTCACTGAAGAAGCCCTGAGCACTGCTGCTCTCTTCACCTTGTTCTCCAAGCTACAAAAGCAGAAGAAAGTAACTGGAATCAAGGCATTAACTGAAACACTGACGTGCAGCCGTACGTTGCCATCCCGCCAGCCCTTTGGGGTTGGGAACCCTTGAGCATCTCTGAGCTGTGCTGGACACAGTGTTGGAGTGTGTCCACACACAGTGGACGCAGTGAGTTCCCCCATACAGGAGATCGGTGCATGCAGTACTCGAAGCACTCGCAAACTTGTGCTTGAATTGCTTTTCTTCTTTCTGTATTTTTTAATTTCTAAAATTGATAACAGACTTTAAGATCACAGCTCAACCAAAGTAAGAATTTAACTTAACGTGGTTATAAAGTATCTATAAACACTATGCTAGGAAATGCCTGATTTTCTTCCAATCCTACAGAAAGCCAAACTCCCAAAATCTGATGTGGAACAAAACTTTTGTCCTCTGCATTCTTCTAATCAGAGTATTAAAGTAAATAAAATTCATCTGATGGAGCTAATTGCCATTTCAACAGAAGTAGAGCCAAGATTCAAGAAGAGAAGAGGTATTAAAAAAAACCCCAAATATACAATCAACAAAATCTTGTACTCTCTAGAAAAACATAATTGGTCTAACTTGATATACATGTACATTAGTTCTTGGATTCAAAAAGCAAAGCTTGATTACGGCACTAGAGAAAGCTACTGTGATTATCCTAATTAAAAATTTACCAAGTTATTTATAGTCTAATACAAGGAAATGACATTCATTATCCTATAAACTATTCAACAAACCATTAAGCACTGTAATAAAATCAATTGTCAAAAAGAGGCACAATTATATTTATACTCATATAAACTCCTTCACGAACTAAAACCAAACCATCCCTCAGTCTCAGCATTACTTATAAAACAGTGCAAAGGTGTTTGAGAGATTTAGAAATACAAAAGTAGCTCTTGATTAGCATGTGAACAGTTGTTTAACTTCTAATTCAGTAGCCAATTGCAATTACACTCAGGTTTGCAGAGCACAGATTTCAGAAGAAGAAAAAGAAATTTCAAAAGGCAGGTACAACTCAAGAAAATATGAATAAAAGTCTAAAACTATTTTACCACCCTTTAGAATGCATTGATTTACACTTAATTATTGGATGAAGCAGCATTCTGAAGTCTTTCTATCACTACACACACAATTAACTCATAAGCAATCAAGGAAATTAGAGGAAAATTAGAAACAGGGTTGTCATAAAGCATTGATCACCTACACCTGCAATACACATCTGCTGGAATTTAACTTGAATCTTGAAACAACTGGACCCCTTTATTCATGTTAATTTTTTTGATATATTTTAAGCACAAAATTTTCCATAACCTGGACTGTTTAAGATAAAGAAAATAATTGCTCTTTCTTATTCATGGTAACAGTAAGAACCAATTGCGATGAACATTTCACTAAGGTCGAAGTGAACCCGCCACAGGTTGCCAACACCTTTTCAGTGCCAATCCCATTTAAGCCCATTTAGAAAGGCATTACACTACATTTCTGTCAGTTCTGCTGCCCTATCAGTTTCTCAAGCTAGAAAATAAAAGTTCATCGCCCTTATCTCTATCAGCGTGTCCTACATCAGACCCAACACCCAGCTCAGGACTGACCTTTGGCAACGCTCACAAAGAGCTTCTACCTGCCAGGGTTTGCTTTCACGTCAGCTGAGCTGACGAGTAATCCCTCATCGATTCATTTGGCATAAAGTGCAATAGAATAAATCATTTATTTTTTGAAGCTCAAAGGTTGGTTAAACACCTGCAATAACAAAGAGAAGCTCTGTGGCTTTGCCAACATATATATTTTTTGGAGAAGCAATTAATGTCTTTGAGGTAGCATGTCAGTGGAAGGGGAACTCTGTGCTTTGATCTCATTAGTGAGAATGAATCACGACTGGAATTCACCAGTGTGAATAAAACCAGGAGACTGAGCTCACATCCATCTCTCCTGCTGCGGAAAAACAGGAGACTGTAACTAGGACTTCCTCACAATGACGTAGATTATACTGCAGAGTCATCCTTTCATCTCTTAAAATGAAAACTTAGCCATATTTTATTATATATAAGGAGCCTATCTTTTCTTCCTGATATCTAACAAACCTTTGACAACTTCCATGTATAGGAAATGTTGTGCTTAGTCCTCTAAATAAGAGAAGAAAATTAGTTGCACATTTTATTAAGCCCCCCCCCCAACATATATTTACTGGCTTTGAAATCATCATTACCTCCAGTGTAACTTCAATTTACAAAACCCATTAGTTACACAAATACATCCAAAATTGTGTACTGAGGATATAAGGTCCCCTCAAAAGCCAGCTCTCCCCATCCACTGCACAAACCGCTGGTGTTTGCTGGCAGCAAGACATTTCAACATAGTGCTAAGCAGAAACATTACTGGAAATCTGGAGCTGGAGCTCACAGAAACAGCTGTTTTCTCTCTGGTAATGTAGAAACTAAGTTTCACATCACTCGCTCTCTCATGAGAAATATGAGCAATGAAAAATCTGGTTTTTCCCCTCTGCTGTTGGACTCCAGTTGAGAACAGGAACATCTGTTTGGGCTGAGCACCCCCCACCAGCTGACAATCTGAACTGAAAAACACTCCAAGGACCTAACACCAAATAGCAAATTTTGATGCTTTTTTTTTTCCTCTGTCATTAATATTTCTTCCCTTACATAAGGCTTTTGTTTGTTTTGGGTTTTTTTTTTAATACTCAGGATAAGCGAGTCAACATGAAGAATACTGGAGGGCAAAAAAAAAAAAAAATCAAAAAACCTAAGAGCAACACGTCTTCCAACTTAGTTGTGATGTCCTTCAGGTTTATAGCAAAAGCAGTGATGCATACTCATGCTAGCAGAACAATGATTAGGGGGGGAACCATTCAGCATACAAAATTGAGGCACCAGATTTAGAAGCAGGGCTATGCGTAAATCCAGGAGAGAGGTTCAAACCCCCTGGCACCCCCTCAGTAAAGTAAGTACCTGCTACTCAGTCCCAACAGCAGCCCCCACCTTCCTCTGTGCCCTGGCAGATGACTCAGGCACAGAGACCCAGTTATAAATGTTTTCCTTCCACAAAAGTTATGGATTTTCCACTGGGAATTACTGAGCAAGTTCTTATATTTATGTGCATACACATATTTATATTGCAGCTGAGGGCAGGTGACACAGAAGAGTTCAGTTGGAAGGAACCTACAGTGCTCATCTAGTCCATCTGCAGCAAACACAGCCACGACCACCTGGCCATAAATCCCCAGTGCCCAGCCAGGGATGGACTTGGAGGAGCAGGATTTGGCCCCTCAGAGTGATCAGTGAGGTTTGTATTTCTTGTCATGCGTTTTCCTGTGCGTATTTCAGCTTCGTGCCATCTCCTACACTGACAGCACTATTAATTTCAGCTGGAGAAATACAAGGCAATTAAAATATTACCCTCTTCCCTAAGCCTTCAGAAAATTCCGAGCAGTGCCATTTCATAAAGGAGAGGAGAAAAGATCGACCTCACTTGCTTTTCCTCTCACCAGCTTCAAACTTACCTGTTTAATATCCACAGTGAAATTATAAGTGATTTTAATGGCTTTATTGGACTATACTTTACAGGGCAGATACTGTGCAAGGCAATGTGGGAAAATAACAAGGACACAAATGAAACTCAAACAAACATAATTAAATCTGTTTATGATCCCTCTTTTCTGAATTTACACAGCTTGGGACTTGCAGAACCATTTGACCAGTCCCCTGGCTGGAGGGCAGGCAGGGTTCAGGGGGGATGTATGCCATCAACACAAAGCAGGGACCAGCTGAAGGAAGAGGATGAATTTGGGGAATAGAGCTACGAGAAGCCATACTGCCTTTTTAAAAGCTCTACCTAATTTTTATTAGTTTTTTGATAATAGAGGAAAATTTAAGGAGCTTCATGAAAGGAAACAAGTCCTCCAGCCAAGAAAACTAAACCCTCTTCTTTTTAAGTAAAATGCTGGAGTGGCAACAAACATCTTCCTTTGCTGAAATGTTGATGCTGTTTATTTAGTATCAATGAGAGAAAAGATGAAGGGGAAGATGAAGAGGAGGAAGGGGACATGTGATAAATTCAGTGTGAGAACACATGTGGAGTGAAAAACCTCACTTTTCTCCAAATTCAACTTTCACAGTCCTGCAGACATCCACTATTTTTGTCCCCCACAAACTTCACATCCTGTTTTTAAACAACTGATGACCTGTTTGTGATTGCATCTATTTGTCATGACCAAAGGGATCATGTAATATTTTCCTCAAACTAGACTCAGGAAAGGACTTTCATGAACTCTAAAAGTAGGATTAAGCCCCCACAGTGCTGCTAGCACACATTTCCAAACCCAAGCTTGCCACCTCTTTTTAATTGCTCGTGCAGACAAGCACAAAGCCAGGCAAAAACATGTTTTCCTTTCTCTTTTATAATCCCACCAGAGGGGTTACTTCCCTTTTCATTTATATTCTGTGTTTGCTGACTATTATTCCTTTCTTGCTTTTCCTCTTTTTAGTTATTTCAATTTTTATTTAAATGCAAACTAAAGATGAACAGCTGCTTTTTTTTTTTCCTCCAAAGAAGCCAGCTCTTGTCAGACATCCTTATGAAGTGACCACGTTTTTCTGAAGGCTTGGTTTGGTAATGGGAACAGCTAGGGGCTGAAGTTCTTCAAAAATTTAGGCCTCAAATTACCTGCTGCTCTCCCTAAGCCTTCTAAAGAGATAAAGAAAATGAAGACAGGGAAAATATTTGATCTTTCATGCTATCTCCTGGTAGAAATTCCTTCCTATCTTTTAAACACATTTAAGGCAAGTCCTGGAAGTAAAAGCATATACGCAGGTGAAAGTAATTGTATGATACTGCAGAAGATCTGGCTTTGAAGAAAATTGGAATTCTTCAATGTATAAATAGTACATGTGCTGCATTTTGCCTGGTTTTAATGTTCTGCAAAACTTGTGTGTGTGTACTGAGGTTTTGTCAAAGTCACAGAAAAAGTTTATTTACTTGCACTGTTGGGTTGATACACAGAAGATTTAAAGGCTGAAACAGTCAATGGCATTTTGCCACCAACTTCAAAAGGGTTGGGATCTTCCCTTTAGCAAAATTACACACACAAGAACCACAGAGTTGTTACTTTTATAAAACTTTCACAAGATTAGCATAAAATAAGCAAAGAGCTTTGCTCAAAATGATATTAAAATTTGCCAGCTTTCAGTGCAAGAGAAACAGTGCCCTGTTTCCAGAGGAAGAAAAGAGATCTGGCTCTCAGACTACTTGTTACAAGCTTTATGAAACCAAGGATGTGAGTAGAGCAGACACATTCATGTTCAGTGATGTGTGGTAGCTTCTGATTCAGGCTGCCAGCTCTGCTCATGCACTTGCAGAGAAACAAAACCGTGCTGAACTGGTGAAAACACCGTGCCTGGAACCACATGCTGCTGCATCATGCTCAGTCAGTGCTGGTGATACCAGGGTGTCACAAGAAGGGTCCAGGCAGTGGAGACTCAAATCCCCAGCTAAGGGAGCAGGTCTGTGTTTAGGGACACCTGAATAATCCCAACATTGGTGCTCCAAAGGGGGCACACTGTAGGAAGACTGGTCTGGAAAAATGACGCCTCTATGGGTTTGAAGTCTTGCTCCTTCTAGAGCAGGTCCCTCTGATTTAATACATTAGTGTGTATATCCATCCACAAGACAGTCACAGACTGGAGCCTTCTCCTTGAGGCTGGTATCTCCATCCGTTAGATAAATAAGAAATGTCTCACTGTTCCCCTTTCAAACCATGCTGGAGGGCCATTTTGTTAGTAGCCTAATGGTCAAGAGCATGTATGTCAAAGCTCAAACTCCTCAGCTACGGTAGACGTTTCACCCCAACTTTCCACCAACAAACAAACTGGCTTTTGCCTATGGACTCCACACTCCCCTCAAAACCACATCACCACACAGCCATTAACATCTGCCTCCCAAAATATGAGACAGCATTTGCACCAAGGAGCCCATGAGACCGCGTGCCAGGACTGGGCTCCAGCCTCTGCTTCTAGGAGGCCTCAGACAATTTTGCATTGAACAATTACTGCACAGCAATAAAACCAACTCAACAGTCACCTTGAAAAGTCTGACTTGTTTTCCAATTACACCTCTTTATCATCTCTCCAGGAGGATGCTCAAACCTCCCTGAAAAAAGTTAATGGAAAAGTTTAATAAACCTGTGAAATCTATCTTGAGAAATCAACCAGAATTAATTGCCAACAAAAATCATCTTCTGTTCAAGATGGAAGGGAACAAACCACTTGGGCACGGCATTTATGGGCTGTTTGCAAAAAAAGATACTTGATTAATCCTTTCAGAAATTAAAACGAGTAATACACTAGCAATAGCTGATGGTAATGAAGTAAAACTCAACAAATACAGCACACCTGTGGTTGGGGGGTTTTTGTTGCATTTTTTTGTTTGTTTGTTTTGTCATTGAATAAAGAAAACCTAAGTTTATAATACCAACAGGCTACCTAGGCTCAAAAATAGCTGGTGGTAAGACACCACCAAGTCCATGACTCTATGAAGTTACTCTGTGCCCTACTAAAATTCACTTTCCTTCATAACTAAGCCCTCGGAAAACAAAGTTGGTAAGCAAGTGATCTCTCACACATTATAGCAGCACACAGCTCATGATGATGGAGAACCAAGTGCAACCTGTAGCACTTCAGAACGACGTCCAGATGATGCAGGAACATCAGGACTGCTGCAATCAGCACACAGAAACACGGTCCCTCGCACTACTCTGTGTTCCCACAGGACTAGATGATGAGAAATGCTGGCAGCTGCTGAAAGGAGAAAAGCTCAATGAATTATATGAGCTGCATTAAAGCGGCTCTCACATTTGCTCTGCAACCAAGGGACAAAGGTTTGAGCTGGGGAACAGAATCTTGAAAACACAGGAGGCTCTGGACTATTCTCCATGGGCAGTCTCTTGCTACATTAACCCTGAGCTGAAGACTCAGCAATATAAAACCTTGATATTTCTCACTTGCCAATAGGCTCTTACCCAACTCCAACGTGAGTTGTGTGCAAGGGAAAAACAGCTCCAAGAGAAGCAGAGACCAAGGAAAAACTGTTACATTGCCACATTGACCTGAGGCTGTTTCAACCATTCAGTAATTTTTTTAAAAACACATCTCACCTGCCCTTTTCATACTTATCTCCCAGAAAAGTAAGAGAAAAAAATCAAATTGTTTCAGCAGTTTAGCTGTGTGACAACCAGGAAATCTAGTTAAAATGACCTAGAATAGCTGAACTACTCTACTGCACCATGTTATCATCTTGTTTGGAATTGCCACTGCATACAGGTCAGATATCAGGATTTTAATTAACAGCTAATGAGAGACACGGGCCTTATCTTGGAGACTTCCAATAATCTCTAGATCTCTCAGTAGTGGTTATCACATCCACTGAAACTGTTTTGCACAAATTGGAGGGATCCTTCTTCGCATTTAGTGTTCCACCTTGGCTTTTGTAAGCACACCACTGGCATTAATTCCAACAGCTAAGTAAGGTCAGAGATGGCCACCAGAAAAAAAAAAAATAAAAAAAATCAAGCTACTTCAAATTAAAATCTATTGAAAAGGCTGGGTGTTTTTTTCATAAAAATTAAATAATATTTATGCTTTCATTTACTGAAAAAATAGGTTTTGAAAGTTTGATAAACTTCCATTTTTTAAATAAACACAGATACAACTGCATTTGAAGGATGTTCCTTTGTGAACAGTGCACAAAACAGAAACTTCTCACAAATTTCAGATATTTTGGTGAAGGAATTCCTCCATTGCTATATATGTATGTATATATATTTAAAATTTAAACGGAATGAATCAGTTCAACCTCTTTAAAAGGCAGGAAGTGCTTGATACAAAACTCACCGTCTCCTTGGGCAAACACATTTTCCATTAGCCCCAGTCTACAAAGCTCAGCTCTGAATGGCACAGGTAGAAAGAGAGAAGAGCAATTTAGATTGTTCTGGGACTTGAGGGAACACTACAACATCCTAAGATGTAACCCTGGCATTTTAAATTGCACAGCAGCACTGCTGCTGCCAGTCAGCCTCCAGCACCAGATAGTGCTTCTCAATTCATATTAAGGAGGGATCCACTGTGTGATGCTGATTAGACAGATACATTTTGCTGACACTGCCAGAAACATTTATTTTAATACAGTGGAGCAAGTAGCTGAGGCAAATTTAAGTTTGACCTTGAAAATAAGCTATTATGCAACAGATAGAATACAGAGTCTATGATACATAGGGAAGTAAAGAAAAACTAAAGCAGTGTAGTGGAAAATCAAAATATTCAGGTATGGGAGTTAATATGATTTACTTTATCTAACTAAATTCAGGATCAGGCTCTATTCTATGTTCCAGATTGATTAAATAATGCCACTTCAGCATCCTCTTTGCCTCTTCTCCAAAATAAAAGGAAATACGAGGGAGATCTTTGCTGAACATCACATAGAATCACAGAATATCCTGAGCTGGAACATTTGTACGGTTTTTATCTAGGCCTGTGGATACAGCACCCTGTGCCTGAAGCAAAGAAAGACTCTCTCTTTGCTTTCCTAAGTGGCTGCATCAAGCTTCAGGAAACAGAGAATTGATGAAACCCAGACACACAAATCACTTTCAAACAGACAGTCAAACCCATTTCTCTATCCATTTATATCCAAGAACCTAAATGATTCCCCTCTGCTTTCACCAGTGTTACAGTCTGGCTTGGCAAAAGCACTCTGACACAGCAGAACAATGTATGAGGATATTTTTCAATCCAAGCTGCTCTAAGAGATTTGCACGTTTGATATGGTTTATTCCAAATGATACACACACAGTATTGTTTTCCATAGGGAACTTTATCAATACACAAGTAAGCTTCCGAGCCGGCTCACGTCATATAAACTCCACCACGCTTTCATAGGCAACTTCATAGAAACTATAAAAAAAACATTTCTGAGGTTACAAACTTCAGCTCTTCCAGGGTCAACGCCAGCTCCAGTCCAGGTTTCCCCAGCGGTACCTATGCAGGTTTTTTTTTTCCTTTTCACACTCGTGTGTCTTTGCTATTACAGTGCTACTGTGCCCCCATGTCTGTGCAGCAATTAGCAGTCCCGCTTCAACTATGGCTAATAATAAGCCACTTGGATGTTTCTCTGCCTTGTATTAAGACTTACTTGCACAGGACTTACATAAAAATAAATCATCTCCTTTTACCCCCACCCTCACACACATTTTCTCTCCCACAGACCCTGAGCAAGCAAACAGCAAATTTCTCCTACCAATAGACCTGAACAACAAGTTACTGTTCCTGAACACTGAAAACAATCTTTGCTCTTCCCCCAAGTGCAACCTGAGACCTAGTTTCAAGAATAATTTATAATACAGGCAGTATCAGTGCATTAAATTCTCAGCAGAACAACTCTCACACACCTGAGATCTCTGGAGCCCCCACGCTCTTTGGTTTTAGGGCAGGAATACTGGAGACCCACCCCAGAGACAACATCCCCTACCCCACCTTTCTTATCCTCACACAGTTTGCTATTCTTGCAGTGTAACCACTGCCTCAAAGTTTCTGTAAGGAAGTGTCCCTTCCCATTTCACTTCCCAGCCTCACCCACACTAATAAAGAGCAACACTTTTTCCAGACCTGAAACCCATCTTAGTTAAGATGACTCTCTCCTTTCACCCCCCAACTGTATATTTTATATAAATATCATTATCACTCACCTTGTTCATTCTGCACAGCCCCATACTCCTGATTATTCACTCTTCCTACATTAAATCCCAGAAGCTGCTTTCTCTTGCAGAACCATAAAGCTGCTGCTTTCCTTTGTCCATCTCCTAAATCCTCACTGGGTCCAGGTGCTTTCCACCAAGTCTAATGAGGAGGCAAATGATTAACCACAGCTGACCCCAATTCTTCTCTTTACTCACACCTGACCTGAACTTTTACCATCTTAAAGTAATCTGAAATCCTGCAGGATGCTCTGTGGCTTTATTTAGGGTCTTGTAAAAACTGTATGATAGAACATAAATACACATGAAATAAAAAATATGTAACGAGCTTTTTTATTGCAGGGGTGTGTGTTTCAAGATTATGGGGCTGTTAGAGGAAATCACTACTTTTTGTAGTGTTTTGCTCAGAATAGGCAGTGTCCCCTCACTCCAGCAGCACAGCCAGGTTTTGGGGCTTTCTGGCAGGACAATAAACCAGTTGCTGGCATAGTCCCAGTACCCATGTGTTTTATAATGCTGTGGTCCCAGTACCTGCATGCCCTGTAATGCTGGGAATGCTTACATCCCCTTAGAGCCAAGTACCTCCTTCAAGAATAACAAGGGGTTTAGGATTTAGATGTCTGAGTAACCTTTAGCCAAAAACTCAGCAGCTGAAGGGTGGTTGTTGGATCTCAGTTCTAGAGCAAGTACTTCATAAATCTCACATTAGTGTCTGGGTCTCGCAGGGAGGATCCAGCGATGGAGTTTATGGAGTTATAATCACTGCCATCAGATGAAGCTTGCAAGGAAATGACAGATATGTTCAGGCTCACCTGCCAGTGGGGCTATTAAAGAACAAAACAAACAGGACTGGAAATTTATATTAATATATGATGATACAAAAAAATTCATTCTAAGTTCACCCAATCTTCCAGTAGTACTACCTAATGCACTGCCTTTCTTGCTTTGTTTTTCTCACCCCAAGAAAAGCCCTCTTAAGTAACATGTCACACATCATCAGGATGGGGTATTGTGGGTCTGAACATTTAAAAAGCAGCAGGTCGCCAGAACCCTGACTAATGGCTGGTTTTGCACTATATTTTTTGACATGGCTTTTTATAACTGCCTATTGATATTTCCAACAAATTACTTTTACACCACAGCCTGTGGCTTCATAGAGACCCGGGATGGACGACTCAAATTAGCAGTTGGAAACACTGTTTTCTTCTTTTTATATTTTTCTGGGGTTTTTTACACATGTTAATTCTGTGCCATCTGCACTCATTCTGTGCACACTCTGTACAGTTGGCTTGAAATTTCTTTTCACTTATTAAAGATGGATACTAAATGAGCATTTTTCTGCATACTTTAAAGGTTTCATGCATATCAAGAAGTTAAAGGTTAAAAACAAATACAAATATCATACCAGGCTGTTTATGTGCTACTGCTCCAGCCAAAGAGGGGTATTATTTTAAAGACAATTTTATTTAAATATATTGCAAAATAGTCCAACCAAGCAAATGAGACAAAATCACAAACCTGAGGGTCAATATGATCTTCTGATTCAAGTAATAGAAAACCAATATATAATAAACTGTTACTTTCTAGGGACATCTCTGATATATTTTGGTTGTCTAAAAAGGACATCTGCCAGTAGCTGACCCAAAAGGCTAATTCTTTTTTCCAGTATTCATTTTTCCATTTCTCCTTGTCTTTTGTCATTATTTTGGTGAACGACTATTGGGGTCATTATTATTTTTTATATATATTTTGCATTTTTTTAGAATAATAGCAAATATAACACACAAAGTAGAATATACTGATTAGGTCTATAATGTGACATCATAATTTTGTATGGTATGGTATTTGCATATTAATGGTGCTGATGGGAAGAACAAATTGAAAGCAGTTATTAAAACATGTAAGCTGAATTTTCTTGCATAAGCCATTTTCATATCATGTCACCATGAAAAAAAAAATTGTGATGAATGTTCCCCCTGAAGCTGACAAGTTACAAGGGCTTGTACTGAGGGAATAATAACTCCAAGATTCATAAAAACGGTAATTACTTTATCAACCTTCTAGTCACATTGCAGACACACATACTGAATCACTCCAAAATAACACTGACATAAAAATTAGACTTCGTGTTAATATTACAACTCTTACCTGAGGTTTCCTTTCTATAGGTCCAATGTATTACTAATTACCTAGAAACCAAAATAATCAGGTTTAGGTCCTATATCTTTAATTACTGAGGTACAACTGGATGGGACAGGGAGAAAAAGAAGTAGATATCAGGAGGCAAGAACTATTCAAGTTCAAGGATGACATTGCCAAGGTGTAAGTTACTATGTTTTTTGTCTAGGAATAGCAAAGCTTAAGCTGACAGCTCCTCATAAGACACCCTCTTCTTGGACAGTGTCCCAGGAAGGACAGAGAGATAAAAGTACTCCATAAACCCAATCAGCTTAAAATGGATTAAAAAGAGATTATGTGGTCATGTCACTACCAAGGAAGATCCACATCCTTCTTGGCTTCATCCACTACCACACCAGCTGTGAACAAATCCACAAACAGGTCCGATAAAATCATAAAAACCTTTTAGTTCTCCTATGAAACTGCCCAAAATATCTACAACAGTGCAGGTACAGCAACAGTCAGAAACAGCTACATTCATTAAAAAGCATTTATTTTTGTGTTCAGAGGCACACCTGACATGCCTTTTCATAGCACAGCTGGGCCCTACAGAACAGCTGAGAGAAGTGGTGCTGTCTGCAATAAAGAAGACAAAATGCTAATTTTGTCACGGAGCTCGTTACTGAGCAAGGTGGGGATCCCTGTGCGGGGTTGGTCTGTACACAACACCTGCAAAGTGGCAGGTCCTGCTGTCACCTTTGCCTCCAATTTACTCCTGGGCCAGGAGAGCACTGCAGCCCCTGCCAAGGCAGGAGTGCTGCCACTCCATTCCAGCACTTAACTGCCCTCAGGCAATCAATCAGGAAAGTGAGCATTTCCCTGGGTCTGTGGATACTAAAGGATGGTGGGGTGCTTTGCTACTCGTGCTGAGCTGAGCAGCACTCAGGTCCTTCCCAAAGACCTAACAGTTAATCCTTTGCAGTGTTCAATATCTTTATCGGCATCCCTGTGAGATAAATAATATTACCATCGAGGTTTGGAGGTAAAAGCATTTAATTTGCTTGCTCAGAGTTGAGTGGATAAGAAGCACTTGATCTGTGTTCCAGTAACAGGGTGTAACTGGAAAAAGAAATGCTCATTACTTCTAACTTACTCTTTAGCCATTATGTGCCCTTGGAGCAACCTGGAGGGCTGACAACATCATTAGGCTGGAAATTAAAAGGATGGTGTTCCCTACAACTTTAGGTTTTTTTCCCCTCAAAATTTTAAAACAAAACTTGTCTCATCCAGCCAACCAGGGTCTACCTTTTCCTACATTATTAGTTTTGTGTTCCATTAAAACACATCAGTAGAGACTGGGAGATTCATGGTGGTTCTCACTTTAAAAACTGTAGTCCAGTTCTCCATTAGGGAATCGCTGGCCCCTAAAGGAGAGATTCTGTTTGAGGAGGAGAGAATGGGATTAAAGGTATTTCAGTGCATAGTGTCCATGGAAATACATGGAATTAGAAATGGATGGGTTTTGAAATGTATAAAATCAGAAATGTAAATAATATTACAATTTTTAAAGGCTACTTACAAGGCTGAGGCAGAGAACCATCCTCAAAATAATGCTACAATTTTTCTGTTTTAGCTATAAGGTTACATTGCTTGTTCTCTCTTTAAGAGCCTGAACTACTAATTTTTAAACTATTAATCACATTCTTTTAATTTCCGATGAGTCCTTATGTACAGTTAAACATTTGAGCCCCTTAAGGAAAGTCTCTTGCAGAGGACTATATCCTCCCTGTGAGCTCCCAGGCTCAGTGTAGCCTGAAAGGAGGCAATAGCTCAGCCTTTGTTCCAGCTGGGTCCTTGACCTCCTTGTTTACAGTGCTAATGGGGACAGCAGTTACTCAGAGTCAAGATGGCATTGCTGAGATGTGAATAATCACACAAGAAAACAGACTGGAACAGTCACTACATTCACATCGCCGGCCTAACCCAGCCATTGGCTCCTTATGATGTTCAGCCACCACTACTGATCTGTGCAGGAACAGAGACAGTGACCTATAGGAAATATAATCTGTATCCCATTACCAACTCCCTGAGACATTTTTTTCCTTCTAAAGCCCAAGTTTCTCAAAGCCATCCTTCTCAAAAGGCCCTCTTTCATGTCGCTTTTATCATCCTGACCTTGTTCTAGTGGGAATTTCCATTCTGTCATCTGAGACATGCAAATGATGCAAAATTTCACTCTTGTCTTGCTGCACAAAGATCCAAAGATTAAAACCCCAGCTTGGGATGGGGACTGTCACCCCCAGCCTATGTGACCAGCACACAATGTGTGCTCCTGGTCATAATGCACAGCCTGCCCATTCCCACCACGGAGTCATGGCTGGTCTGGCCCTGAAGCACCAGTTGTGCTGCCAAGACAGTGCAGTATAGGGAGATTTGACATATTAAATAGTTATTATATACAAACTTCATTTACAGAACTTGTTTTTGCAGAAGAGTGAATTATCCTGTTTGACAATAGAGTCTTTACAAGTGGAACAATATGACATTCAATACAACAAATAACTGTCTCGGTGTTTTGCTTGGCAATCAAAGTCCCAGATTACAATCCTTGAGAATTTAATATACCTCTTCAACAGTCCCCTGTAATGCTACTTGAGTGAGCATAAAACACTCTATGTTGAACCACTGTGGCCTGGATTTCCTTAATTATATTGGAATAAGAGGAAGATTATCCCAAAGCACAGCTGTGACTCAAATGCACTCAGGTCTGCCCAGCTAATGGGGTCAAACCCTGTGTAGACATCAGGTTCATAGGTACCATGGCTCAAGGGCTGTGGCCTTAAGCTCAATGCACTCAGCAGAGTTGTAATTATTTAAACTATTCCGAAAGTTAAACCCACACATTATGTAAAAATGTCAAGTATTCGCAAGTATAAAATACTGTATGGAGAGTATTGTTTGCAAGAGGTTTAAGCAATGGTTTTAAGCTTCTCAATTCATAACATCTAGCACTTACCACTTCGCATGTGACTTTTACAAAAACCTGTGCTTTTGTGTATCTTGGTGCCAATAATACACAGGAAAAGACAGAAGGGTGTCTGTGGAGATGACCAAGGCTGTGCTAATCTGAATTTTTGATGTCACATCCCTTACTATTCTGCTATGCCTTTGAGGAGAGAAACATCCAGGGAGATTTTAAAGCCCCCTCCAGTACCTAAAAGGGCTCCAAGAGTGGAGAAGGACTTTGGACAAGGGCCTGGAGTGACAGGACAAGGGGGAATGGCTTCAAAGGTACAGAGGGCAGGATGAGATGGGATATTGGGAAGGAATTCTTGGCTGTGAGGGTGGTGAAGCCCTGGCACAGGTTGCCCAGAGAAGCTGTGGCTGCCCCATCCCTGGAAGTGTCCAAGACCATGTTGGACAGGGCTTGGAGCAACCTGGGATAGTGGAAGATATCCCTGCCCACGGCATGGGGTGGAACAAGATGAGCTTTAAGGTCCCTCCCAAACCATGGTATGATTCTGGGATCTTTGATGAGTGAAAGATCTTCACCACCAGTGTTAGGGACCAACACAGTGACAAGACGAATAATTTTGGAATAAAGAGTGCCAACCCTTGCTTTGATCAATAAGTACCAATCTTTGCCAGAAACCTCAGAAACCACTTCTCTGTAGGGTGGTGGAATCACAGCCCCTTCCAACTTGATTCACAGGCTTAATAGTTCTGTCATCTGTTCTTCTGAGTCTCCAATGTGAAGAAGAGCCTTACTTTGATTTCTCAATGTAGGAAATGCCAGAGTGGTAACTTATACAGCACATACAGCAATCATTTCCTTACAGCAACAGCAAGATTACAAAAATAAGAGCTATCATTTCCCAAAATTCACAGATGAAGAGAGGAACACCATTCTTTCTTTTAATTTGTGAGGTGTTTATAAAAATCTAAAATAATTTCCATAAGAAAAAAGTGCTCTTGTTTCACCCTCAATTTTCCTGCAATTTCAATGCATTTAATTTTTAGATTAGGTTGATATAAAGAAAAGTGACATGAGTGAACTCCTATTATCCATCTGCCTTTCTAAGCAGAGCTACAGCCATGAAAGATTACTGGAAATTATGTGGTTAAAGCACTGCAGTACATGTAGAAAATGTAGCAAGTGTAGCAAGTAAGGTCAAACTTGCAAGCAAATTCACATGATAAGAAAGAATTGCTTTGATGATTTTTAAAACATCATAGTCATACTATATTGGGTCATCCACACTAGCTTGAATCTTTTTTAAAGTTATAATAAATTGCAAAATCCAATTTCTTGGATGAAATATTTTTATTTTTCAGTCAAATTCAAGCTTGATTGAAATGTACTTGCAGGATTTGCAAAGTAAGCCAAGTCTGTAAAGCAATCAGGAAATTTTGATGTAGGTAGCTGGAATAGTGTCATCCGTGATCTCCAAGTTCCCAACACAAAGTTTTCCAGTGATGTACAAGCGAGGGGAGCTCAAGGGTTCAGCATATCTGGTAGGTATATTCTGTTCTGCTGGAACTAATCTATTTAGTTTCTAAAATTTAATGGGAAAGATTTAAAGGTGTATTTGAAACTGCATTAACAAATCCCCTACAAGCTCTGTTTCTGCTCAGATGATACAAATAATATTACAAATTTTCAAGTACTTTTCAGTGTTTCACCTATTTCTCCTATCAGTTAATAATGTTAGCTGCTATGGCAACTCTCATTTAAGCAGAGAACAGTGATTACACCAGTAATTTGGATGAGTCTGATCAAACAAAATTCTTGCATCTATTTTGCTGAGCCAGCTCCAGGAGTGGATCTGCATCCATCATCTCACCCTCAGTTCTGTTCTCTGTATTAAGAGATAATACACACAAAGTATTTGCTGCAGAATACACTTTGGGAAGCCTGTCAGTACATTGCACTGTGCATATAACTTCATATCACTATTTGTTTTAAATCCAGCTATCTGTAAACTAAATGGGCGATCCAACATTTTGCCCTCTAGTGTCTGTTGGCTGCTCCTTGAGGATTTCTGGATGTCAGCATATAACCAGCATAGTCAGACTTTTTTTTTCCCTGAAAAATAAAAGTATTTTTCCTCTGTTGCCTTCTAGTTGGAATGTGATTATCAGGCCAGGGATTCAGTGTTATTTTATTGTCTGACAGCTTTAAAATAGAATTGAGATATTACATATCGGTTTCCTTGAAAGCCTTTGCAAGACTTTGAGAGTGTATGAAGCTGCATTTCCCTTGGATCTCTTGCCACAAAGTGCTCTGACCTCTCTCTGCAGCAGCCTCTGTGCCCTGTGCCTTGAAAGGAGGCCGTGGCACAGCATCCTGCAGCCCAGCCCGCAGAGTGCTCCAGGCCAGGCCTGCAGGAAAAAATACCTGGCAGGTTTAGGATCCTCCCCACAGAACTGGGGTGGGACATTAAAACAGAGAGCAGAGAGCTGGGCTAGAAGAGTATTTAGACAGCAGGCTATTTTTGGGTGAAGTGAACTGGAAAGAGCTTTTGTTTCTGTAGCAGTTGGCAGAGTCGCAGCTCGCTGGCACAGAAACCCCAGAGCAGGAGATGAGATTTCAGACAGAGGCAAAGCTCATGCAGAATTCCTGTTTTCCACAAACTCCTTGTAGAGAGAGGAGTAAAGGAAGTCATCCTCCAAAGCAACCCTAGGGCACTCCCTGTTGCAGGTCTGCCATGTGCTGCTACTCTTAAATGATATTGCTCTGCTTTCTGTATTATTTTAGGAGGCTGTAAAGAATAGTTGAGAACTTGGAGTACTTACTCCTGGACTACACCCTGGCTGCCAGCATCTCTTCTGCTTTACATGTAGCTGAGGCCCAGCACATACATCACATCACATCACATCACAGCACTATGGCTTCACTCACACACTCTGCAATGGCACTTTAGGAGGCAAAAATCCCCAACTTCAAATGCAATATACAGATACCAGTATTGTCACTTTAGGAAGCAAAAAAACCCCTAGCTTCAAATGCAATATACAGTTACCAGTATTGTTTTCTCAGATTGGCTACCAAAGGGTAAAGCAGTATTAAATAAATCTTTAATGGCATCAAAGAAATCCTCATATCATTACTCATTTTCTGGGACAAAAATATCTGCATATTGCTTGAGGGGAGCTTTTCTGCTCTTTCACTGTGTCTGTAATAACAATTGCTTCCAAAAGTTCAGAGAAATGAAAACCTGGAGGAGCTGATGATAGGTATGACATACATGCATTTTACAACAGGATCAACACAGGTTCTTCATTGCTTTTTACTTTTAAAATTATTTTAGATTGTCTTATTGGGACCAAACTGATTTTCCCCAGACTGTGTCTTCAGTTCTACTGGAGCTTCGGAAATGAGACAGAAAATACCTGCAGTGGCCAAGGCTTTCTGGAAGGCTGGGAGCCAACTCCAGTGCTAGAAACCCAACTTGCAAAGGCTTCCTTAGGGACCATGTTTGGATTAGTGCAGAATCACTCCTGTGCTGTGCACATGCTCAGCACAGGCAATTGCTGGTGCATTGAGGGGCACAGCGGGGGGACAGAAGGGTCATTACACCTCCCTACACCTCCCTGTGCCTAATTGCTGCCAAGAGGGAGAGTCCTTCAGGGAAGAGGCTGGGATGTTTTTCACATCTCCATCACTCCCCAAGGTACCAAGGCAGGGAAGTTCACATTCAAAGGCCATCACTATGTGGGCTTAGCCTTTAATTGCCTGTCACTCCATGCAGGTAATGGTACAATTACTGGTGTCTCTCAACCCTAAACTCTGTTGTGTGCTGATGCACAACACTGCAAAAAGACTTCCTCAAATTTTCCTTAAGGCAGAATATTGTACTTTCCCTTTAAATACCCTGATTCTAGATGCATCTCACACAAGCATTATTATTATAATTTCTTTTTTTTTTTAAATCCATCTACAGTATCTCTTTTCAGTTATACAACCACTCCCAACCTCTGTCATCTTTTGCACTGGGACACTTGCACCAATAATAAGTGCAGAATGAGCTGTGCACTGGTCCAAAACTGCTATGAATCCACAAAAGCATATTTTCTTACTGAACAGCAGCTTATTTCAGGACCTGGAGGGTACAGCAGCATGCAACTAATTTCCTACCAACCACACCTTCTAGCACACAGGGAAAGGGTGATTGCTCTCCTGCCAGAAAACTCACTGAGAGTCAGGGAAGAGAAGGACAAGGAACTGTGTCAGAAAGAAATTAAACTACTTCTGCAATGTCACGAACAACTTTAAAAATGAGAAACCTTGAACCAATTAACACCAACAGAAACAACAAGAGAGTAATAATCCTACACCTGAGTGAAGCTGGTCACCAACAGCATCAGAGAAATGTTGGCAGAAAATGCGTGGATTTAGACTCGATATTTCGAAGAAATTCTTCCCTGTGAGGGTGGGGAGGCCCTGGCACAGGTTGCCCAGAGAAGCTGTGGCTGCCCCATCCCTGGAAGTGTCCAAGGCCAGGTTGGGTGGGGCTGGGAGCAACCTGGGAAGGAGGTGGAATGAGATGATCTTCAAGGTCCTTTCCAACCCATTGTATGACAGCTAAGGAGCTACAGAATCAAGACATGTGAGATTGCTTAGTATAGAAAAAGTAGATGATATGGCTTTTTTGTTGCTGTAAAACAACAAAAAAGAATTGAGTATTGAACAATCTACTAATGACATCAAAGTAAATAATTAAATGTGAGATTCCAATGAGCATTTATGCTGCCCCTAGATATTGTGCATAAGAAAGAAAAGGCTACTGAAAGAGGCAACTGATGTCTGTAACCCTGGAAAAGCCAACATAGAAACAAGGGGACTTAAGTAATACTTAAAATAGAAATCAAGTCCTGGACCAGTCTTCTAAGCTTTGGAGTGAAAAAACTTAACTCTCATATATATAATTAAACAGAAAAGTGAAACTTTTTTAAAATACAGGGTTTTAAAGATGTGATTTCAATACAGTTTTATTATACTGCCAGTAACTAATTACAACGTACAAGACTCTCTAAACACAAATCCCCATCACTAATAAGGGAAATGTTTAAGGAGAATTTATGATTTGGATGTTCTGTTTGTTTAATATTTCCAAGTAAGACCATGGGAACATGTGAGAAATGGACCCTTGTTGGAAGCACAGGGCACCTGAACAAATCCTCCCTATTTAGGAGTGGCTCCTGAAAAAAGTAATTACTTCTTATATTCATATATTGCAATCTTCTACCATGATCCCACCCGGCATTGAGATATCTTGCAATGAAGAACTACAAAGCTTCTACACTAAACAAGAGGTAACACATTTAGATACTTTTTGTAAAAATTTGTCAAAATGAAAACTCCATCATCACCTGTAGCGAAAAACTTTATTCTGTGATGACATGTTCTCTGTCTAGGTAAAGAATAAGAGAGATATGATTCACCAGGACAGTAAAAAGACACTCCAGCTGTTGATTCCTCAAGGAAACTCTGTAAAAATGGTCTTGAGATATTTCAGGCAGAGGGACTTAATCTGAGAATGTTGCTCTTGAATTTTGCTGGAACCAAACGTCTGTGAGGCAGGGCAGGTAGATTTGTTCTGGCAGCCTTTTAATTGAATCTCTCCTCTGGCAGAGAGGCAGTTCTCGTGTGTGACAGTAATGTAGATTTATGGAAAATAATAAGGTGATCAGCTGCCCTGCAGAGTTATTATTTTGTTTCATTCAAAAAAATAAGACACTAAGACTAAAGTGATGGCTTGATGTATGCAGTGACATGCGGTGCCTGTTTCATAGTTCAGTGGAGTTAATGGAAAAACTCCCATTGCCTTCACTTAGGAATCAACCAGCAAGTGTATAAACAAGGCAAAACAAAAACTGAGAAAGAAAAAAGCCTAACGTTAGGTAAGTGCTAGAACAGGAACTGTTTTATAAATACCTAGATCATTAAAAGAATTCCTTTCGACTTCATTCTTGTCCCTTTGTGTTCCCTGGATTTCATATTCTGGCAGATTTGTTTAAGATTAATCACCAAAGCAGTGAACTTAAAACTAATATCCCAGAATATGAACAGAATATCATTAGGAAATTAATTTTAATTTATAACCATGTTTATGCATAAATAATTATTAATTCTTTCACTCATCTACCTCCTGATAATAATCTCATCCTAATAATAAGCTCTGTCAGATCAGTGGAAGCTCTTTCTTTGACTGTGATGGGCACGGGAGCAGACACCTAACCAGTGATAAAACATCCCCCATGATCCAAGGCGTCTGAGTAAAGCTGTTTGTGTTTCAAATATCAATCTACAAAACTCCTCTGCAAAAAAAAATCCCTGGGAAAAGACTGTAGAGCAATGAATACTAATGAGGAAATGCACAGGGCATAAATTAGAGACGATGCAGTTACAGATGTATATTCTCATCTTTTCTGTTAAAATCACATCTAGACACAGCATTTTTTGTCCTTCCTCTTTTTGGGTTATCAGGCCAGAGACTTTTTCAGGAAAGCCAGCATTTTCCATTTTGTAATTTATATTTCCAAATCTTCCTTTCACAGACACAAAATTATGCTGAAACAGCTGCAAGCACCAGAAGAATCCATATGGCTTCACAAATATAAAAGTGTGGTTTTCACCACATAGAGTATCAGCTAAAAAATACGCTTTATTTAACCACAAACAAAATATCATGGTCACAGCCAGGTCAAGTTGAAAAGAATATACTTTTCCACCAAGATACAGACTAGCCAGAAAAAAAAGATGCATCCCAGTGTGTAACTATCACCACCAGGCAAGGCCCCTCAGCTGAGCCCTTCTCCAACCAGAGGAAGCATTTCCATCACTCCTTTTCACATGCTGTGGCTGAATCCTGAACCTTTGCAACAACTGCAAAAAAAGTACTCTCTGGTAAAGTAAATGCTACAGTAGCTGCTTCTTCTACTGAACCTCTTTTTTTTTCCTGTGCTGAATGGTGATGTCAAGTTCTTTTAAACCAAAAAGTCTAAACTGGGTAAGAAATTTTCTAACTCAAGAAAAAAGCAGTCTTAGCAGTTCTCCATCTGTTCCTTTAACTTGCTTGCAAAGTTTTTTTTGTTCTTTTTTTGCCTTCAGAAAACACATACAGCACACTTACTGTTAGTTCCAACGTGGGTTTTATTGAAACATTGATTAATCTTTGTATACCTTGTTGGGGTAGGTAAGACAAAGTAAAGATAGCAAATGAGACAGAAGGGTACTGGGATGGCTAATGGTGCTCATGATCCCACTGGTAGAGTTGTACCAATTTATGTCTTGAGATTTTGTCCCAAGTGTTATCCAACAGCCCTATTTGATGATCAGGGAAGGGAACAGTGAGACAGCACTGGGGTTGAAGAGCTGTCCTTTTTTTTTATTCACCCTTCCCCTCAACATCAGTGCAAACCTTCTTCACGGAAAAATCCACTTGAGAACATGTAAAATTTCTCCCTGCTCCTTTTAACCATTCGCGCAGCTGAAATTTTTTTAGGGGCTGCAGGAACTGCTGATGGAGAAAACCAAGGATGAGCAGTTCTTTTGAGAGCACCACAACGTGAGATATTTTCCCCCTTTTCCTGTGTACATGGCAGTAAATATTTGTGATTGGCATATGCCAATTTAACTTTTTCTCTGTAGCTTTCACACTGTCTTCAGCACCAGCAAAGCCTGGAGGATGACACTTAAATGCTTTGCTTTGTGCACGAAGTCATACCACACAAGCATAAAGTTTCTCATATTTCTCATGGCAGTGTTACTCGTAGCGGAGGAATAATTTTTCTCCCTCTTCATTATGCTTTTGAGTCCAACCCTGCCATTGATCAGCTCACCAAACTCCAAGTGACTTCAACAAGAGTTCATATATAGCTCACTGGAAAAGTGGGATTTATTAACACTCTGCTGGAGCTCACAGACTGCTGCTGCCGCCTTATTGATTGGATCCTGTTAAATGGCATGTCTACCCACGGAGATTATGGATATAATCAAGTAAGGGGCATCAGCCTAACTGATATTTTTACAAATTTCATACTGCTTGTTATTTTCCTGGTGTTGCATGTGGGGAAACAGAGGTACGAACAACACAGGAGGGAAATAATCTCTAAAAAGGGAATATCAAATGAACTTAGAAAATGAAGTGGCATTTACTGTAGGCAAGAAAAGATTTTATCTGGGTCTTATCAACTTGTCAAGGTATGAAGTCCTCACAATAGATGTACTGTGATTTAGGTTCTTTTTTCCCCCTCACTTAGCTTTAACCTTTCCAGCCAATCTAGCCCTAAATTATTATATTTTTTTTCTAATAAAAAAATCCCAGCTGACACATGGCCAGGGTCTACCTAACCATTTTGGGATTTAGAAACCAAGCCTTTTTTCCCATTCAATACTCCCAGGCTCAAGACTTCGGGTGGACTTTAATCAAATGCATGTTGCCCTTTCCTTAATCCGAACAATCAGCTCAGAAAATTTCTCATTATGGCTTTTGTAAGAAGAAATAATAGCCTGTCTTCTCGCGAGCAAACACAATTTGAATGAACAAAATTAATGGCTGTTTCTCTTAATTTTTTTCCTCCTACTGATGCGATAGGTTATATATGAGGTGTAATTACAATAATGTCAAAGTCGCTGTTGAAAGAGTTAATCCGCAAGGAAAAATTCCCACCAGGAAAAATAAAATAATCTCCGGTATGCAGATGAAGTGTTTACTTGGTAGCTCTTCTGTGATCAAAATCAAACTAAGCTGAACCGCTGAAACAATAAAAGTAAATTGTTACTTGGGGTTTGCAAACCTCAATTAAATAAATATTGTGCAGTAAACAACATTCTGGATTTTAATTAGGATAAAACAACTGAAAAAGGAGTTACCAACCAGTTGTGTTTATCTCACAGTAACCTTCAAATACTTACAGGAGAGTCTATAACGAGGTTTAGCTTAAAAAAAAACACACAAAAACACACACAAAAACCCACTCCAGCTTTACTTTTATCAACATCAAAACATCATCCTAATATATATTTTCCCACCTAAAAAAGTTTTTATAAAACTTTAAATTAGATAAATATGGGTATTGATGTTGGTTTTCTGGCCCTAGCTTTTCAATTACTTTTAAGAAAGCAAAGCATTTTGAAAATACTGTGATCAATTTGTTGTACTTACTCTAACAAGATGAAATCACCATCTAATTATCCAGTCAAACAAAAAACGAGTGCTAACCAGGGGGTAACTAATTTTAAATGGCAGGTACCGGAATGGAAAATCATGCCTCATTTTGCATTTTTTCTGGTAGGTAGAATGCAATGCAATGCACTATTTTTATTATTTATTTATGAGGGTTTTTTTGTAATGTGGTGTACTCTGTAACAGCCGAATTCCATGCTGAGTTACCAGATCCCAGGATTTCTTTGGCAGAGGAGTTAAAGCACATTTCTACAGGACCTGAAGGCACAGTTCATACTTTCACTGCTCACCAGTCTGTCCCAGCTCTGAAACTGGGTTCCTACAGCAATCCATGAGTTTTTCATCCCAGAGCACAGTCCACAGCAGAGGCACGCAAACCATGGCTTAAAGGGGAATAAAATGTGTTGCTAATTCTTCAAGTGGTGCAGCCAGCAAGCCCATGGATGTGCCCTTTGGGTGATCTAATTGCTCCCGAGGAGCAGCGGAACAGTGGCACATTCCTCACACACATCCACGGGCCCCGTGAGCGCCGCTGGACAGTCAGCGCGGGGCACCGACAGCGCTGAGCGCCACATCACTCACGGGTGCCACAACATCTGTGCTCCTGCAGCCCCACTGTTAATGGTAAAGGGGCTGTCAGAAGAGAGCTAAAGGGAAAATCGTATTGCCAGTGTGTAACAAATGGGTGGACCCTTGTCACCTCGGGGAACACGCTGTGTTTGAGAGCCCTGAATAAAGCCTGCACGCCGCCGCTCCTGATGCGGCCCCAGATGTGGCTGGCGGCCACTAGGTCTCTCTACAAGGTGTCAGATCCCAAGGAGGGCTGAAGCATCAAAGCCTCCAGGTTCTTCTGTGTCATCTGTGGCAGTAAAGGATAGGACACAAAACTCTCCCCTGCTTCCTGCTGAAGACCACCACCTTTTCAAAAAAACGTATTTATGCACACGGATTATGTCAATTAATGTCAGCTAAGCTACCTTCCAAACACTGGAATTTCAGCCTTCTTATAAATATTTTTCTGTTATTCTGCAGCAAAACAGCACTTTCTCAGTGGAGACAAAATTATTGGTTTAAAAATGAAAAGTTAAGCTTGTAAAGAAATAGCAATGACATTTGTAGGGGCTGACATTTCTGCACAACGTGGTGAGCTATTAATTTGCTAATTACTCATGTAACAATATTTCAGTGCATACTTTAAGCAACAATCTAAATTGAACCTGACGATTAAAAAACTAGCCCTAAAGGCTTAGGTTTCTCTCTTCGTTTTACACTACAGTCTCTCAAGTAAATTAACAGGCTCCATTTTTGTGTGGCTTGCTCAGGAGGGAAAGTGAGAACCTTGAGGGTCAGTCCCTGCACTGCCCTGGGGCAACAGTCACTGCTGCCATGTCTCCCTTATACCAGCAGATTTTGTATGTTTGATTAACCTTTGTGTTTCCAAGCATACCAGCTGTGTCCAGAAACACAACTGGGTTTTCCCATTTCTTTCTCTCTTTTTCCTTTTTGCCACACAGTTGGAACACTTGTATTCATACTGGGAGCCAGGCAACTGCTCAGGTGCTCTCAGACCTCCTCTGCAGCAGGAGCCTTGGAAGAAATCACACGTGTAGGTGTCAATACCTTCTGCTGCTGCTTCCTAAGGTGATGACTCCCTTAATCAGCTCCCGATTCCACTTTATTAAAGAGCCAATGCCTTACAAAATGTCATTACCCCAGACCTTTGCTGCCAGGTAATTTTCACCAACCCAACATCCTGATAGGTAGAGTTTGTGTAGAAGAAAACGTTTTTTTTTTTTTTTTCTCACTAGCAATCTGAAAGTGAAGGAATTTTTTTTTCCCAAGAAAATCACAGAATGACCTGAACACGGCAGGCCCAAGCATCAAGTCAGATTTCCAATGCCATCTTCACATCTTCAGCCAAATATCACAGTCCAGCTGAGTCAAGCTTCATCTGACAACAATCCTCTTGGCTCTCCTTTCCTTCCCTACCTTTTATCTGCTCCCCTTAAAAAATTTCCACCACCCTTACATATAAGGCCTTCACTTCCATATGACCTACATCTTCCAGGTTCACAAAAGGAACATTGGCAGTTCTGTGATGTGGAACATCAAACTAAATCCAACCTAATTAATTTAAAAGAAAATTCATCTTTTAACACTTCAGTTGGTGGATTTTTTTATCAACGTAACACAAAGCTCGGAGAGTAGCCAAATTCACAAGTGACACTGGGCCTGTTTCTCTCTTCATTCCCAGTTTCTCAATATCCAATATGTGTAAAAAAGAATTGAAAATCATCAAGGGGAAATTAGGCAACTCCAAGTTACCTGGCAGTGCACTACATTCCCTGATTATGCTCAGCATTAGAAGAATAAAATCCATGTTTGGATGATTCAGAATGCTTCAATTATTACTTTTTTTATTTCTGTCTGTCTCTTGAGGAATGCTGATTCCTGTGAAAATTATTTTCTCCACCAGCGGCCACCTCCCATGCCTAAGGCAGCTCCAGCCCTGTGTTCGTGCAGCCACAGGCTCCTCCAAGTCTCCATCAGAGAATGGGATGAGTATGAACAAAACCTCCTCTACCCAAGCTATATTCAGCTGGTCTAGGGGACCTCCACTGCTGTAAATTCCAGTCTAAAGAGAATTCTTACCAGAAACCCAGGATGCAGCAAGGTGAGGCTAGATGGCTGATGTCTTTTCCCCAGACCTCTTTGTTGTAGCCAAGCGAAAGCTCACAAAAAGACGCGTCAGCCAAAATCTCTTTGTTGAGAGGCCTGGAAGGCTGAGAGTAACAGCCTCTGCAGAGCAGGGGGCACAAACCTTGTTTATGGAGATGAAGAGGAAAGTAGGTGGGTTTCACATCCAATAAACCACTTGGTAGACAAAACAAGGTATTTACAAACCCTAACCTATGAAAAATTAATGTTTAAGATAAATACTCTGACTTTTTATGTGAAACAGGAAGGTTGGTTGCCTACAGGTTTGGAGAACCGGGAAAGATGAGGGTGTGAATTTGGAAGAAGTCCAGTACAAATCTATAGGGAAGCACTGGAAGCTCACGAGGCTGCACTTAAAAATTGACTTTCCTCCTCAGTCTCTCAGTAGATCTTGCAGTGACATGTTATTGCTGCTAAGTGAACAAAGAATCCCTAATATATGGTTAAATCACACACAACAGCAAACATTAATTAATTGATATTTGAATAGCGTGCGGAGAGAGTAACAGTTGTACAAGTGGGATATGGGGAGCATTCACTCAAATTTGACATCTCTGGTGTATTCTCAGTTCTCTTTGCAGCTCCCTGGTGTGGTGAGAGCTGTGATTTTAGTGATGCACAATGCCTGATGGACTCATTCCCTGCCTGGGAGATTGCAGTGAGGGTTGTGGTGGCTTTGCTTTCCATGTCACTTCTACAGGTACTTGTGCTCTCTGTGCACAATGAGAGGATGCAGGTGATCTTTTAGTTCTGAAAGTCCCAAGGCATGTATATTTTTATTCAATTTTTCTGAAAGGTCAGTGTCCTACAGATCACTTATCAATGATCCTTCCTTGCCTAGGTATCATTTGTACACTGTGGCATCAGTTTTCCTGGTTCAACAGTCAGCTTCTAATAAAAGAGGATGACATGTATTAGAAGTAAAGAAAAATAGCTGTAATAATAGCACTCCAGTCCTACTTACTTGTCTCTTAACCTCTTTCTTTCAAAGGCTCCCACGCTGCAGTGCTCAGAAGAAAGTTACCATTGAATTATCCACCGGAAATCTATCGGCATCTATTGCTGCTCTGGTGCAGCAGTGTGCAGAGCAACAATAACTGATAACTCTTCTCACATCCCTGCCCCTCCCCTGTCTCAGAGTATGGCTCTAGAAATAAAACCTGATGCAGACACCAAATATTTCTTAAATTAAGCTCAGAGTTGCAGACAGATCTCAGCTCCGACTGACAGCTCGGCCCCGCAGGACCACAGCGCTCGCCCACTGCCCCCCTGCTCCTCACAGGCATTGTTCTGGGGAAGCAGCTCTACAGAATTCTCACTGATCATGAAAGGCAAACAAACTAAATCCCAGAAGCAAAGGCAAAAAGCATCAATACAGTTTTCTCTAGCAGCCTCCTGCTATTTATACAGGTGACTGTGAAAATTCGCACATCAAAAAAAGTGGTATTTTGGCATATCTTCCAGGAGCAATCATCTCCCTGATGGATAGCACGGTAAATATGCTGTCCCTGATGAGGAAAAGACGCCTGAATCATTACAGCAGCAGTCTGTAATGAAAAGGATGCAGATTTAGTTCCCTGTCAGATTTCCCGATATGAGATTTTTTAGAAATCTCGCAGGTACCTTTGGATTTCAGTACAAGGATCTAGGTGGCTTTTAATGCCACAATTAAAATTTCTATGCTTTTCCTAACTTCACAGAGGAATTATCAAGATTGATACATTAAAGAACAAGGGATTCATTAGGGAGCTGGCAGCACACAACTGTGGTATCTAAAGTGGATGGAAATTGGGACTGAGTGAACAAAGTCTCCAACCTAAAACTGCACTGGTTTCACAAATGATTGCTTCAAGGGGGCAGAGGAACAGCTGAGGTCTGCTCCCTTTGTAGGGCACAGTAGCCATATAATTGCTGAACTTCCAGGGATGGGGGATCCTTGCTGCCTTCACAGCAGAAGTGGAACAAATACATTCATCCGATGTTTTTCATGGGCTGGCAAGACAATTTCACAAATATATTTTTTAAAAGCACCTCTTGTGCTGATCTTGCAGCCCAGGCATTCACAGTTCAATCTGTGCTATCTCATTTCTAAGATTAAGCAGTTAAATAGTCTTGGCCTGGATCTTCTTAATCACACTAACACCACTTTTACAATGATCTGGGCTGAAAGGTTTAGTATGAAGGACAATCACCCTCTTCCTTTATTATCAGCCAATGCTGAGCCAGTGCATTTAATAGAAAAGTCATTGTGGGCTTCAGAAAAAGATCAGGGTGAGACTTCTGTTGACATGGAAATACTCTGAAAAGTCTGTTAAGAAGTGTTCCAGGCACTGAAGTTCTCTGTATTCCTCATTCATGTCTTAATGAAGTTGCTGCTACAAGTCTGAATTTGGAGCTTTTCTTCCTGTTGAATGTTAGTGAAAAGAATAAATAAGATCGATTAGAGTCATTCTGGCACTAAAAAAAGCCAGTGTACTCCATGTCCTTGCCAGTGGTCCCCGGTGTATCTGACAGGAATAGCTGCAAGGACTGGAGAAGCAGTAACTTTTGGAAAAGGACTGTATCTGCTACAGAAGCACCACATTAAGTAGACCATTTCCAATGAATCCCAAATGCTCATGTTCATTAGCTTTTTGTGAAAGCAGAATACCATGTAAAATGTACATTGCACAGCATGACTTGTACTAGTGCCCTAAACAGTGAAAGGAGTCAAATCACATCCTCTGATTAAACATTCACAGGGAAAAAATTATCTGAGCAGAAGAAACATTGCTCTGTAGAACAGAGCAGTTAAATAGAATTGGGAAGACTACTTTTTCCTTACAACAAAGCATGAAGTACGCATGTTTTAAGATCAGTTAATGTCTGCTTTCTAGACCTTTAAACCTGAAAAAAATGTATTTGCTATTTAGATAAACAGCACGATATGACTTTGGAGACTTTGTTTGGCATGAAATGAGGTATTAAACAGCAATTGAGTCAGTTATATTATTGAATCAAAATCACAACATTTATATATTAGCTTTTTTTTCCTTTTTTTTTTTTTTAACTAGAGAGACAGTTCCTTATATAAACAATGTTCTCCATAAATAAGGGACTATGGGAGCTTATGGGAGCTGATGCAGAAGGAAGCAGGTATAATCCCTAAGGCTTTGTTTAGATGTGGGTACTTGGTAGCAGTTCCCAGTTCCTGAGATGGTTGTGGCAGGGTGAGGCTTCTCCTATCCCCCTCCATGCATCCTCTGGGTTGCAGCTAAGGAAACTCTCACCACATGGCCCAGAAGGACCTGTGGCTTGGACACCCGCTGGGAAACCTTGTTCTGTGGCAAGTGTTAGGTATTTCTGCTTTTTGCACAGACAAATCAACGTGTCAGACATCAAGGATTTCACAAACAATCTTTTGAACAAGTAAAGAGATTGAGTTCACTGAATGGGATATGACAAATGTCATCGTTGACTGCAACAATTACTGGTTTTCCTCATATCTTTATAAAAGGTGACATCTATCTTATAGCTAGGAGAAATATTGTTTGCCATGTAGGTGAGCCAGATCAAAGCAAAGACTGGATTTAAACTGGAATATTCCCTTGTTTTTACTGCTGCAATCACCGTATAAATTTCACACGTGATGAGCATCAGGATGCTCTTGCCTGCCATGTGCTTATTGCCAGTTCTTTTTGTTCATTTATATAAAAGTAAAAAATGAACACAAACATTATCTAGCCCACTGGGGAGTTATGAACTGTCACCATTATTGATAACAACAGGAAATGAGATCTGTGCTCATTCCCCTTGTGCAGCATCGACGTGGTAAAATCATAAAGCAACTGGAAAATGCAGTGCCTGTGTTCCCAAGCACAAGGACCTGTTTCAGCACCGTGTCACCCCAGTGTGACATCTCTGTGGCCCCAGTCATTTCAGCTGATTCACAGTGGAACAGTGAATCAGACCCCTGCAGCAACTCCTGCTTCTTCTTCATTTTCCAGCTCACCAAAGAGCTTTGTCTACAGCAGTTCAGCAATACATTTTTACATGTCTCTGACTCTAACGAAACACTTCAGTGTCTGCTGAGCGGGTGTCCAGATGTATCACTGTATAGTA
The DNA here is from genome assembly GCA_013396775.1 of Cephalopterus ornatus. Classification (NCBI taxonomy): domain Eukaryota; kingdom Metazoa; phylum Chordata; class Aves; order Passeriformes; family Cotingidae; genus Cephalopterus; species Cephalopterus ornatus. Next base: position 430,973 of record VZRE01015336.1, read on the forward strand.
AAGAAGATGTAAGTAATCTACTTAATCAAATCCAAGGCCACAGCCAGGATGCTCCACTGGGTGGACCACAGCCAAGGACAAATGCTTTGTTAGAAGGCAGACTTTGCAAAACCACATTTAGATGTGATTTTAGATAAGAAGACATGCTTTTAGTGGGGAAATCTGTGGCAAATTTACCCACAAAAATATTTTTTGTTTGTAGTCTTGAAGGAGTTATGGACCTTTCCCAGCAGAACTCCTAGCAGTAGATTCTCTGCGGAGGGGAGACAGTGCTGACTACCAGCGTGGCCCATTGGCTTCTCCCATCTGGACACCTCACCTGTCCTCCCAACAGCCACCAGCATGGCAGATCTGGGGCACATCCTGCACATTCCTGCTATGATCCTCCTGGCATTTGTTGGCAACATCTCCTCAGCCCCTGGAGAGCCCTGCAGTCAGATCCTGAATTCCAGAAGGTACACACCAGGGACAGAGCAAGAGGAGAAACACAGGGAAAGGACAGTGGGAAGGAGAGGTATGATTTTGGGAACAGAAGGAAGCCAGCACAGATGAAGAGAGAAAATTCCTGTTGAGTCATCAGGTGACACAACTTGCCAACATGAAGAGCAAAAATCAGTGGCTGCTGCCCAGAACTAAACACTCCAGCCACACAGGGACAAAGAAACTCCTCAAAACAGCCTTTAAAAGCAGCAATTCCAGGGCCTTGAGGACCTCCTGTTGTCCAGAAGTTACAGAGAGAAAAGACCTGAAGTAACCCTACTAACTTGCTCTGGACTACTGAAAATACATGACAAGAGATATACAAGCTTAAGAGAGAACTTAATATTTGGTCCCATTAAGTCCCCCCGATCTTGCAGCAAATCTTCTTGCCCCTAAAAACATCAGAGAAAGGCACTTTCCCTTGATTCTTTGCGGATGATCACCTAAACAATGTTTAAGCCAGGCCATGAAGTCAGGCTGACAGAACTGTCCTCTTCTGGAAGGAAGTGCTGCCAGGACAATCTGTGGCAACCCAGAGCAAAGGTCTAAAGATAAAGAGGTGCACAAAACCTTCCCTAAAATGCTAGTCCCTTCCCTCATTTCCTTGATTCATTTGCCTTATGACCCTCCATCAAGCTGAAAGCCCACCAAAAGAGGACACTTTGCTTCCAGGCAGAGAGCTACAACTCTTCTTATCAAGCTTAGATCTTGATCATGGAAAAAAAAAATCACATTTATCCCGAATCCTGACAGAGAACTCCAGCCTTCAGCTTCCACTTGAGAAGGCTCCTTATGGATTTCTCAAACTGTTCTGACAGCCACTGCCTGGCTACATCTACAAGGATGATACAGCAATGGCATGAGCCCAGGTGTGTGTGGATGCTGCCACTCTGCTACAGAGGCACCAGTTCTGCATGGCAGAAAAGAAAGCATTTTGCTTCAAGTAACATTAAAAAAAAAAACAACAACCGTGCTTGGAAAGCTGTGCTGCCAGACAGTTCTATGAACACAGCTTTTACCCTTGTGTTAGTACAGCTGAAGAAATGAATTAAGAAACATGGATAAAATGAAACCATCACAAGAGGCTGAAGATTTTCTCAAGTGCCACCTTGTTCTCAAGCACGGCCACTCCAGCGGGTACACAGGTACTGAGCTGAGCTGGCTTCAATTAGCAGGGTCCTAACACCACAATTACCAGTGTCATCTTGAACTAATTGCTAAAAACGCTGTAACATGGGATAAGTGCAGTGGTCCCATCCTCCTGTAAACATTCAGGGCCCACAAATTACTTTGGATTCGCGCAAGCGAGGGCAGAGCTGCAGGTGCAGCACGTGCTGGAGCTGCCCCGACTGCAGAGTTGCAGCACCTCCTCTGCCACATCCCTGACAGCCTCGGCCTCACATGAGAGGGTTTTGGGCTGTGCTGCTGTGTCCTCTGACAACTCCGGCAGCAGGAGGCTCTTGGAGGATGATGTGCTGTTCCTTAACAACTTGTTGTTCTACAAGCTGTTCGGTGTCGTTGTTGGCATGGAAGAAAAGCACTGCTGTTCCTTCTGTCTGTACTTCAGCTTTTGAAATCAAATACTGCCTTTTTTGTCTCAAATCTAAGTCCCCTCAATGAGCCCTCAGCTTTACATTTCCCATCAAAACCACAATGTGCCCAGCAATTCATGCATAAAAGTTTGGTAGCAAACTCATGCAGTGTTTGTGTAGGTACACTTGATAAATGAGGCCAAAGATTTCCAATTTGTAAAGTTATTATTCCATAAGCACAGTTTGCCAGGTAGCAACTGTAAAATTCAGAAATATTTATTCAGATAAGATCTGATACTGATCTTCATCACACTTCCATTCAGGCAGAGATTTTTAAGGACCCTACCAATTATCTTCCCCCAGTGACAGCACCAGGGCTCCACCTATAACAGAGCAAATCCCTACCAGCTTTGCAAAACAACAAGTGAATCTGACTTCCACAATAATCCCTGAAAAATGGATACAGTCTATGCAGTGTTAATAAGGCAATTATCACGCAAGAGGCACATTTTTTTCTGTGATTTCCTAATTAACATGACTATCAACTGCTCATTAATAAAGCAGTTTCCTATGCTTTGACTTGCAGCATATTGTAAACAAATTTAAGATGCCATTTCCTGCTCTGTCGTTTACATCACACTGTTAATTTACACTTGTATTTGTTTTTCCTATTTTTTAGTGCATTTTGGAGAAAACTGTACATTGTGATGGGGAAGAAAAGCATTATTAGAAACAAAGCCACAAAAAGCAGATTGGTGCATTATTTCCTAATAAATTATGCACCCAGGGAATTCTTTCATGGTATGTGGAAGTACATATCAGTAATCTGGACAAACTACCTCCTTCTGCATCAGGATTTTATTTGCCTTTCTCCAACAGATGCTACTGACAGTTTACTAAATGGTGCACTGCTTAATAAATTTAGTGGAGGAAACAGAACATTTCTTTTCATGCAAATTAAATCCTGCACAAACCTAAGTTAACTGCAGTATTTGGGGGAAAAAAAGACTTCTGTCCAGTAAACTAATGGGAAAAGAGAATTCCTACTCTTTCTGATGTTAACACCAAGCGATTTCTAACACAACACATTCTTCTGGTTTGCTGTTTCCTGTAAATGCCATCCCGTGGCTAAATTTTCCAGAACCGGCAATTTAAATATCCAGCTCTTTGAAATTGCATCTCTGTGGTGGTGCAGCTGTCTGCGACCGAGGACAGTGTGACTTTGATATATGCAGTGTTCTACTAAGTGGTGTCTTTTAAAGAACAACACACCTTTGCACATTCCTTTCTGACTGTTTAATGTGAGAAAGCATTTCTGACTGAAGTTGTGTTGAAGGTTGTGTGAGCGTTTTAAAGGCTGGGAAATCGTTTCCTGTAGCATATAACCTGCACCACCACAGGCTGACTAATGAGTCAGAGAGTGCTGAAACCCTCAGGTCCCATAAACATCCACTAATGAGATGAAACAAGATCTAAAGTGCTCAAATGTTGATAAGTACAGAATGTAGCTCACGATGTACTCTTCACAAATTAGTGAGGGGTTGCTATGACTCCTTAATGAAATGTTATTATGTTTTAAAACTGAAACCAGACATCTGGGGAGGGGGGAGGAAATGGGAGCGAGTGTTTGAACACCGTTGTCTAGGCTTCCTTTCATCAGCCAGCTGAATTTGCTTACTTGTCCTGAATGAGTGGATCCAATTCTTCAGCTGGTGCAGTGCCTTGCAATAAAGCCGAGCAGTGTGTGCTGTCTTCCGCTCCCTGGGAAGTAGGAATCACTGGTATGGGAGAGGAGGCTTCTCTAGGAAAGGCTATACGAGCTGCTCCTTCTCGGCTGTAAAAGTCTCTTGTCATCCTGCAGCATCCAAAGGATTTGACAAATGCAAACATGCCAATATATTCCGCACGTTCTCAGAACGACCAGTAAAAAAATTCAGGCGCTAAAGTGGTGAGAATTGCTTGTTTTGTGGCAAACTCAGATAAGAAAATGCTTATTTTAAAGTTCTCCATAGGAGACCATATCAATTTCTTTTCTTATTAATATTGATATATGTGTAGAGATCGATAGATAGATAGATAGATATACTAGAATACATATATACACATACATGAACACAAACATATATATATACAAAATTCGAGTGACAGACAAAGATGGATCTGGCTCCAGCTACAGCAATCCCTATAGGATTTCCTACCTCCTGGTAAACACTGACTTTTTAAACAGCGCCCAGCACACACACACAGCTATTTCCCTCCTGAGTTACAGAGCAATCACTGTATTACCAGCTTCGATAAGAACTAAATGCTCCAGCTCTGGCGCTGGAGGTGACTGTGAAATCACCTGCCTAGAGAGTCACGGGTTAAACTATAGCCAGGAGATACTCAGGAACACAGTTCCTCCAGCGAATCTTGAAAACATTTCTCTAAATGCATCCTTTTAAACTTTCTTTTCAGAGGATGAAGTGAGGGAGGACCACACTGACAAAGATTAAACGAGCTGACATTCACTCCCCAGCACTCTGGGATGCAGGAGCCTGCTGCTGGCACCGCATATCAACACCGTGCGTGGGCGGCCGGCACAGGCCCCACGGGGGGCTTTGGGAACTGATTCCATCTTTCCTAACAAACAAGCACAGAAATATATATCCATTTTAAATTGGATTCAACCTAAATTGGTTCCATTGAATCAGTTTAACTCTCCTGCTCATCTTGTCTGCCTCACCTGTGGCAACACCTCCAGCCTGAGCCCCCCCACCCAGCCCCTCCACAGGGATGTGACTTGACGTCCTGCATCGCTATTGCCTCCCCAGGGTCCCTATTTTCCAAACTAAGGATAGCTTTAATATTTCACACTACCTTCTGCTGGCAATTCTGGTAATAACCCTCAAGGGGAAAATTTTAAAAATGGAGAATAGAGATGTGCAGCTCAGACACCTGACAGCTACTCCCGGGCCCTGGCAGACCTTCAAAGGGCACTGGGGCATGTGCTACAGCCAGCAGTGACAGCCCAACCTGCAGGGAGGGGTTCAAACACCTCTGTACCAATCACTCCAGCTGCTGCATCGATTGAACCAATACATCTGAGCAGAGGCCTGACCCGCTTCTTATTAGAGATATTTCTTACTTTAATTACTGAACACAGAATCACAGTATCATTTAGGTTGGAAAAGCCATCTAAGACCATTAAGTCTAACCATTCCCTCAGCACTGCCAAGCCCACCACTAAACCATGTCCCCATGTGCCACATCTACATGTCTTTTACATACCTCCAGGGATGGTGATTCCACCGCCTCCCTGGGAAGCCCATTCCAGCACTTGAAAGCCTTTCAGTGAAGAAATTTTCCCTAATATCCAACCTGCACCTCCCCTGGCACAACTTGAGGACATTTCTTCTTGTCCTATCACTTGCTACCTGGGAGAAGAGACCAACCCCACCTGGCTCCAAACTCATCGTTTCAGGTAGTTGTAAGGAGTGAGAAGGTCCCCCCTAAGCCTCCTTTTCTGCAGGCTGAGTCCCCCAGCTCCCTCAGCTGCTCCTCATCAGGTTTGTGCTCCAGACCCTTCCCCAGCTCTGTTGCTCTTCTCTGGACCTTCTCCAGCTTCTCAATGTGTTTTGTGTAGTGAGGGGCCCAGAACTGAACAAAGAATTCCAGCTGTGACCTCATCAGTGCCCAGTACAGAGGGACAATCACCCTCCCGGTCCCGCTGGCCACGCTACTGCTGATACAGGCCAGGATACCATAGGCCCTCTTGGCCACCTGGGCGCACACTCTGGTTCATGTCCAGCTGCTGTTGACCACAACTTACCCTACAAACACTTGAGCTGGACGTAAAACAAGCAGATGACTTTAGGTGGACCTTAAAAACTCGAGTGTGACTTCGTCATCTAAATATACACTTAAAATTGTAAAACACCATTCAACGCACTCAACAGGCCCCAGCTCTCAACTCCTGGGCAGGAGCCCATCACCCCCAGCATCTATGACGACGCATTTGCAGGATGAATAACACATCAACATCGCAACGACAGTGCATCTGATGAGACTTGAACATAGAGCTTCCTGGGGGAAAAGCTCTACATGAAGACAAGCACTTCAGTATGCAGAGGGAGGAATAAATCTTCCCACTTAAAACTCATGGTAAAAATAATAGATTGGATTAAAATCGGCTTTTCTGTTTATTAATTATACTATTTCCTTCCTCTAACTGCAATGTTCACATCATATAGTGCCATGCACGCATTTTCAGCATTTTAAAAGAAGGATAAAGACAAATGAAGGAAAATTTATGTATGAGTGCACAGACACTCACACATATATATATATTTATACATGGTCTAATTATCTTTATGACATTCAAAGACTGATCTCAACAGTCTTGTACTGGAAATCCCAGGGTGATACTACAGTTCTGTAATCAATAGTTCCAGAGTAAGTACTTTACATTTCTACAAGAAAAAAAAAATAACTAAAGGACTCTGAGTGATTTAAAGGAAGTGATTCAGATGATATATTATGTGATTTCTGTTTAGTATTACCTACTCTTTCTGATTTTTAATACCAACATAGAGGTCTCAGGACAAGATTTCCAACCAATTTGGTCTTCTCCCATTTGGCAAACACTGTGTCTAATGGAGCTTGAAATTAAACCAGCTCTTTTTGGTACTTCCTGCTTTGCAAAATCCCAGCAGTGATGAGGGACTCCCCTGTTCATGGGTTGCAGCAGAGGATGCCCAAAAGAAAGTGCATATTATGGTCGCTCTCACACAAACAGCTGAGCTATTTTGTGAGGCTCAAGTCCATGAATGAAGTCAGTAGGAGATACCACCTTAAAAATGGATAAAATGCAATAGTACACAATACTGTGACTTTTGCTGTAAGTAGAAATGACTGTGAGTTATGTGTGTGAACGCCTATGCTGGGAAAAATGCGAGTGATAAACAGCCACTATAAATGACAAAGCAGTGGATGTTGTTACCACCTCACCTGGAATCTGACAACATCATCTTGGAAATCCCTGTCTTCCTAGATTAGGAGTGCATGCAACTTAATGAAAGAGACTTCTTCAACTCTTATTAAACATCTCAGTGAGTCAAATAAATGCATTCACAGGTCTGTTTAAGTTTGCGTTTTTCTTCTTAAGGGTACTTGATCTTTTCCTGCATCTCAGAATCCATTTGGACAATCTAATCTGCTCAAAGAGACATTATGGAAGCCAAGTTTTGAAACGTCTAAGAAACACCTGACAACCACAACCTGGACTTTTCCTTGTCTATTTGGGAAATTATATATGTGTTTAAGTTGGAAGTTCCTCATGCTTAGCCTTTAATAGATTAGTCTTCATCCAGTCTCTCACTTTCCACCTCCAAAGTAACAGTAATATCTCCATATCTGCACCAGTTACAGCTACACAGGATATTTCAATTTGATTTACAGTCTGGCACTAGGAAAAGTATTTTGCTAATTTTTCCATTTGTTTACTCTGTGCCATCTGTTAATTCTGCATGAATACTTCATTCCACTGCTTCCAACATTGCAAATGTCTCCCCCTTTTCCAGTATACCCAGTGCTTCGGGGTTCAAAAAGGGCTGAGTTTTGCCGAAGCCATCCCTCATGGAAAACAATCAGCGTCATCAGAGTGACCAGCTGTGTTCTTTCAAACCATACAAATCTGCTGTAGGGCAATGACAGATTGACACTGTCCAAGATTTATGCTCTCTTTTCCAAATATTTCCTGGGAGATCATGACCTTGTTAGGATTTTCTTGGAGGAAAAACTTACCTTCGCATGATATGTAAATATATGGATCAATGCTCCTCTCAGCAGATGATTGCCAGACTATTCAATGACTGCTTTTTTTGGTACAAAAGACACCATCAACTCTCTCCTTCCCTGAAAATCTCCTCATAAATGTCTCTGATGGCAGATCGTTAAATGCTGAGCTGTGGCATTTCCCTGAAGATATAATTATAAAGCTGTGGGAGGAAAAGAGACAACTCTTTAGACCACAGCCTCTTTTTTTTTTATGACTGTGTAGTTCAGTGGCTAATGTGTATATTGAATTTAATTTAATCACTTCTGTTATTTCTACTAGTTAGATAGCAGCCATTTCATTCAGACATATTATTAAATTATTTATATGGGTCTTTCTACCAGCTCAACTTCATTAAGATGGAGTTAAAAGTTTATAAGCTCCAGAATAGCTTGGCTGGCTGAGGTCATGGCGAGAGAGCTGCAGTACAGGAACATTCCATTTCCACGTCAGTATGCATATGCCTGTAGATGAGCCAGATGCCTAAAATCCATCTCCACTGGAGATCCAGTGTGTGGAGGCAGAAGAGTTTGCAGAATAACACGACGGGAGCAAGACCCAGCCGCTCCCCAGGGCTCACTGGCTTCATCGATCAAGTCTCCACCGGCACGGCAGATGAGGCACATGGGCTGCATGTAGATACTGACATTTAGGTTAGTCTTGTATTGAGTCCTACTGAAACAGCCTGGAGTTGAAGCACTACTTGAGTTTTGAAAAGTTTGGGGTTTGTGTTTTTTTCCCGGTAAAGAGTCATATTTTTTCACTTTTTTTTTCTGAAATTCTTTTTTCTCAGTAGTTATTTGAATAGCCTTTGAATCCAAGAGGAAAGTCAGGGTACTACCATTGTAATCATTTTTGCTAGGGAATCACAGCCTGGTTTTAGAAGCTTAAAAATAATACAGGGATGCTAATCACTGATACCACACAATTAATGCAAGGCAGGATTCCCAATCTTACCTATACAGACTTCCATGACAAGTTTCTCCCACTTTCACTACATAATCCATGCCATTGCCTACTTTCACTCACCCATACCCACATACTGTACAGTACTTCTCATCTCAAACCCATGAAGCATCTCTCAGGTATCTCCTGTAATGAGAACCCAGCTGGAGGCAGAGCCCATCCTTGGCACTTCTGGCTGAACTAAATGAAAGCCTCTTTTCTCAGCACTTTTGAATCCAAAGATGCCCTTTATATATCCTGTGAGGCCACTCTTGGCCTTCTGCTCCACCCTGTTCTCCAGAGGTGGGAAAGCAGCGTGATTAAAGGCCAAGTTAGGCCAAAGAAGCAGGACTTGCACAGAATTGGATGGAAGTTGGTGCAATCAGCTCTCTTCAGCACTGATATCACTGTATGTATAGTATGTAACTATTTCTTCCAAAATTACCTCTTTTTAATCTGCTTAACTAGAAATTGGCCAAGTTCAATTGACAATGATTTCATATCCCTCAGTTTATTTTCACTATAGGAGAAATTCAATAATTTTCTGCCCCACAGCCACATTCTTCCCATCACACATGCACCAGCTAGATAAACTATATGTGCAAATATCCCCAGAAGTGTGAACTTTGTATATCAAGTTTCCATCCACAGATCATGGGAGTCTTGCAGAAATATTATTATAGAGCCAACCTATTTTCCTTCCCAAATGCTGTATTACTGAAGTCAGTCAGGTTTCTGCCAGTTACCAAAATATAAATAAAAATTAAATCACTGTGTTTTGGATTTCAAAGACTGAGACATTTCCTAGCCATTTAGCTGACTGGGCATGTGGTTAGTTTCCATGAGCTTTAGGTACTATAATAAGTACTATTTTTACAACAGTGAGCTGTAACTATCTTCTTTCAAAAACCTGGCCATCTCCTGCAGCTGCAGGGGAAAGAGCTCAAAAGTTTTTGTTGTTAAATTATACCAAAATATGTCATGCAATATATATATTCATAAGAGATTATAAGAACAAGGGACATGTGAAAGAGAAAGATAGGGAAAGAATAAGGCCTTATCTACACCAAGTTGTTATTTGACTTAGCATGATTTTAAATTAATCTAGCTAAACTACTGAAAAGACTTTGTAAACTCATAAATCACTTTTACTGTGGTTTAAATCCATTTTTTAAAAAACAGATTAAAGTCGTGGACATAGGAACTTGTTACCGTGAGTAACAGATTTGTGCACCACAGGCAATCTGTGTAAAGTGGAATATGCCATATAAACTGAAATAACTCTGTCTGTAGAGATGCTTGTTTTAATTTATCTGAATCACCTAAGCCTGTATGAAATGCAGACCACCTGTTAAGAAAAAAAAAAAAAAAAGACCCTGAGAAGCAAAGCAAAGGACTTGCAAGAAATGAGCATGGATAGTGTTTCAAATTATACACTACATGGGTAGAGGTCTGGGGATAAACATTCACGTAACACAAATTTAAAGCTCTGCTGAGGGCTCTTCTTAACATCATAACACCAAAGAACAAAGCTAGAGTGTTTTCTTGCCAGAATGGGATTTTCTAGCACTTTACTGATTGCTTTTTTTTGTAGAACAATCGGTTTATTTGACTTGTTTCAGTCTTTCTGCATTGCACCTTCTGAACCCAACCTGCAGGAACGGCAGCATGTGAAGACTTAGTTAAATATTGCCAAGCACATCAAAGATCACTGTAGTCAGCTGAAAAATCACTATTAACCTCTGTGATCTTTGGTGCATGTGCTTACCATGCTCTAGTGTCTGACATGGAAAGATGCTGCTTTATAAAACACTTTGGAAGCCTAGAAAAAAGAGGCATGAAATTTGAGCTGCTCTCCATTCCAGAGAGTCACCACATATAAGATAATCATATTCACCATTAGAAATGTACAAAAGTAATCAAAGGGAGTTGCTTAAGAATCAAAAGTCTTCTGTGACTCCGTGTCACGAAGATTGTATTAAAATCAGACTATAGTCTTAAGAACTGAACAATTCAGTTCAGAAGAAACTCAACATGAAAAAATATCTTCGAGTGCTGGATGTTTGACATTCATTTCCTCTGCAATTTGTAGCAAGCGTGGGTAGAGTCCTTCACAAAGCTTCGTTCGCGAAGCCTAGCCATGATGATGAGGTACTCTTAATTTATAAATAATGTTGATTTACAAAATATTTTAGCCCAAGTGGCTGGTTTTCTTCCTGCTTTCCAATTGCACGACGAGTTGGAAGAATTAGAAACAATTTCCATGACAGTGCAGGGCAGTGCCAACATGTGCCACTGCAAATTTTTCTAAACAACTTCTTTCTCCCTTCTGACATAAAACAGCTTTGAAAAAAATAATCACTAGGAATCCCACCAGAGCAGGTTATATCATTAAAAAAAAAAACACCCTACAACAAAAAAACCCTGTTTGCGTATATTTTTTCCAGCAGCCCTCAGACTACACCTCCAGCCTGACTCCAGCTCTCCAGGGAGTTCAATTGGACTCCTCTGAAAATAGCATTGAACATAATTTTTCTAAAAGCAAGTGAAATGTTAAGGTCTGGCTCCCTGCCACAAAAGCACGGGCATTGAAAATTAAAAATGACATTCCTGGCTTTTATTCACACTACAAGTTTCTTTCTCGATCTTATGCAGCAGACTTGTTTTGTCAGTGACCTTTGTGGTGCTGCAAGAAGAAAGAAAAGGTTTGACACAATAAATCATAATGTCACTTTTGCTGTAATTGTATAATACCTGACTTTTTTTTCTTTAATCAAGGTGAAATATAGGGCTACCCTCTCCTCAGTGGGTTCAAATCAACTCTAAATCCCAGTAACAATTAATTTTCTTGTCCTAATCAAATCCCCAGTTGATCTGGGCTTGTTCATGGCCAAATTTAGTTTGGCATGATAATACATGGAAAACTGGGTGCTGGGTACATTAGAAAACAAGCTAAAACTGTGCAGTGCTCAAGCCAAGCAGTTATTTTTATGTAAACCCCTTATTTAGGGGTTTAGCCCTTGGGGCTAAATTATGAACAACAATTTTGAAACTCATAACCTTACTTCTGACTCACAAGTCTATGGTAGAATTCCAGCAGAATTCCACTCTTATGGGGTTAAATGAAACTGGAAAGGTTGGGACCAGGACTAAATGCTCTATGTCCTTTAACATCTTTGTAGGTGTTTTATTCTATGAATATTTCATATTGAAGAAAAGCCTTGTTTGTGCATAGCAGAAAAGAAAGGTTTCAAGGATCTGCCATCTAGCCTAGAAAATAAGAAAATCCATCAGAAATCCTTGCTAGGGAGAAAAGAGGAGAATGCAGATCCAGGAAAAAGAGGCAGACACCTGAAAATGCTTCATCCTCCCAAATTTACATCCTACCCGGCAGAATAACATTCTGCTGCACCATCACTGAAGCCTGAGAAGATCAATAGTAAGTGGGTAATTAAAAACCCAGTTGTGTTTAAGGGACTTTTGTTGCTTGTTTGCTAAGTTCAAAATTGTGCCTCCGTGTTTAAATCTCCTGTGTTTATTTAATTATGAAAAGATGAGCTGTAGGAGGCAAACTTCCCCTATCAGCTGCCCAGGGAATTCCTATAGGTACTGGGATCCAAGCCTTGGGAAAAAAAGGGCAAGAAGGCAATTCCAAAAAAAACCCCAAAGAAACCCGGAGCAGCTAGAGAACAGGAGCAGCACTAACAGCTGACCTGCACCATAGGCATAGGGGGGTTTTCACAAAGTCAGTCCAAGGGATCAGATTATAACCCGTTTTGCACAGATTATTTTTGCCTTTACTTTCCCATATTTATTGCAGCAGGTTGGTTTATTTTCCAACCTGTGAACAGACTGGAGATTGCGTGAAATCCAAAATGGCTTGTGTGGTGAAGTAATTAACAGTGAAAAGAGAGAGATGCCACATTGCCTTGATCCTAGGTTAGAAATTATATTTTAATGCATCGTCTTACACACAGGACTGAATTCAACTGTGTGCATGGGGAAGGCTTGTTTAGTACTGAGCAGTGATACCAGGTCTCATTAATTTGATCCTGCTGCAAAACTTGAATACTACTGCAGTATTCTCACATCCCCTTCCTAATAAACATGAAATAAATATATTTGTACTTATTAGAAAGGGGAGGTGAACATTTATGACACGTTTTGAAAAGCTATTTATATATTTGCAAAACCAACAACTCCCATCATTTTTTAATTAATAATGTGTGTCACGGCCTTGATATTTATAGGCACAGGTTTTTTGCAAGAAAATGTTAATTATATTCACCAGCCACGAGCAGAATACATAAGAAGCAATTTAAAAATTAAACACAGTAGTTTGTGGTTTGAGGAAATCAGAGCTAAACTGAAATTACGTTTAGATTCAAGGATCAGAAATAGGTACTGATTCACTACAGCTCAGCAAAACATAATCAACAGATGGCAGAACAGTACTGGGGTTTAGAGGGTTTTTTTAATGTGGTTTTTTTTTCTTAGCACACAATTATCTACATTAGGATTATAAGACAACAGTTTCAGTGCTGAATAAGGATGTAAGAATAAATGTGTGCATTTTAAATGTGGCAATTAGAACACCTAAGAAGGAAGAGGTTAACCCATGCAACTGGTGATTGGACAAAGAAAGTTCTAACTTAGATATTGGGTAACTCAGTCCTAGAAGGCAGAGGGATGCAGAAAAGGGTAAGTTGCAATATGAGATTGACTTTTAAATTAAAACCACTGGCACATGAGCAGAGAAAAAAACACGGGCAGGGACAGGTCTCGCTAGACCAGGTTGCTCAAAGCCCCATCCAACCTTTCCTTGAACACTTCCAGGCATGGGGCATCCACCACCCCTCGGGGCAACCTGTGCCAGGGGTTCAAATCTGTGCTTTTGACTGCCTGAAGCACACCACACCATGGAAATGCCTTAAAGCAGCATAAAGTAAAGCAAGTTCTTGGATTTGGTGGCTGAGCTGTTCCATAGTTAGGAATAAACACCTGTGAAATTCCTAGCAAATATGTGGTGCTGTAAAACAGCCCCACTAAAGATGAAAGCTGAAGTCAGGTGCTGTTTGCTCCAGCAGCTGTTGGCTCCAGGTCACTCCAGCCTTCTCTCCACCTCCTGGGGTGGGTGACAGTGACCCTGCTGTACTCCAAAGTATTCTGGAGGGCAGCTGCAGGACCCAGGGGCTGAAGGTGTCCCCTGTCTTGAGGAGTTGCTGTAGGTCCTGGGGTTTGCAAAGTAGATGTCCTGATGTTTACCAAGATGGCAGTTGCCATACTTGAAGTTCAGAAAGTGTCTGTATGAGGCTAAAAAGAATTGAAGTACACCTGAAGTCCCGAACTCCAAAAGCTGTTTCAAAGCATCTTGAACTCAGGGAAAACAAACCATGGAGCCTGAGAAAGCATCAGCAGAGCTAAATCCCTCATCTGATAATATTCATTGGGGGGGGAAAAAGAAACAAAAAACCAAAACAAACAAAAACCTCAAAACAAAACAAACAAAACCCCCAAAATAAAAACCCAAAACCAACCAAACAAAAAACCCAAAATGAAATAAAAAAAACCCCCACCACAACTGCAAAAAAATAAATACACCCACCTGTGTTGAACAAACTCACTACCAGAGAAGGAACTGCAGGCAAACTGGCCTCAGGAGGAACAAACCAGGTTAATGAAGAAAACCACTTTTTGTCTCCATCTATTGGTCAAAAGTCAATTTAGCTGCTGTTTGGGTATGTGTTTTGCAATACTATTGCAGAAAGGACATCTGTGTAGCGAATACCCCAAAACCCCCATCTTTTCTATCTCGTGATGAGCCTTTTTGATGCCCTGGAGTACATTCTCCATCTGCCTGATAAAAGCCTTTTTGTACAGAATGCAGGTGTCCAGCTTCATTATTTGCTTGTAAGGCTGCAATAATGCAGCCGCCTCTGTCAAACTGCTTTCCTCCCAGAGAAATAAAGTATGTGCCTTTACAAAAGGAGAATATTACAGGCAGGATCATAAACCGAAGAGGTAATTCGGGTTTCTAACTAAGCACAGGAGTTAGAATAGCATATTGACAGTATCATCTTGATTTCTGGTGACCTGGAAACCAGAATGGGTTTTTTGGTATAATAAACGTAAATGTAAAAGCCTGAACCAAAAAGAATGAATGTTTTAGGAATTCTACAGCCAGGAAAGTGCATTAGCACTTCAGGAGATAAGGTGCAAAGGGAATAAGTAGCTATTTAAATGTGAGCAGCATCCCTTTCTTTTTTTTCCTCATTTTTTAGCATTAGCATCCACAACAAAACAACCTGTATGTAAGTTAATATTGGCATACTGTCCCTGCTCAGAGAGCATTCCTGCTGCATTACAGAAGGCAGCTGGGTGGCACAGTAAATGTGTCATTTGCTATTTAACATCTCTGTGACCTGGATTTAAATTGAGAGTTGCACAAAATGAGACTTCAGTTCCCTCGGAAGGCTATTAAGGCACACACAGAAAGACTTGTGAGGCATCCAAAGCCAGCGGGAACGCGCTCCCCGCACTCGCCCCTGCGGACACACACCCTCACAGCCCATGGGGAAAGGGGGAACTGGATAATTTTTATTAAAAGGATGCCTTCAGTTTGGAAGAAAGGCACCCAACTACTGTGAATAAATCTTCTGTTTATTTAAAAGTTTACCCATCGGGCTTTAACCTCCCTGTGAGAAAAGGCATTTGATATGTCACTTTATCCCAGAGCTTCATCGCAGAGCTTTGCAGGTCTACTTGTTTTGCTGTCCACAAAGAACAAAAAGGAGAGCTGTGAAAAATTCAAGAATGTTATATTTGCTCCCTTAAAGCATCATTACCCACCATCTACTGCATAATATTCCCAGCCTTGCTGGTGCATCTGCGTAGGAGAACGAATCACCTGCCTTACCTTTACGAGGCAGGACAAGTGCTTATGATTAGGCTTATCTTTAAATTAAGCTCAAAACTCATATTTTTTATTAGTTTTACATCCAGCAGCTCAAAAAGATTAAAACTTCAGCTTCAACATGAGTCAATTTTTATTCTTTCCTTTTCTAGGCACAGTTATTGTCTTTTTGAGAGCTGTCCCAGCAAGACCTGGGCACCAACACACAGGTGAGATGGCGTATCTGCACCGTCACATGTCACAGGTGATGTGACCCTAGAACCTCTCACCCCCCTTCCTGTGCCCTCCATCCCATTCCCAGCTGAGGACACAGTTTAAATCTGACCCCACACCAACCCAGATCCCCGCAGCAATCCTGCTCTGCCCCTACTTTCAGCTCCAGACTCCCATCCTCTGCAACCAGCCAGATCCAGCAGCTCTCCAAGCTGAAATATTCTTTTTTTTTTTTTTAATTTTTTTTTCTTTGTAAAGTGAGAATTTGAGATCTCTTATAATNTCCAAGCTGAAATATTTTTTTTTTTTTTTTTAAATTATTTTTCCTTTTTTTTTTGTTAGATTTAGACATATCAATTCCTTGGTTCCCTGACTACCATGAAGAAGCCCATGTTGGTGTTGGCACAGAAAATGAGGTACAAAGATATCTTCTACATACAGACTTAGATGAAACCTTTCCAAACCGTAGACATGGACCTCTAAAACTCATGAAAGCAGAGCTATTTTTAAAGTTTCCAGGTAAAGAAAGCTTCCATAGAGTTTGATTTTTGCCATTGTTTCCTTAAAAAGTGTAAACGAATAATTTTGTTTCAGACAGCTGATGTTTAACTGAAGCATCTCAAATTGTCAGTCTAAATCAAATCATTCAGTACTAATGTATACCTGTCTGAACCACAACGGGGTCTTTTCACTCTCCTTAAAAAACAAAATATTGTGAAGCATTTCTGAATATAATGAATAGGATGAACTGAGTCGTAAGTAATGCTGAGAAGTTCTTGAGAAGGGAGCAGTCAAATACACAGCTGTATCTTTCAGCACACTTTTATCAGTTCTTTTACTCTTCTATGTGGATGGTAAGACTCAAAAGAGAAATTTAAGTGCTGTTTGGATACCTGTCTGACACGTGACAAGACAAAATTAAGGCTTTAAAATTCCCTTGGACCCCCTGATGTCTCTATCTCACAAAGTATCAAAGGAGCCTGCCAGCTTTTGCTCTCTGCCTCATCGCTGCCCTGCCCTGCTGCAGGGCCAGGACATTGGCCATTTTTAGCATCAACCTCTTTCCCAAAAACATATTATTATTATTACTTTTTTTATTATATTAAGTGTCTCCTACAGCTCAGGCAGGCCCCAGAGTAATTTAAGGCCTGAGAGCACCAGCCCAGGCTGTGCCCCAGCTGCCCTTGTTCCCCACTTCCAGGTATGAAGGTGCTCCCTGCACCACCCATCTCACTCCTGCTCTACCACATTCCTTTCCTGTTTTATTTTCCTAAGCGTTTCACCAGGAGACCCTGTCTTCAACCTTTGGCCATGCCAGGCATTTTCTGCTGGCAGCAAAGATCCCATGGACTTCATGTGAACCCAACAGAGGCATCTCTCCACAGTTTTGAGTTCATACACAAAAAGAGTCAAACCCACACACTTTTCTATTTACATCCTCAGTTTTATCTGTATTTTGCCACTGGCACCAAGAGTTACATGTGCTACAACACCTAGGAGCCCCAGGTTTCATTAAGGATCTCTTTTTTGGCAGAGTTTCCTTTATTTATTTTATTTCCCTGCAGAAAACTCTAATTGGGATGTTATCCGCTGCTTTATTCAATTCCAACAGGACTCTTCGGGGCTGGGGAGAATTATAAATCGAATGCTTCAGAATAAATCAAAGCATAAAATTGCATTGTCTCTGGCAAGAAAAAGATTTGATTATCTGCATTTCCATACAAAGAAATTACAGAAGTTGCACTGGAGTTTAAAGCCCTGACTTGTTCCCAATTGAAATGTAGCAAGCAAACAGGTTTGTCCCTCCAATCTTATCCTGACAGGAATCAGTTTGAGCTGATTTGTCCCCTCCCTGGTGACAGGGGGGGAATGCAGAGCATTTGGCATTGCAGATGTAGGCTATTTCGGTCCGCCCGGCAAATCGGCGGGGATTTTATGTACAGCAGGAATTGAATTGTGCATCTCTCCCAAATGATGGGAAAATCACTCCCCATGAAGGTGAGGCTGTGGAAGGAATCAAAGAACAGCACAAAGCACACCATAAATAAAGGTCAGTCTCTCACTATATTTCCTCCAGAGAAAGACTAAACTTGGAGACATGTTGAAAACAGGTAATTGCATTGTCTGATGCATAGTTGTGGTCTATAAAATCTTGCATTTCAAAAATATCTTCGGAGCTAAAAATGGGCTATATAAGGATTAGCTATAAAAGTCAGTAGTTAATGATTCACCATAATACATGATTTAGCTGTAAGCTAGAAAAAAAACATAAAAATAGCTCAAGAAACTAATTTCTTATGCTGTTTCAGGCATACAGATGATTTTAAACTCAGGCATTTCCATATTTTTCAGATCCCTGAGCAATGGCATTTGATGAGAAACCGATCTGTTTAAACATTCTCTTTCTAGGGTAAATAATGACACTTTATGGCATCCTAGAAAAGATTGCGTAGTTCCATAGTTGGTAATTTTGTACAGCTTGCACGAGGCCTGTGTCATCTCACAAATTTCCCAAAGCAACTGCTCTGACTGGGGTGCTATAATTGATTACATGGAATTGCCGGGAGAGGGAAAATTTGTGGGGCCAAGGAGCGATTTATAGGAAGCACAGGTGAACTCGTAATGGCAGGGACAGGTGCAATGATCACATTTTGGGCTAACTGTTAAATTGCAGAGATCCTAAAAAGTGACTCGGGATAGGCTGTGCCAGTGGATCAGCCCGAGGTAATTTCCAGCAGGACAGCACAGCTTTCCAGTGCAGATCACAGGGGAAAGCCAGAGCTCAGCACTTAAACACCCTTGTTTTGTTCTATGAAGCTGAATCCCAAATTGTCTTGCTGGCTCTCCACAGGTGATGCTGGCCCGATTCCAGCTTAGCTACTGGTGTCTTTACTCTCCTGTTCCGTTTGTCCAGGGCTGCAGCCCTCAGTCATCAGAAAAACTTCTGCAAACACAAGATCTGCTTTTACATTCCCTAGCATTTCTCTTAGAGAGTGAAGAGATTTTTAGCCCTTGAGTTCTGCTCGTGTCAGATTTATCTCTAAGTGAGAAATTTGGTGATTTCATGGGCTCAGGTGATGAGGCTCAAATGAGCTCAAATGATTTTCCATATGCTACAGTGAAAGGTTCTATCTTGGCCTTGCTTCACCACAGCAGCTCAAGTCCTGTGAGGAGTCATTCCACTTCCCAGCTACAGCAAAGAGAAGACTGGACAGATGATGTAACAACAAACTCTCAGTCTTCCTTATGTATTTTGGATGAAGTCTACATCTAGATCCAGTATTTTCCTGGCTTTTTTCATGGTTTCCTAAATTTCACCACTTATTACCATTAGTGGTGAAAGAATGAAAAATTTCCTACGCAAATAGTAATGTACAGCTGAATTCATGTTTGATCCTTCAGGCAGAAACACCACTACGTGTGCCAGAGCACAGCCCCAGACTCCTTCCCTTGCCATTGCTGGGAGCCTCGTGTGTTAAATGAAGCCCTGCTATTATAAGACAATTGATGAGCAGAACTAACGAAGTAAAATCCTAATGAAGAAAATTTTACATTTTTTTTTAACATAGAAAGTGCATATATATATATATTTGTATACTTTATAGTGGTGCCTCTCAGACTGATTCAGCAGTAGATGTGCCAGTTCTTGAACTCAGACCCCAGTGTTTTTGTAAACACCGCAAAAAAAAATCTGAAAGTGCTTGTAATATCAAATTCCTTACACCAAAACCTTTTATGTCACTTCAGAGCTTTCCATAAAGACATTAAGTACAGTTATAAAAAACAACAGTCTTCCAGGAACTACACTACAATGACTCTTTTCTGACACCAGTCATCAGAAAAACTCTTTAAGATGTTCGATGTGGTAAAATATGTAAATGGCATACAGTTGCTAGGAGATAAAAAACTATGAGATCTTGTGAAAACATTGCAATCTGCTGCCTTTGAATCTGCAAGGTCAGCTGTATTTTTCATGACGATAACTTATTTATATTGTCTCCTTGCTAAAAAAATGAGTCTCCATGCAGGTTACCTCTTCACTTAATACCAGCTGACCTACTATACCTATAAATTGATATTTATTACAAGGCTGGTTAACTTCCTCATAGAGTTTACAGCCTTTTAATTACATTTTGCAGGACTAATTAATACATACACTGTATACTTCTCCTTTCCGCTGAAACAAGCAAAGGGTCTATATTCAACACTTCTGTATCCATTTATTTAAGCATTTCATTAAATGTTAGATATGTCTCTTTTTAATGAAAAATGCTGGAACAGGAGAGTGAAAGTGTGGTTTATTGTCCAATTAACAAATCTAGTAGCTTACTCTGTCACTCAGTGAATGATAATGCCTAGCTCATAAATCAGGAAGAGAACTACTTAGGCATAGACCTCGTAATCAATGCTACAAGTATTGGCTGCTCTCCACATAAGCCAGCCGTAAATGTGCAGCGTGATTTTATTCCAGTAACACATTAACAGAATGTACAACCATTTTGACTCCTGAAAATGGGCTAACGGTGTCGAAGCAAAAAGGATTTGTCCATTTTTTTTAAAATAAATGCATCCAGATGATGAATGTGTTTAGTAATTTTAGTGACGGACCAGCAACGTGAACTAACTGTGGCCTCATAGGGCTTTTTCATCCCTAATTTTCAGACGATGTTCCACCAACCAGAGTGCGCTGGCTGGGATTCAATTTTCACATGGACCTTAATGGTTCTGTGTTTCCACGTATGTTCTTGGGATTTCTTTACTTCTGCATCTGCAGAGGAAGACTCTTACTCTGCTTCAACTACTCTGTTTGAACATACGAGTGCCAAAACACTGCAGGTTGTTGGGGCAGTGGCCAAAGGCTTTATAATATCATCGTGCCAGAAAGCTTTGAATAAAACCAGCAGTTTTCCCGCTTCCATCCCCACTAATGACTTCCAGGCATTGTCCTGATCCAAGGATTTGCCACTCCGCTGTGGAAAGATGGCAACATTTCGCTACTTGTACTTAGCTATAAACCTTTTCTGATGTAAAGCTGCTGTCTTTTGAATGCTCAGAGGGTATTAAACTGGGTAAGTGCTGAAAGCGTCTCGCGGGAGAGAAAACAGAAACACGCTAAAAGACTTTACAAACACATCGATGGAAAGCGAAGGGCAGGATCCTTGGCTTATGTCACTTCTTGGTTGACAACCCATTTTTGCTGACGCAGACGCTGCGAGGAAGTGGAGGAACTGGAGACCCCAGCAAAACGACGTGTGGTGCTGATATGTCAAACATAAAAGCCTGGCGAATCCAGCAATTCTTTATTTCTAAAGCGAGCTCACTTATTTGCTAAGCAGCTTTGCCTGAGCTTTCACAGCTAGAGCTGCGGAGGAACAGTAACTGAATTATGAAAGATCCCCCTGGGATATTTGAAAGGGTGAGAAGGTTCCAGAGTAGTTGGAGAATAAATCCTAATTCTCATCCAAAAGAGAGAGAATGGGATAATCATGAAAATATTAGCAGAATAAGCGTGTTGAATAACAGCCAGAGGATCTTTTACCAAAGTCATCCTAAGCAGGATTGAGGAAACACTTAAATTAATAATATGTGGATTAGTACAGTTTCAGGATGAAATGGTGTTTATGTACCAAATCTTTCTGATCACACAAAATGGAGAAATAGAGGGATTCTGGGTGATGTTTTCTGCAGAACTTTCTTCACTTAAAGAAATGATCAAGATGTACAGTAATGGAAAATCTCTGAAACAAGAGAAAACAGGTTTGATTCTGTTCTGCTGTATTGTCTGCACATGTACTGAAGCAGATAATTTAGATTGTTTTAGAAATATAATGGAAATATAATTTTTTTTTCCTATTTTCCTCTCTTCCTGGAAGAAGTAACACATTTCCTAAGGGAAAGAGTTGATGTACTGCCAGGGTGGTTTTGGCACTACCAGAACAGAACAATCAATGCGCGTTATTATGAGAACTAATGGGAAATAGGAGGGTAGTGGAAAAGAGATGGATCTGAAATGTATCTGAAAAAAATACTGACAAATAAGATAGATATTCTGTTAAAAAAATCAGATTATTTTTGAGACCATGTGAAAAGGAATCAGAGAAAATTCTCAAAAGACAAAGCCTCTATCACTGAATCTTCCTTCTGCAGCAAAGGAGGTGTCACACAGACAGAAAAACTTACCTATAGTTCAGTGAAGTTGAACTATTACTTATCATCAGTGGCCAAACTTGAGTAGATGAAATACAACCTTTCTGTAGTGTTCTAACAGCTCTAACATTGTTTGACTGTTGAGGAATGATCTTATGCATGTGTCTGACCTCAGCTAATCTCCGGCCCCATTACAAGCTCTTGTTCAGGGGGCAATGCCATGGATTGCAGTGCAACAGCCCAACCACTACATTATTTCAAAGAACTAAAGAGTTCTTGGGAATAAGATTTGTCTTCTCCAGTCTGTCTTTACCACCCTCCCTTCTCTTAACCCTGTGAAGGTGTCATCTCATTGCCTTTTAAAGTGTCTTTACACTCCAGGTGCCACATTTGATGGACATGGCTATAGGATGAAAGTACGGCATTACCTTTCTTCTTCAGACTGGTTTTTTTATTAATCAAGGTATGGAAACAATATAACCCAAGGGTAGATGGTTTGTTCAGGCACTGGTGTTAATCACCTGCAGTTCTCAGACTGCATCCCTGTGAGAGGATTATGCTGGAGCTGCACATGTTTGGAACTAGTCTGCTTGTTTTAATGGGATAGCCAAGATAAAACAGAACTCGGCACAATGGTAAAACTGGAGCAAACAAAATCTGCCAAATCCATTTTAATGCTTCCCACTGAGAATATCAGAAACATCAAAACCAGTGGTCCTGCACGGGTAACGTCTGTGCCAATGGCTTTCAGCAAGATCTAATTGGAAGTGTCTTTTCCAGCGCACAATCACAGGAATCCAATTCACAAACGCCACAGTGCGCAATGCTCACAACTGATCACACTGAGGGCACGGATGCAAATTAAAACAATAAACAAGAAAGACTCCTTAGACTTTCTGACCCTGTCTACCTCAGTGATCACTAAACTGACTGTAAGATTCATGACCTCACCCAATTTCACAAAAACAAACTTTGTCTTGGTCTGCAAAAGTCTGCAAAATATAAACATGCCATTTTTGCTTTGCCCCCATTTTTTCCACTTAATAATTTAACTTTTGAGATTGAAATAGTATGTCTAGAACTACAAAGCCTTGCAAAGTTTTATGTAATTACTGTACTTCTCTAATCAGGTCATTCACACCAGTGAAGTTGTTTCCTTATTGCACTTACCTTGTAGAGCAGGTTTGTTTTCCTTTTTCCTATTTTTAAACAAAAGGCAGATTTAATACTTTACCTAAACAGACTAATTAGTTGGTTGGATGTTTCTGGGCTGACTGACTGCTGAAGGAATAAGTAGATTGCATTTCATTAATCAAAATCAGCTTTAAAACCCTATTACTCATAAAACATTTACATTTTACAAATCAGCTGATACATTCACAGACTACCCATTAGAGATTTGCTTGTGCTTATCTAGGATTCAACTTCTTACTGAGGTTGCTGTGTTTCTAATGAGTGTAATGTGTTCCAGTGACCTCCACAACGTAAAAATGCTCCCCTTGTTTAGGTGTGAATTGTTTTCCTCTATTTTTCCTGGTGAACATGAAAGTGGTTAACACAGCATTGTGCCATGTATAATTTAACATTGTATTTATTATTCTTCTGTTTTGCTTATGTGGACTTGGGGTTGAAAACTTCAATATTTATGTACTGAACACAAAGATAAAACTGGAATTAAAACCATAATAAAGGCATTTTAAGTAAGAGAAGGTTGTCTTTGAACAGGGGTTACGGGCTAATATATGGAACTTCGCAAATATGAGAAAAAAGTTGTTTTCATTAATTGAACTATAACACCAAATACTTCCAAAAAGCTCAGGTAGAAAAGACATGACTTAAAATGACAGAATAGTTCAAGTGCAATCAACAAAGCATCAACAGCATTTCCTCTTTGCTTACTAACAGCACTGCAGTGCTCTGCCTTTGACTGCCCGGGAGCCATTTCCCAAATTGCTCCATCTCTCTAAATCTCTAAAATGAGAATAATAACAATTCTTATCTCCTACTCTAAAATGCTGCAAAGGTCTCTTGTCAGATGTTTGTGCAGAGAGCTTCCACAGTGGCTCTGAGCTCAACTGAAGTCTCTGGACACTGCTGAAATTTAAATAAAATTATTACTAGCGACTATTACCAGTGATCACCATCTCGCAAAACTTAACCATCAGCTGCCATTTGAATGGTCGGTTTGAACATGGCAATTGTAATTCACTCTGTTCCAGAAGTGATTTCTATCTATAATTTATATGGTTATAAAATTTAAATGGCTCAGCCTCACCTCCTCTGAGTTTGCGATTCACCTGATCGAAAAGACGTGGTTTGCCCGACAGTGAAGGGATGCTGTTTCACCTACATCATGGACTTCTGTCTTTCTTTCCTTTCTTCCAGGGCACAGTTTTACAAGGATTTGATCCTACTCTCGAGGAGCTGTGCTGCTGCTTTCAAAGAGTGAAGGAAGAAGCAGCACAGGCTTAATCCACAATAGCAGAGGCCAGAATAAGCAGTTGAACATTATACCCAATTGCTACCTGATATATGCACAATTTCTCCCTCAAAGCTAAGCAAACCCTGAATTCATTACAATATCATGAGCTTTAAATAAATTAACACCCAGCTTGTGTCACGACTCTCTGTGTGCTGAGCAATTTGCATTCTGTATTTCCACGGATGTTTCGTCTCCTTTGCAACTCTCCTGTTGGCAAAAATCAAATCAGGACATGAAAGATTGCACCTAATTCTAATTCTTTACATCTTTTCCTTGAACTTTGCTTAAAGCTGGTATGAAAATTTTAAATTGAAGTTTTGGTAAAAGTTTATATTAAGGGAGAAATTAAATTAAGCAAGTGTGACAGAACACCCATCAGACTGGACTGAACTTGGCCGTCCTAATGGCCTTGGTTAATGATCAGTCCCCCTCTCCCCTGGCAGGCTGAATCATGCTCTGAGAATCACACAGAGTTTGTGACTCGCCAACAGCATGGAAATCACAAAAATCCAGTGTGGTGCTGAATGCTGGAGCATCAACACCACTGTGGACTCTCAGACCGTTTCTGCAGCACACCTTGGTGCAGCCTCAGTGTGAAGTACATCATCCTCTTTCAACCGGCAGCGTTTTCTCACAAAGCAGCCCTGGAATACTCCAGATATCATTTAGAGCTGAGCATGTCCTGCTGCAGAATTTTTGTATTTGTTACACTCTGGATTTTGCCCACTTCAAATGCTTTTTACTTGCTGCACTAACTTAGTGCAGTCTTGCAGAGAGGAAGGAAAAATGCATGAAGGGTTTTTACCTCAGGTACCTGTATGTATCCCACATGTTGCAGACATGCACAAGCATATTAGTCCTGTCTGTCCTCTGTCTCTTAACTTGACACACCTCCTGTGAATTTCTTGAATTATGTTACTAAAGAATTTTTGTCCTAATTATGAAGAAAGGAAAATAACAAGGAAACGAGATAAGTAAAATAAAGTAATAGTTATTCTTTCTGTTAATTTAGGGCCTAGCCTGCATTTAATAAAATCTCAAAATAAATAAAATAATTCTTCATTTTGAAAACAAATACAACTCTCCTAGCAGACAACCAAATGACATAATCATGCACGTCAATCTCAATGTTCTTCTGATGACTTACTGTGGACATTACACCCAGCACTTTATTGATAAAAGAGCAACACTTTCCAAAAAGAAACAGTTATTACTAATTTCTGGGATAAAAATTTTAAGAGTACAAATCTTCCTTACACATTAAAAGAACAAAGGTATTTAGTGTGAAGACTTGTTTCACAGCCAGCCCTAAGTCTCTTATTGCGTCATGATCCCTGTGTGCTGCGTGCTCCTCCTGCCCCTCCAGCTTCCACCTGTCAGTGGTAAATTTGGGAAGGAAGGTGCATTTTTATGCCCCCACTCTCCCCTCTCACCCAAGAAAAACCCCCAAAAAACCCCAGAAAAACCCCCCACCACCCAAGCAAAAAACCCCAAAAAAACAAAACCACCCCACCCCATAATAGTCACAGAACCATAGAATATCCTGCTTTGGAAGGGATCCACAAGGATCATCAAGTCCAAGTCCCGAATAGTCACTGCAGAGAAGAACTGCCAACTTTTGTAAAATGCTGCTGCTATCAACAAGGTTTTCCCATGGCACTAAGATGGCTCCTTGATCATTAAGTCTTGAGGTTTTAGAGAAATATTTTCTGATTTATCTCGATTTGAATTTAATTGAATTCAGTTATTTATAAACTCTGTTACCCTCCACTCTACTCTCAATACTGTACCACGGGTCTGTTGATTCAAGATCCATCTATTCCATAGCAAGGTCATCTCACCCATGAAAGCTGTTTATGCATGGGATGCAAGCTCAGAGCATATTGACCCATAGGATGGAAAGAGATTATATGGCAAAATGTCCCGACTATCTTTAGTTGGGTTAATTTTTTACCCCCTATCAGATAAAAGGAAATCATTGCTTTAATACATTGTGCTGGCCCCCTTAGTTTTCAAAGGAAAAGCCATATATGTCTGTATGTGCTACAGTTTCACTGTCAGTTTTATTCTACTACAAGCTTTACATCAGTGACATCAGAGAGGATCTCAGTGCTGGCCAGCAGGTCAGATTGATGGTCCCTGCTCAGGAGCTCAGAAATCACCAGGGTGCCAACATGATCTTGGGACGCTTAACACCAACATGTGAAACATCTGACCCATCCAGCACCACTCTTCTTCGCTGACTCATAGAATGGCCTAGGTTGGAAGGAAACTTAAAAATCATCTCTTTGTAACACCTCTGCCATGAACAGGAACACCTTCCACTAGACCAAGTTGCTCCAAACCCCATCCAGCCTGGCCTTAAACACTTCCAGGGATAGGGCAGCCAAAACTTCTCTGGGCAACCTGTGCCAGGGCCTGACTACCCTCACAGTAAATAATTTTTTCCCAATATCTAATCTAAACCTGCACTCTTTCAATCCTTCCCCCTTGTTCTGTCACTACATGCTCTTGTAGAAAGTCCCTCTCCATCTTTCCTGTAGGCTCCTGTCCTGTGAAGCCCTGGAAATGGGGATCTGTGGCTACAAAGTCCAGTGCTGCAGTAATATAGCAGAGAGCATTTCTAGCCCCTAATGCTTTCAGTCCTAGACGTTCACGGATTGGCTCTTGATGTTTAAATGGCATCTGAAAACTATTTGCAAAAGTTACTCAACCACAGGGTGATGCCGTCTAATAGAAAAAGTATATTTAGAAAAAAAGCTTCAGTTCTCCCATTTACCGTCTGTTTGCAAATAAAAACCACTTCAATTTATTTGCTGAGTATTTCCATAAAATATTAAAAGAGCCACTGGCATCAATTTTTCTCCTATTGCATAAAAAATATTGCAACTCTATGCACCTCCAGTTAGAAAGCTTTTATTGCATTTATTTCCATAAGATAAAATCAGAATCTGCTCTCTTTTACAAATCTCATTGCTTTTGCCTTCTGGTCTGCTTTATCTCTTTAATGTTTATTCTTCCAGTCAGCACTTTGAAGCACTGATTGCTTCAGCTTTTTTTTCTCCATTAGAAAAAAGTTTTTCACAAGTCACAAGCTCTGAGCTAGGCTTGGTGCTAATACCAGCTCTTACCTGCATCTGCAGAGATGCACCACATTTTGCTCACAAGTAATCTATTTCTTAAATATCTCAGCATTCATGTTGATAATGGCATTCCCACTTTTCTCTCTCATGTGCCTGAATATCACTTAGCTTTGATGGGAAACAGAGAGACCAATTCCACCTCCAGCTGGATCAGGGGCAGGAGCGAGTCCCATGTGCCAGGACACAAAGTGCAGGGTTTGGGACAGGGTGGATTGTCAGACAAGGTGAGACTGAAGGCTTTGTCACTGTCTCCTGTTTTTCTAACTCTGGTTTCCTTCCTGCTTGGGGTTAAGTCTTTGCTCCCTCAAGGCCTGTCCTTCTTCTTATGAAGCCGCCAGCTGACATGAGCCAAAAAAAATAGCCTGAAAAAAACAATCCTTGGGAGCAGGTCTGCCACAGATCACTCAGAGGAAGAGATGCAGACAAACTTCCAGGCGGGGGGAACGCAGAGAAATTGCCTTGTTAGCCCTGGGGCCGACTTGTTTCCAGGCTTTCAGGCAGGTAACACTGAAGAAGTTTGTTGCAGATACTGTTTTATGCTCTGAAGAAAACACAGCAGAGGTTTAGACTTCCTACAAGCACCTTGGTTTAGAGAAGCCCTAAATACTGTTTGAACCAGAACAAATAAAGAAGGAAAAAGAGATATGACTTATCAACAACTCTGCAGCTCAGTGTTTCAGTCTGGGGAGGAGTGATACAGAGCTGAAGATGATATCACCTTCCTACTAGAGGCTGCTTGCAGATGCTCTGTGCCTTGGAAAAAGGAAAACCCCACCACTTTCCCCACAACCTATGTCCACCTAGAGGCCTGAGCACATTAAAAACCACTGAAATTGTGTTCAGCAGAAACATGCACATTTTTTTGACCTGAAATATGTGAAGCAGAACTCCTCTTCCTATTTGTCCTAAACTTCATCTGCAGTGCAGCTATTTAGGGAAACCTTTTCCATGATAAAAGGTTGTCTTTTCCATTACTAGCCCAAATGAAATGATAAAAGTTCTCAAGATGTTAAGAACTAAACCATCTGCGCTCTTCATGGCAAACCACTGTTCTCTCTGCGCAGTGGAGGAGGATATGGGAGCTGCTGCGTGATTTTCCATAGTGTTTGTAGGAAAAAGGGTGTTGATGGATGGGGTGCCCATTTAGCAGACACAGAGGGGACTGGTGGTACTCAAAGGAAATCAGAGAGGTCCCCAAGTTGTTGGAACTGCTCTAGGAAGGGGCTAAGGCAAAAGTAAGAAATAAGAAACCTTCTGTCAAGCTGCAAGTCTCTGAAACACCAAAGTAAGAGGCACTACAGAAGAGCTTGTTTTGTTTTGTGAGTACAAAAATACCTGACATGAAACAGCTGATGATCCACAAAGGGAAAGCCAAACAGCATTTTAAATGCTTTGCTAAGTTATGTGTAGCAGAGCCTTCTACATTCATCACAGGGCACCTTTGCATCCGTTTTACTTAGAAATAATCCTTAATTTATTAAAAAAACCCCCGCAGAACAATGCAAGTCCATGGCTTCCTTTGCACTTACAGTGTTAAAATCACGTAGCCCGTGTACATTTGGTATCAAAGCTCTCGCTGCTCTCTGTGAATATCTCAGAAATCTCCCCTTGCATCACACAGCCAGTGATCCTGATGCAGAGGAAACAGTGTCTCTGAAGGTTGTTTTCATCTGGTTCCATTTTCCCCTTTGTGTGAGCAAGAGCTGCTGCTTCCAGACGGAACACACCGAGTCATGTTTGACTTTCTGTATGCTTGACTTTGAAGCTCCCATTCATACACAGCCTTACAGACAGAAAAAAAACACACTTTGACAAGATTATGCATAAGCAAATTGAAACAAATACAGGAACGTGGCGAATTGCACCTGACAGCCCACAACCCTTTGCCAGGATCAAACTTAGGTATATCCTCTTGTTTCGAAAAGCTCCAGTACCATTATTCTCTGTATTTATGCCTTCCAGCCCGATTTTGAGCCGCAAGGGATGAAATGATTGCATAAGTCCTGCTGCACAGTGTTTCAGTCTGCAGCTGGATTGGGCTGCAGCACGTTGTAGGGGGAAGATGAATTCAATGGCAGAGGCAGAGAGGGGTCTAGGACTTGAGAAGGAACTTGGAGTGAGCCACGGAAATTCTCTGAGCTACACTTTGCTGGTTCTTCTTGGTGGGGAAGGTCTGTCACAGTGAATCTGGGTGAGGCTGGTCACTGAACAAAGGGCTGTCACGGCTCAATGTGTGTATACGCACGTGATTCATAAAACGCTCAGGGATAAGCTTCTGAGCAACTTAGCCAAATTCCCTCAGCAAAATCTACAAAAATAGGAGCCTCTGATCTCTCTGATAATTGCAAAATGAAAAATAGATATGTTTTCTGCTACAGATTGTGCCAGAACTTGCAATCTGCTCATAGGCAGCATAAAGTCATAGGATGGAAAGTTCTTCTGTAATTGTCTCTGCATTGCCCTCTTTCTGTCATAATATTTCCGAACCATTATGAATTTACTAAACTCTAAATTCTTGCTCCTCTATTACCAGTCCTAAAGAGCTTAGCTTCATTATGCAACCGTAATTTTGCTTATTTTTTTGAGACTTCAACATAATTTTCTTCATACAGAATAAGAAAAGTTATTGAAAATGAAAACATTTTAGTTGGGTTGAATGAGCTTATCTCCATCACTCTGCTAGAGTTATGATTTTTGTTGCTTAGAGTGGAAACCTACCTGTTTTCTCTCTAAATACAAAAGGAAAGAGTATTTACTCTTGTTTTCACATACATATGAAACATCCTAGATAAGCTCAAATTCTTTCAAAGTTAATTTGTGTATGAGCTTATGTGCTGAATAGTATATAAAAATAACTTCACCTACATCGTCCAGCAACTTCTAGGAAAACCTAAGTAGTTTTTTGGAAAAAAACCCAAATCTTCACTGTTTTAAAAAAAATAATTGTTGCAATCAGCTTCTGTTCTTTATGGGGACACTTACATTTTACATGAGCCTAGGACCAGCCCAGCTTGTATAAGGGCAAAGGTTTGGGTAAAGACAGGCACAAGACCCTCTTGATCCATCTTTTGGCCAGTTCCGCAGGAGCCACAATTCACTCTGCCTTGGTCGGCAGGATGTTTCTAAGGTTTTTAATGCTCCATGCCACAGGTAGAGACAGCTCCTCTATCACAGCGCAGGGTGCAGACTGGCCACAAAAATGACTGTGGTGTATGTTTTGATGGAAGCCTTGCCCGGAATCTTGAGCCTGCTGCTATGTCAGGCTTTGGTCACAAAGATGAGCACGAGCTGATTAACACGGACACCTCTCAGTGCCAATGGAGTGATGTTTATGGAGAGTTCCTGACATGAGCAATGCTGCACAAGCTCCCTGCAAGCCTCTACATCTTCCCAAAATCTTGGTGCAGTGTTATTAAACACTCTCATTCCCCAGAGCAATCTGGCAGCAGAGGACATTTGTCAAAGGGGGATCGGCTTCAGCCAAACAAGTTGCCTCTCAAACTGGAAAACTTTCTCTGAGCTGTGCTGGGCACACCCCAGTCAACATCCCAAAAACTCGCAGTGATGATGCCTCAACTCCCACAGCTGGCACCCAAAATCACAGCAAGCCATTTTAGTGACTAACCCATCCAGTTATGGGGGGCTGACACCTAAGAGAGAAGCAAGGTTTTAATGTCATGTGGTGTATGATGAATACCTCCTTTATTATCCAGTGCTAACAGGTTCAGGAAAATGGAGTTCCTTTTCTTAAAACCTCACTGTTGCTGGTACTTTCCCCTACGTCTTTTAATTAGAAGCTACAATTGCTCATTCAGTATCATCCTCACAGCACAGGGTAACAAGTAAATATCAGCTTCTTGGAACAACACATACATGTGCAATGTCCTAAGGATTCCCAGTGAATAAAAGGGAAATGCTGAAAACGTTTCACAAACAGAATACTCCCCAAAGCCTTCATGGTTGCTGTTTTAGTTTTACCTTGTCCATTAGCAGCTCTTAAAAATCCTAAGGCTTCATATGCAAAAGCCCTGAAAATATGTCTTTACAGACAAAATGCTGAAACATTTTGAGCTGGGAAAAAGTCAGGAAGGCAAGAGAGTCACATGAAAAAGTCCCAGCCTTTCCGTTTCTGTATATTCACTTTGTTTATAGGAAAACATGAATTTCAGGGTAAAAGGAGAAAGCCAAAAAGGCTAAAAGTAGGCCATGATGTACAAAACAAGATAAACCACCTCAGTCCAATGAAGCCTGTTGAAAACTTGGAAACTGTCTCACAAAAAGAAGGCAAGTGAAGCCAAACTGTTGCTCTCAGAATCCCTGTACTTGGCATGCCTTTCCCTGTCTTGTCTCCCAATGGTTTTACATCTATAAGACTCGGTAATCAGTGCTTCCCTGCTTGAATATATCTTTATTTTTTCTCTTGAAAAAGACAGACAATATATTTTGAGTAAGTAAAGTCTAGAATTTTAACTCCATTCATCTGCTCTGGTTTTTAAACTAATGTATTTTGTCTGAGTATCATCTATGACTACGCTGCTAAATTGAGACAAATGACTCTAAGAGCCAACAGAAGGGTTGGAATTCTGGACCTTCTTTATCTGTATCTTGCATCTCTACAGACTTCATCTGAAAATGTGGTAAGAGCTAATTTAAGTGTATGTGAAACACTACGTTATGTACAATTTATACAATTTTAGTTGCAATTATCTAATTATTATTACATCAAAAGCATTTGTTGGGTTTTTTTGGGGTTTAGATCCGATAACGTATCATTTATGTGATCTTGTGTTTGTATAAATGTTAAACAGGTTTTAATTTTAATGGAATAAAAATGTTTCTAATATGAACCTTCTAAACCTCCCAAAAATGTAAAACATAGACTGTATTTGCTTTACCCACTAGAATTATTTTGTCATAGGAAAATAAGCATGAATGCTCAGTTTTAAGTCTCAAAATAATAAGTCAAACCGTAACAGCTGGACCTGCCCTTCCTTAGTCCACCACTCTGGCAAAAAGCACCTTTTTCTCCTTCACCTGAACTT
The DNA here is from genome assembly GCA_013396775.1 of Cephalopterus ornatus. NCBI lineage: Eukaryota > Metazoa > Chordata > Aves > Passeriformes > Cotingidae > Cephalopterus > Cephalopterus ornatus. Next base: position 463,685 of record VZRE01015336.1, read on the forward strand.
TGGCAGCTTGGGATTTCAAACACTAAAACCTTCCCAAGAATGTAATGCTCTTTCATCCTCCCCTGTGCTGACATGGGAATTCACACTTTCCAGACCGGCAGGGGTAGATGCGAATGACCCCAGGGACCAGGTGTCTGGTGTGGTGGGGTGATGTGTCTGAAAAACACCCACTGCAGCATGAGGACCAGAGGCAAATGAAGCCTTTGACCTCGTGCACAGCCAGTCCTTTCTCCAGTAGCCTGTTGCTGGTTTTCCAGACCACCCAAGGACACCTGCAGAGTAACTGCAGCTCCTCTCCTGCTCTTCCTCTCTCTCCCAGGGATGAAGGCTGCTCTCCTGCCGACCTCCCAAACTACGGCAGGTGAGCAGAGATGCTTCAAAGTCCTCTGCAATTATTGTGACTGCATTATACAAAACTGCTACAGTGCAGGAAAGCAAGTTTGGCCTCTCAAGTCCATTATGCTTTGACTTTGGAAGAGCTGCCAGCAGTCAGCATTTGCAAGCAATTAATATAAAGCACTGCGAGGTTCGAGATACCATTACTCTTCCTTCATTAGCCTTTATACTTGCCTCTGACAAGTCTGTGGTTGGCAAAATCTGACTTTTAAGAACTTCTACAGTCTGCAATTTTACCTTCTAGTATGTTGAAATCTCCAAAGTGCATATTGAAAAGACAATACATCAATAACAAGGAGCACGCTAGGATCCTGAAAGGATTACTGAGTGAGCATGGAGGGGCTCACACACAGGCTGCATGGCAAAACCTGACACATGCAATTAGGACAGTCCTGGAATATATGCTGATAGGACACACAAAAATGCCATCTCTCAGAGAGATGGATCGTTCTGAAGAGAGTAGATGAAACCTTTAAAGGTAAAAACTCAAATAAAGATGCATCGACTAGTATTTCCCATATATATATTATATATATATATTCCTTTATAGAGAGTAGAGATTCACTTACATGATTCCATCATTAGTGACATAGAAAAATGTCTTTGCAAAGAAAAGCAGGAAAAGCAGGAAAGCATGGAGAACAAACATTACTCATCCCCATCCCAAGCAGTGGCTGCAACAGATAAAATCAGCAAAAGATGTCAACATTTCATGCCATGTTCAGCCAAAGCTTGTAATTCTGGGAGTGTTATACTTGCTATGTTCTTGTTAACCTTCTAGAACTAGTATGTCACGATTAATTATTAATGAAAATTGGTTGAAATATGTCCTTTGGGGAGTTCATATACTCTGAAAACTTTATTCCAATCAGCACATTCCTTCTTTGAAGTACATGGTTATTTATGATAAGAATTCATGGCACAATTTATAGGTCACCTTGCAAATGGATATAGTAGATTTCATTAGTTTATTTTTATTAACTAATGAAGGCATAGGTTCCAACATATAACACAAGTGGCACTGCACCAGTGGTCAGTCATTATTCATCAAGTCCCATGTCTCACAAGGTGCTGCGGATCCACAAGGAAAACAAACATAAAAAAGCTAGTTTAGGAATTGCATTTATTCCCCAGTCTTTAACTTAAAGGAAGTTCTCTCTCCAAAGGAAAGCACAATACTCAAAGATTTCCAAATCAGAAGAATTTGAAGTCTTATTTATTCTTTGAACCACCAAGTAAAAGGCACCAAGGCTGCAAGGGCTGACGCTGTGCACAGGGATGCAGAATGGAATATCAGGCATAAAGGGTGAGGAGGAGTGAGAGAGATGCTGCTTATTTGACTGACATCAGGGGTGACAGTGATGTGTGACCTTGAAATAATGTTCAGAAAGCTCAAATTGCTGAAAGAGCAAAGCACAGCCTCTAAATGTTACAGTGAGTCTCTGTGCTGCTTCAGAAAACAGTTATTGACAGACAAGAGCATTTTTACATGCAAAATTACTCCCTCCTGTTCTTCCTCAAAGACTTGATGAGAATCTGTGCTACTGCTTGAAACTTACCTACATCCACCCTGCTCCTTTCTGACACCATAGCCAGTTCCGTCCCACGTTTTTCCCTGCAACAAGCTTTTCCCTGTAAACATGGCTTTATTTACTTTTTTTTTTTTAAATTAACCCAGAGATGGTCTAGCGGTGTTTATCATTACCAAGTGACAGCTTACCATAATTCTTCATTACCTTTTCGAAAGGTGCTTAAGTGCTTTACAAATTTTGCAAACAGGGATCACATCTCTGGAATAGGGCGCCCACCGTGAGCTGCTTGGCAGCCTCTTAACTGGCACAGCAACACCACACAAGGCTGTCAACAACAACAACAACTGCCTGAGCACATTCCTGATGGCTTTATGCAGGGAGAACAACAGTAGGAGTTATTTTTGGATTACCTCTGCAAATATATTTGTGTTATTATGTTCTCCTTTGAGGCGCAGATAGATTATGATCAAAGACAGTGTTGGATGATTTCTGCCTTTATCCAGGTTTCCATTTCATCACTTATAATAGAGTCCTTCATTTGTCCACAGTTGAACAGAGTTTTGTTGAATCACACTAAGGCTGATCAAACCTAGTCTGAAGAGAAGTATTATGGATAATAGATCACTGCCTCCTTCCCCATCCCTGAAGAACTTGATGTTTGAGATAAGAGATTCTCCTCATCTCATCTTAATAATACTTAGCACTTTACAAGCCCTGCTTCAAAGCGTTATACAGGCATGAATTGTCACAAAGCCCCAGTGAGATAGCAAGGTATTATCTTCTGTAAAAGATTTAAAAAAAAAATAAAATAACCCAGACCCAGTGAGCTTTAGTGGCATCTCATGATGGACAGAAACTCCAGGTCAGAGTTGGAATTAGATCGCAGTGGTTCTTTGCTTTATCTTTAATCTCTAAATATAATTTTACCCCATCTGCCTTCTCTGGATATTATGTATTTATAGAAGTATTGTCTCCTCCTCCCTCTACCGAGATTCTTCATTTTCAACATTACTAGCACGATAATTACACAAAATTGAACTATTAGCATCAATTTCTATACAAATCTATAAACTGTGAAGCATATCCTCAGTGTCACATTGTCTAGAAGAGAAAAAGGGCATGATTTAATTGAATATGACTTTTCTTCTTTATCTAATTCATTTTGTAACAACCTCATGGCACTGACAATATTTCTTCCCTCTAATAGGTGGATAAAGTGCTGATTCCTCTGATCCCATCCCTGTTGTGCTCTCCTCTTACAGCAGCAACTTCGTGTACTACCGAGATTACCAGTTAAACCAGAAAGGCAGTTCCCAGGGACCAGCAGCTGCCCAGAGGAGCTCCAGGCTCTCACTTCCACACCTGGCCCAGTTGGCAGCATCTTGCATCTGGTGCCCTGCCTTGGCCACCAAATTTATTGGCAGTAGGGAAGACAGCAACAGGATGGCACAATTCCCCAGCCATCTGCCTACGGTGCTGATTTCCTTAACCTTGTATATGCAAAATAGTGTAATAAATTTTGAAATAAGACTTCGAGAAGGCTCAGGGGATCCTTTATGATGACAGGATGATTCTATTATGAACAAACACGACCAGCCATGTCTCACATATCTCTGTGTACCTGCACCCTGTTATTTTAACTTTCAGTTTATTATCTAAGTATCTTCCTGTAAACTTTTGTTGTTGTTGTTGTTGTTGTGTAACCCTGCTCTGTGCACTCAGAGCCGCAGCTGTAAAATAAACACATCAGTTTGGGAGCTGTAACCACATCATATACAGAGAGCAGCCTTCTTGGGGAGTCAGGAAACTTGAAAGTAATTTTTGCTTTCCCCACTGATCTGACCCTATTACTTCAGCAGATGAGAAAGCAAGTGAAGTGAATTCTCCTGCACGGTGAGACTCTTGTTTCAAGCCAAGGTAAGGGGGGAGGCCCTGCCCCGAATGCCTCCAACTCATCAGTGCCAGAGCCCGCTCACCACAGGCTCTGCAGCATCCCTGGAGGTGTCACAGCACCGTTGTACTCCTGGCTGTGCATTCTCAAGCTACCAGGTAGGTGCTTTCAGGTGAACCACCACCTCAGACAGTGAGATCATGGCAGGCAAGAAGCAGAGAGAGATGAGACAGAGGGAACAGCACACCAATACAGAGGGAGAGGGTTCTGGGTTTGTTTTTAACTCTGCCACTGATTTTGGCCTTGAAAAAAATCACTTAATCTTTGAGTGACTCCATCCTGTACCTCATACACACGTGAGTGGTCTGAGCTAGAAAATGACTCCTAACATTTGCCCACAACAGTCTGGGTTGGAGCTTCTTGGCACTACCTTAATGCTCATAATCAACAGCCTCTTCAGAGCACTGAACTGGAAAAGAGAAGAAGATGGAAGAAGTGGTCCCAGTCCCCCCCAGTGATTATCTCAGCCCTGTTTCTGTACTCCATGACACACACCCTGCTGGGGAACCACCCAAACCGGACAGCTCATTTTCTGAGAAGATTCTTCTAGCGTAACTGAAGGCAAAAAAAAAGAGCCTTCCATTCTTTTTACTATTGATTCAATATCTACTTTAGTCTAAACAGAAAAGACCATAAATCAGGGGCCAATCTCGTTTAAAGTCACCCTCTTTTTGTGGGTACAGTCTTGCTCACTGTGTCCTTTACAGAATTGCTGGTCTCAACTATCCTAATGAAAACATTTTGTTCTTTCCACCACACCGCACAGCCCCTAAATTAATTCTCGGCTGTAATTATATTTGTAAATTGTCTGAGCTAAGTTTGCAAACTGAACCTACCAAGAAGAGAGGAAAAAAACCCCACATCTGCAAGCCCAGGATTGTTCCATATGGGTTTTTCCTTGTTTCTTTCTTTTTTTTTTTTTTCCTTTTAGGTTTTCATTATCAAATTCAAAGCTACTGTTCAATGCTGCAGTACTTCACAGTTAATTGCAATTAATTAACCTTTGAGAAAACCTGTAAGTTGCTGTTATATGCTCCTTTTTTCCTGGTCTGCTTTTCTAATAAGGTTGTTTTGGGGAGATGTTAGGCTAAGGAAGGATTAAGAAATCATGGATACTAAGGCTGAATACTAATTCATTTGACGTTTCATCTGAATTTCCCAGCTCTTTCTGAAAGCATTTTACCTCCAGAAAGCACAATCACGAAGAAAAATAAAGGACATAATTTCTTTTTGTTGCTTTCTTTATCTTTCCATAACTCACATACCTTATGGGTTCACAGTATTTCTGTAACTGCTCTTTTCTAGTGAAAGAGCCTAATCAACAAATACAGACTTGATGGAAACCTGGCCAGGAGCAGAGACTGGAGAGAATTGGTGCCATTTACAGATAACAGAGTCCATGGGGAGAAATCCTGCTCAACGCAGAGCCCAAGAGCTCCTCTGAAAGTGGGACACGATGACCTTTCACCGCATCTGTGCTAGTCTGTACCCGGCTGCTCTTCAGCAGGGCTGCTCCAGATCCCCAAAACCAACACTCTTCCAAAAATCTGCTGTCCTGATGATCTCCCCCAGGCTCACCTGTGTGCACAGCCCTATTACAGGGCTCCCACCCCAGGCACACTCGGAGTGAAAACACATCAAGGGTGAGGCAGGCAGAGCCCCTCATGGCACGGAGGAGAAGCGTGATTAATCCCATAACGGGTGCTCTCCTACAAACCCTAATCATGACTGGCATTAGCTGGCATCATTACTTACTTCTGCTGCCTATGATATTCCTCCGGGGAAAAGAGTTTCTCATTCTTTCCTCTAAAGTCTCAAACCTGCACGTGTGGTCCCTGCCAGTGGCCACACATGTCAAAAGGTGCACAGCATTTTCCATGGTACTGCAGGGAACTATATGGTATTTCAAGACTCCAGTATTCCCAAGCATCCTTTGCACTGGTCTGTCAACAGAATAAGCTTAGGAAAACAATTTCATCAGAACAGGGGACATTGGAAAACGATCAGTTTTCTAAGATTGCAAGTGGGAACACTTCTCGTTTGTCTTTCTGAAAGAGATCCTGGCTTGCTGCAGAACATCAAGAGCCTAAGTGCTCCCAGACATGTTTTTATGTAAATCAGACTTCATGCATTATGTGAAGACACATTTTGGAATGTAATTTATTAGTGGGTCATCTTTTCCTTAAAGTTGAGATTCTATTTCATGGAAGACTGGCTTTTGTCAAAACCTTTCTGTGTATCTCAACTTCCACTACTGTTTTACCTCCCTAATATGAATGGAAGGAGATGAAGGCTCATTAACAAGCACAAAGAAATTACAGGAGACAATGCTATCAAGTTTTAAATTCACCAGCCATTTCATCTAACCTTTTCAATTATGGTAGCCTGCAAAGGATGCTTCAAACCCCAGGGGAAAACAGTTGCTAGGCACTTACAGATGCACAAAGGAGAAGGAATCCTTTACCCATGATTGCTGGCATGAGGATTATCCATCATCACAGCTCTGCCTGTCCATGGCATCTCCATGGGGCTTGCGAAAGGTTTTGAAGTGATAGGACGAGGGCCACAAATGGTACCCCAATGACCTCCTAAGCCATGAGGGAAACATCCCACAGCTCAGCCATGCTCCCTGCTTTGGAGACATCATTGCACAACGTAGGGTACCAGAAATAAACTACAGAAATAACCTAAATGGGAAAGAAGTTGCTAAAATCTCATAGAGCTGAAGAATTGGAGATAAAAAGAATCATAGAATAGTTTGGACTGGAAGGGACCGTAAAGATCATTTCATTCCAACCTCCTACCATGGGCAGTGACACCTTTCATTAGACCAGGTTGCTCCAAGCCCTGTCCAACCTGGCCTTGATTACACACTTCCAAGGGTGGGACATCCCCAGCTTCTCTGGAAAACCTTTGCTGGTGCTTCACCACGTTTACAGTGAAGAACTTTTTCCAGCTGAGGGCGCATGAACAGCGTTCCTCTCTGAAAGTGAAGGGCACTGGCATAGAGAAAGACAGACAAAAGGTGGCTGTAATTTTTATCACAGCTGGCATGACCTTGTCAATGTATTTGCACTGCAGCAACAATTAAAAGCTCTGGTTTGGGATTAGGATTGGAATAGGCTAAGTGCTGTACTAACAGCGATCCCAGACACATGATCCCCACAACAACAATTTCATAACCAAAGCATAAGGTGAGGCAGAGACAACAGATGGGTAAAACAAAAGGTTAAAGATGCACACCGTGACAGTGAAAGGATGATGATCAGTGCCACAGCCAGCACCTACAGGATGCAAATGCATGGCTGTTATTCAGGATGCTGTAAATACCCCACCAGAGACAAGTGGGAGGAAAGGACCTGAGTGTGAATCTCTAATTGTGGCAGGAGCTGTACAGAGCATCTGAGAAAAAAAGTGGAGAATTGCTTTAAGAAATATTGAGCCGTGAGGACAATGATATATAACCAAAGACATAGGAGGTGGCAAAAGGGAGACAATAACAGCACATGGGTAGTAGGAGAACCCCTTAAAGATGAATAGTTGGTATTTTGTGACCCCATTTTCCTCTGCTGTCAATGTGTCTTGTTCCAGGCACACCAGCCCCCACTGATGTCTTTCATCCTGGAGTTTTTCGGTGGAAAATGCACCCTTCTTTCAATATTCAGGAGAAAGTTATCACTAATAATAGAAAAGAAAACCTAACTGCTCTAGTATATTGGTTGTCATTCTTTGAGACTCACATAACACCTGACTAAAAATCCATCTAATAGCAGTGTATTTTAGTCCAAAGGAGACTATAGTGCCATATAATCAGTGTAACTGTGCTTAGAACTCAGTCTATCAATATGGGCTTTCAAAAAAGTGTTTCCAAGGGCTGCTTTCAGCCTGAAGGCTTTGGCACTTAACACATAGATGCTTTTCTGTAGAATTTTTCCAATTGTAGCTCCACAAAGCAGCCTTCAGATGTACAAAGCACAAGATCATCCACATGGATCTGTGGGAAGCTGATTCCAGCTTACCTTTTGCAAGGGACTGCATTTATGACCTGGGGCAGAAAATCCACATTCTACTGTTTTTAAATAAATGACGTCATCTTTACCTGTAATAGCCATTCTTTTATCCTGCACACATCAAAATGTCACAAATAAAGCAGAAAACAGAACCACCCACCAAGTGAATCATGTGGGGTGGCCATTGGGGCCAGTTTGGAAGAAGCTGGTTTCTATGTCTCACATATCTCACCTTCAGATATGTGTTTACAGGGGACTTCGTAAGTGCCTTTGCTCAACCAACACCTAATCCCCTGCATGTTTCTCTTACGCCCTTCTACCCTGCATTTATAACAAATGGGATGACATCTGATGTCTTCAAAGGCCCAGTTTTCTGCATATTACAGAAAAGCAGGTACCCCTGTACAAGTAACTTCTCACAAACCATGGGGAAGTGCAACACGTGGTATGATGAAAGGTAGGAAACCATACTGGTATCCACAGATACCCACAGCCTCTCCAGCAGCATGTCAGTAAGAGCACAAGGCACATCCCAGAGCAGAACTGCTCCACCAACACCTGGGTGATGGCAGAGCAAACACTTTCCTTTCTTAAAAATCCACCAGTTCTTTTCAGGTGTGATTCCACTGAGGTGTGCATTCCCAAGTTTGTTTGATTATTGTTATTGTTAGTATTGATTCTTATTATTCACACTTCTGAAATGTCGGGTTTGGGGATTTTTAAGGCATGTACTGCATGATTAACTTTATCAAAACAGAAATCTGCTGTTGTAGAAAGCACCTTCTCTTGTATCTTCTCTTCAGCTAATGAATTGTGAATAAGGGGTGGATTTCATAATCAAGGGTGGTTTCAATTTCTTCAGAACACCTACTACAAACGAATTGCAGTCAAGTGGCTGCATTTGGATCATTTAAGACAAGAGCTGAAGCTTACTGAAATTAGCGATCATCCTTCTACTGACTCTGGGCACAGCAGAGAGGATGGGGGAAGGACCCAGAAGTAGCCTCGTACTGTAATGGTGGTGTCCAAGCCAGGGAGAGGCAACCCTGACTTGATGTTGAAAATGTCTCTGCTCCCAGCAGCTGACAGTCCAGGAGCACAATCTCCTGTGGCCTCTCACTGGTATAGTACTGTATTGATTCTAATTGGTCCAATATGAAATGTTACGGGCTTGCAGTTTATTTCTGGCAAAGCAGCATTTAGCTTTTGAAAACACGGATATAATTTCACGCATCCTTTCTATCTGTAAGAATGAGAATACCCCGGAGAGTTTCATTTAGTGCCCATCTCTAACAGAGAAAAAGAATAATCTTATTCAGTTTATTCCTCATTCAGCAGGAAAATGCCATGTTTCTGCACCCCCTACTCATCCTGTATCTGTACCTTTCTGTACCTGTACTCAGCCACACACTATCACCAGCCTGTGGGTGGCCTCATGGTTGTCCACAGCCAGGTTCCCTTCCTTACATCCCATGCTCCAACGTGCCCCCCCCGCCCAGTGCACAGGGGCAGACGATCCATTACACTTCCCTGTCCCAGAGGGGGATCCAACACTCTCTGTTCATCCCAGAGGTCGCTCCTCCAATCCCTCCTCTCAGCCAGAAGGGAGCCCTGAGAAGATGAACAGCCAGAGGTTAAAGCACAGGGCTGGGAGTCTGAAGACACTTATATAGAGACCTGCCACGTGTCTTGGGAGAGTGTCATGAATTTTGCACCTCTGCAGAGCGCTGCTGCAGAAACTGATAAAATGCCTCATATTTGCTCTGAGAGCCACTGGCCACAACACACTTGACTTCAGCACAAGGAGCACTGAGGTCCAGGTGAACAGACCAGGAGTTACCACCTCAGCTCTCCCACTAACTGCCTATAACATTTCTCTGCTCTTTCTAATTCTTCATAACCAAGGTCCCCAGCCCCTGCCAGGGCACAAATAACTGTAATTTACCAAATGTGCAGCTGCAGGGATGGAAGGTCGGGCAGGTCATGGCAGGCAGACCTGGGAACAGAGCCCACACCGATGCTGGACAGACTCACCCCTTACCCACTTGATCTTTCAGGAGCAGGCAGAAAATACTAAGATCACTGACTGGCCGTGGAGCTGGCTGGCAGGTCACCTAATCACCACCAAATGAGGTCACGGAAGGAGATTCATGAGTGCCTTTTTTTGCATTTCTGACATTACGCACTGTACTCGACATATGAGATTTTAAGACTGATTCACAAATATTTATGCAACCTGGAACAACATAAACAATGTTTCCTTGCACTGGGAGAAAATCCCAGAGGACAAAAGGACTACAGCAAATGCTGTCTAATCACCCAATTAGCAAAAAAATGCATTTAAATTAATTTGATGAACCAGGCAAGGCATAAAACGGAGAATGAGCTGCAAAATGAGCAACACAGAGGTGAAACTGGAAGTTTTTGTATCTTAGCACATGCTAAAGAACTTGTCCTATGCCGCAGTTGATGAAATTAAGGAGGACAGCACAGGAGTTGTTATTCTGTTTATAGCAAGTCTAAGCCTGCTTAGGGTGGCTTTAGAGCAGCCACAATTCTACATAAAAATTGCATCTCTACAGTGAAGACACCACTCTTTTGAACAGCCAGCAATAAATCTAGTTAGACAAGTCAGGGTTCTCAGAAGTTTTTGCATATTTGAATGCAAAGACTCGAGTCCACCCCGAGCAATTAGGCAGTAAACAGGCATTGCAATCAAATGGGTAGTTCCTGACTCTGATAAGAAGTAAGTTTTTAAAATTAACTGGCGAGTACACTCTCTCATTTGCAGAATTTGGTAACAGACAACTCTTGAAGGTAAGCTTAAAGCAGAGACAGGACCTCCACATGAAGCAGTGCAGAAAACTGTGAGCCATTCTACATACCTTGGTTTGCAAAAATACAGCCAAGTCCTGGGAGGATGATTAAGGAGGAGGAAATTAAAAAGAGCTTGGTCTGTTTACCCTAGCAAAATGAAGTCTGTGAGGGGATACAATTATTCTTTATAGGTACATTTGGAAGTAAACAGCAGGGAGGGAGAAGAATTATTTAACTTTGAAGGCTGATACTCATATAAGACCGAGGGGCTATAAATTGTTCATGAATAAATTTAGACTGGAATTTAGGAGATTTCTGACAATTTGCAGACCGCCCAAAGAAGGTGGTATAGGCAAATTGATTTGAAAGGAAGCTTGATACATCCCTGGAAAAAATAAAATACAGCAGAGATGATCTTGGAGGCACAAATAAGAGTTTTTGATAGAGGATTCAGGAGTTTGATTTGCTGTCATTGTTCAGATTTGGCTAAAGCAGACTGGAAAGCCTTGTGTGACCCTTTACATGGAAGTCCCTGAGAGTTTGATCTTCTTGACCACACAAGACAGCTGGACTGAGCATCAAGTGCTCAAGATCACAAAATAGTTTTCAAGGTGAAATGCTGTTTCTGGGACAAAAGTGGAAGGTTAGTTTTGGAAGTCGTTCTTTGCTGGGATTTAGTAACTGTACCTTCTATCTTTGAAATACATGTTTTCCTCTACTGCGTAAGAAATTTTCCTGGTTTTAGTGATAAATAGAAGCAAACTGGACAGTTGTGTAGTGGCCATTTGTGGAACAGGAGTAGATTTTTTTGTGTGTGTGGTTGCATGCACGTTTTCCACAAACTTTTTAATTAATATATAGAGGCAAATAATAGTGGTGAATGTTACATTTGTCCCCAACATACTGTAGGATCTAAAAGCTCATTTACTTTGATCCTGTGCTTTGTTCCGTCCTCATTTATAGATACAAATTATATATGAAAACTAATTTTTCTTCTACAAAAACGTGTGCATGTAGGATGATCACTATAAGTACTTCTAAGCAACCCCATGTTTTAAATTAACTGGCAAGGCCCTTTAAAGGCTTGGGTGTAAAGGCTTTTGTGTGTCAGACAACCACTAAGGTTTTTCCAAAGACTGTCCACAACACAGTACATTATTTATTACAAAATATAAAATTTACATTAAAAAGGGATACATTTGCAAAAAATACATTTTTTTTTTGCAAGCTCAGTATGGTTTTTGATGTCATGATCTACACATTTGTTCAAACATATACTTCTTCCTAATGTTCCCTTATCCTTTCTAAACCCAGAACGTTTCACCAAAACATCTTTAAATATTCTTGCAAACCCCTGCACTAAACCTGTTTTCTTTTCCAACGTGTCTCAAAACGGGCCATTGCCACAGTGAGGATTTTAGTGCAATCCATCAATCTCACTACATTATGAACATCAGCAATGACAGAAAAACCTTCCTGGAATTTTTCTTGCTTATTTGGAGAGGGGAATTGATGAATATCATGATATGTCTGAGCACAGTGTTCAGGAATTGATTAAGGCAACTAGACAAGGCTGACTCAGGTATGTGATACCCCCTGCTAACCTCCGGAAGGGCTCAAGGACTGATGCTCAGCTGGTGGAAATTCTGGTACCAATGCTGAAATTAATGGGTTATTTTAATTTTTATGACACCAGATCCCTCCATGATTAACCCTGAACGGAGAAAAAAACAACAAAACAAAGCTTAGCAAGAGAGAGAGTGACATTGACTTCGTTCTGTTCTCTCCTCCAGCAAAAATGTGGGTCACATGGGCCTGAAGGAGCCTCCTACACGAGCGTGTGTGCTGGATGTAACACCCATCCGTCTTCCCAGGCTTACACAGCCATCCTTCAGAAACCTTGTTCTTGCATTTCTCCCCTCTTTTATTCCTTCAGCTTATTTAGAAAGCACGGAGGCACATAATGATGGAGATAACTCTCCTGAACCCTCGGCAGCACGTTCGGCAGATATCAATGTCAGCCTGTGTGTGTTCAAGGACTGCGGCACAGAGACTGAGTAATGTGTCTGGTGGCATGATCTAAATATAAAATTATCTATCCACCTAAAAAGTGTTCACACCTCAATGGCAGAATCTGACTTCTGCACCTATTAGCATATGATAAGATTATATGACACGACTTAGAAATGTAGGCATGGCTGCAAGTTTTATTTGCAGGTGACTGGTAAATACACAGACTTCTAATATTTTTAGCACTGTAGCCTAGAAATTTAGAATGGAGTAGAAGGAAAAAAAAAAAAAAGGCATGGTTCTAACTTCTGTTTCAAATGAGGTATAAGTGGATGTTGGTCTCTCATTTGGGATACAGAAGAAAAAAATTCAACATAATTTACTACCTGCTATAGAAGGAGAAGCAAACTAAATGCAGCAGCAACACCATTAAAACTGCAACATTTTGCAAGACCTTATCATTACAGAAAGTGCATCCCTTTCAAGTGCCAGCCCTCCAGCACTCCAGGTCCTTATATCACGTTGTTATTACTAACCTCTGATCCTCCTGGATTCAGCAACACAATAAAGAAAGCCAATTAAGTAACAACGGATCCACAGATTTTTTTTCCTGCCATCGTGGTAATGACGGGACATCATACCATCACTGTCTAAATATGCACGATGAGGAGCCTCATCTCCTTGGCTCTGTGTCCTTAATGGAAAGCAGAGATACTCCTCCAAAGGACAGTCACCCCAAATTCTCTAGAGGCAATGACAGGGAGGTGGAAAACAAAAGCATTTTTCTGCCTCCCTGAATAGGAGCAGACACAGCAGGTTCTATTTTTTTTACCCAATTCTACTGCATCTTTTTAGTTTCATAAATATTAAATACCTCATAAGCCAAAAGGTAGGAGTTGAGACTCATTTACTTTAAAATAGCCACTTAAATAGTTTTTCTCATTCTACATAGTTATTAATTACTCTCTTGTGATTATCAAGCTTACAGAAAGCCCTAGGTATAGAATCACAGAATCATGGATTGGTTTGAGTTGGGATGGACCTTAAATATCATCTTGTTCCAACCCCCTGCCATGGGCAGGGACACCTCTGACTAAACTGGATTGCTCCAAGCCCTGGACTTGAGCACTTCCAGGGGTGGGGCAGCCACATCTTCTCTGGGAAACCTGTGCCAGTGCCTCACTGAATTTCTTCTTAATATCTTAATATCTAATCTAAATCTCTTTCTGTTTAAAACCATTCCCACTTGTCCTGTCACTACATGTTCTTGTAAAGCAGTAGGATGCGTGGCCTTTCCACAGCCCTTAAGTTCAAGATCTCCCTGCTAATGGGAGGGAGATAAACCCACAAAGCTCTGGCCAGGACAGTCACTGCCAGGGCACAGCGGCTCATTGACATTCCTATGGATGTTGAAGGAAAATTGGAAAACAGGTGCAGAAAAAAAGTAAAGTACAAACACTGACTTTTTAAATTGTCATCCTTTATTTACAAGTAACACCCTGGATGGAAACACAGTCATATTTTCCAAAGCTGGGAAATGAACCTCTGGCATCGGAATGCAAGGCCCTCATTGTGCTTTTATCCTTAAAGTACATCCCCACACATCATGCAGGCATCATGTCTATCATGTCACTAGCTGTGAAAACACCTACTCAGAGCAAGCACATTTCACTGCATTTTGAGAGATGAACAGGTAGAAAACAGCAGCTAAATTCCTAAAGCAGGATCAGGATTTATCCATACGATACAGTTCACATTAATGAGAGTTACACAGCTAATGGCTGCAAACTGCTGATGGCATTTAATACAGAGTGTTCAGAGAATAACTGGAAAAAAACCTAATTGAATTGAACAGGAAAATGACTGGTTAAATGTAGTTACTGTACAGAAAAAATATCTGCCTTTGTATAATGGGTTCTTTTTTTGCAGATGTAAGAGCAGGGGCCTAAATGGTGCCTCCTCCACAAAACTGATAATTCATGATCTGATTTATTCAATGACAAAGAAAACATATCTCAGCATTTCTTTGCTGTGGCATGTACAGGAAGTTCTGGCTCTGGTCAGAAGGAAATGGCTCCATATTGGAGAGGGTACAGGAGCCAAACACAAGGACCCTCTGCAGCTACCCCCCCACACACACACACATCCCATAACCCACCATCACCCACCCATCAGGTACAGGCAAGATGCCATTCTGCTGGTGCTGGGTTTGCTGAGTTCAAGAAGGAGGGGAACAACTGTGCAATAACTGAACTGAACAGTGAAACACCGTGTGCTGGTTCCTACTGAATTGCTATTTAAAGAAGCCGTTTCAGGCTATAAAATCTGAGGGAGGTTTGATTGGAATCACAGAATGGTTTGGGTTGGAAGGGATCTTAAATATCATCTCATTCTGATCCCTTGACATGGGCAGGGACGCCTTCCACTAGATCAGGTGGCTCGAATCTGGCCTTGAACACTTGCAGGGATGGGGCAGCCACAGCTTCTCTGGCAACCTGTGCCAGGGCCTCACCACCCTCAAAGGCGAGAATTTTTTCCTAATATCCAGTCTAACTCTGCCCTCTGTCCAGTTTAAATCGATTCCCCCTTGTCCTGTCACTCCAGGCCCTTGTCCAAAGTCCCTCTTCAGCTCTCTTGGAGCCCCTTTAGGCACTGAAAGGGGCTTTGAGGTCTCCCCACATCCAGATCCTTCTCTTTTCCAGGGTGAACTTCACCTCCCTGAGCCTGTCTCCATAGCAGAGGGGCTCCAGCCCTCTGAGCATCTCCATGGCCTCCACTGGACACGCTTCAACAGCTCCACATCCTTATATTGATGGCCCCAGAGCTGGAGGCAGCACTGCAGGTGGGGTCCCGTGAGAGCAGAATAGAGTTATCATCCAAACATAACTACTCAGCAGCAGGTAATCCGTGCTCAGAATTTGGATCCTCTCACAGGACACTAGCTCTCAGGAGACAGTCTCTTGAAAAAAATGCTGGCTATTCAAATCCCAGGGATTAATCAGTGATTTCAATACTACAAACTCCCTTCCATCACTAAAATGTTTCTGTGACACACTGATAGAAACTGCGTGCTTTTCAGCTGACTATTAATATCATATCACAGACAAAAAGCATTAATCTAGAAATGGTTTCAAATGGGTAGGACTATAGGATCTGAACTAATGATTCATAAAATCATTTGCAGCTATTAGTCTACAAGGATAAGTGCTGCTAGTGCTTTTATTTCAGTGCTTGGTGTGGTACCATCAATTTAAAATCTATCTCGCATGCTGTGATGGATTTATGTATGCAGTGGAACCCAGAGCAGCCTTGTCAGGATTTTAAAATCTAGATTGCTATATACAATTACAGGTGTCACAATACGAAATAACAATCAAAGACACTTAAGAGGAAAGCTCCAAAAATTCCCATGCATGCCATGCAGGAAGGCAGTTGTTTAATATTCTTGTATCATCCTGAAATTATTTCACTTGATGGAAGTGATGTATTTTTACATAACTTGATCTAAGGTTACATCTCTCATGAAAATGATTTGCAGTCTTGAAATCCCCGAGGATGAGGAAAAGTAAGAGGGATATTTTTAATGGGCAGGTGTCATTCCTGTGAGCGTTCTACCAGCTGTCAATACAAAATCTGTCGGCTGGACTCTATCTTGCAAAAACATTTGAAAAGACCTTAGTTGGCAGATACTTTCATTCTTAACCTTTTTATTGACTAGCAGAAAGGAAGAAATATGCAGTGCTAGGCACAACTAGCAGCGATCATATTACGTAGGTGAACACAGTCACCGAGCGGAAAGGAATGAGATGGTTTAAGGACAAACCTCTCCTAGGATGTGCTGTGGTCCCTCCGGACAGAGGTTTGGTCTCCAAGAGCTCACAGCACACAGGAGCTTGTTTGCCCCCTCTCCCCAGTGCAACTTGACAGCAGCACTTCATTTCTATAAGCATAATAAATTAGATTAAATGGTTGAGGTGTTGGGAGACTTGTGAGCCCAAGGGATTGCCAACATGATGAAGACTTTATTTTTAAGTCACTAAATGACATCCAATCGAGTAATGAAGAAATCATAGTTGTCTGGGGACCACACGGGGCTGACAGACACGTTCAATCCATTTTCTGTAGGACAGATGTGTGAAACACAAGGCAACAATACAATATTCAGTTATTCGGGTCAAGGGCAACCTGTCCAGAAGAAGATTGAAGGGGCAGAAAAGGACAGGAATCATTTCAGCCATGGCCATCCAACAGCTCAGAGAATCACTTGTCTTACAGGAAGAGCACTTGATCCCCTTCTTACAAGTGCAAAGGACTCTCCCCAGGGTTTGGGGTTTTTTGGGCTGTTCCTATTCCCTGGCACTTCTTTACACTGAGTGTGCTGAAAAAATAATCTCCAGAGAAGACAGAGAGTGTATGTCTGGCAGTATGAAAACAGTAAATGTGCTTTCTGAGGACTTTAATTCAGCAATGTTTAAACTTAATTAAATTATTTGTATTGTACAATTAATTATGCTAAACTACCTAAGCCTTGAATGAATGTACTTCGCCTTTTAATCTAAACAAAACACGTGCATAGAAAACCAGCAACAGCAGAGCAGTCTGCAGCTGCTGCCAAGACCAGCAGAATTTGAGACTCACGTGACCTTTCAGGAGCAATGATGAAAAAACCCAAACAAATCGGGGAAAAAGAAACCCCAAAGTGCTAAGAAAGGAGAAAGTGCATATGACATTTTATCAGGATGTAAATATCTTGTCAGTCATCAGAAGAAGTAAATCATCTCTACCAGATCCTTTGAGCTGCCTAGAAAGTTCTTTCCACTGTCAGCGAAAGAAGTAGTAAAGAAAGCAAAACTCCCTTTGAGGTTCATCATCTTTGTCCCTTACAACTTGGAAACCCAAAAGTCAGAGCCACTGAGCTTCCTGCTTTAACTTGCTGGTTTGCTGGGACAGAGCCATCAGTGATTCAGAGTTTGTCTGGATTATAAAGAAAGACTCAGTGCTTACTTTGGGGCACACGAAATATTTGGAAAGTCTCCTTTTTTCTGAGTGGGAGGAATGAATCAGTATGTGCAGGTCTTCATCCGATTCGAAATTACAGAAGAGCTTTATACACATACAAACTTATTAGCCTTTTACAAGAGCAACTGTCATTTTTATTCCAATATTATGACTGTAACGCTGTGGCTGGTTACTGCTTCTGATATTTAATCACAGAGTACAACCCATAATTGTTCTATTTCTCGTGTGTCTCTGACCTCTGTCCTCCAGATGATAAACTATGCAACTGGTTTTCAAAATACATAAATGTGTGTAGATTTTCACATACACTTACCATAAATATCTTAAAATATTTTAAGAACTTGCATTAAGCAAGTTCTATTAAGACAAAAATATTGCAAGATTTTGAGCTATACATAAAGACATTCTTTCAAAAGTTTTAAGCCTATTGGTAAAGAAATAGAAATGTCATTTGCATATTGAACTGTCCATTTCTATATAGGCAATTAGAGAATTATATTAAAATGCCCTCTGGTTGCTCTAAAAGAAACACCAGTAGGTTTAATCCACAATGTTAAGGTCCAGTCAGATCTTTCATTTTCTTAGGCACACTTGGATCTTGCCACCAATACTGAATCAATGGTTGTGTAAAAAGCCTCTCTAACATCTCATTCACTTGATGGGTCCTTTGGGGCATAATACTGTTCCTTCTGCTATTATGGACCATTGCCTTCAAATACTGTAACATCTGGGGTACATGATTACCAGCTTCTTGGGCCAAATTACTTCCTGGTGTAACTTCACCAAATCTGATCAAATTATGCCAGGGTGAGTCTGACTCTTTGCCTTTCCACGTTTCTTCTCAAAAGTTACAGTGCTAATGGTAATATCCTTTACCTAATCTTTTTTTTTTTTTTTTTCTTTCTAAATAAATAAGCCAAGAAAATTTAAGAGGCCTGGAAAGAATCGTTCAAGTAAAACCCAAATTACTATTGTTTTTGTTCTTACAATTACTTGTATTTAATTCCCAGTTTTTTTATATGGAAGCAGTCATCATTCATTTTCTCTATCTCAGAACCTAAAGCAGAAAAAAATGAAGAAGTTTCATAGCAATTGGAACTTGATATTTCTTCAACTCTTTTGGAAAGAAGCCTAATACCCCAGCTGTGCTTTCAAGTGTGGATTCTTTGGGAGACAAAATGAAGCACAGAAATCCAGATGGGAAAGAAGAGGACAAGCTTCACGCATCCTTAGGGAGTCTTATACGACTCTTTAAAGAATACTTTGGGAAAAAAAAGGTTATATTTGGAACCATACAATAATTTAGGTTGTAAGGACCTCAGGAGGTCCAACCCCTGCCCCTACAAGGGCCAACTTCATGTTAGATCAGGTTGTAGAGCTTTGTCCCCACTGTTCCACCCCACCCTTGGGTCAGGACTACAGAGAGCCAACGTGCAGGAGAGATCCTAAATGGGGCTGTAATTGTCATTAATTGCAACTGCTGGCTCATCAAGAGGGGTATTTTCCACAGCTGGAAAAGAGGCAGAAAATGGAATTTATTGCAGAGCTGTGCCATGGCTGCAATGGGAACAGACCACAGTGAGGAGCAGGATAAAAGAAATACTGCCCGGGGTTGAGCAGAGCCTTGAGCAGTACATAGCCAGAGAAAATATGAGAGGCTGAAGAAGGCAGCATTTATTCAGAGGAGGAAGGAAAAATGAGAGAAATAAAGCACGGCGGACTGGAGAAATTTGTCAGAAATGGCAAAGAAGGATCACAGAGGAAGAAGAAAAACATGGATGTAATGGTGGGAAACAGATTCTCTGTCACACGGCGTGTGCTAATGACAAGTGTCTCATCAGTCCTGTTTTCCACCTATTTACAACATCAAAGAAGAAAAGAGGAAGGGGAAAACCCAGAACATAATTCATACGATTAATCTAAATATACATTAAATGTAGAGCAGAATATGCCAGACTTAAGTGATAGCACAGACAATCATAAATCTCCCCAACTCAAAGAGATCCAACCGGATCTTTTGAAGGTCTTTCTCATTTGTGTGGACATGTACAACCAAATGGATATCCTAGCCTTTGGATAGGAAGAGTGTGAAGGGGAGTAAATAGCAAGGTGGGAACTGGGTTGAGATGGGCCAGGACTTCGCACAGAAGGTACTGAGTTGCTGCCACCGGAACACCGCGAGTCAGAGAGGAGATTTCTGTCTGGAGATAAACTGTCTGGATTGCCACAGGCACTGAGAAACTGTCCCTTCTCCTGCTACCAAATGATTTTGAATGGAATTACAAAGGAGCAGCGCTGATGAAAAAATCAGACTGATAATCGATAAGACTGTTATGTAGTGAGCACATGAGAAAGGCTTATAAAATTCACCCATACTGCAGTTTATTGCACCGTAAATTGCCATAATGACTTCTTCCCAAATAAATACATACTAAACATTTTAAAACACGCCATATTTGAGAACTACATTTTTCCAGCAAATATCTCCCACCTTATTTCCACTAGACACAATTTGTAGTGTCCATTATTGTTGTCAGATTCAGGGGTCTCTCTTCCGGCTACTGTGATATTTTAAGTGTTACTGACATAAATGATGGTTTCTCACAATCACTGACAAGACACCATCTCCTTGTTGTTTCATAAGACTGTCATACTATTCTATAAATTATTTGATGCTGTCAGGTACCTTCATAGAGGACTAATAATTATTGCACCCTTGTAATGATGGATAAAAGTGAGCTATGATTGATTAGGAATTACAGAGCTATTGATTAAATCAGGCTACTGAAATCCCATGTTTGTTTTTTTTTTTCATGGTATGCAGAAAATAATTTATCAGTCACACAATCTTGTCTTTTTAATACCTGCAGCATAATTTAGCTTTCATTCTTAGCAGGAATCTTCAAGAGCAGTTTATGACCTTGGCTAGCTATAGCTAGAAATAAAACCTATTAATAAATTCTTAGAATTTACATACTTTTTTCTAAAAATAGAACATATGCTATATAATATGCAGATAATATATGCTGAAAAAGATTAAGTAACTTGGGGAGAATAAAGGAGAATAAATGAGAAGATACTTTCTTTTTTTAATAAAAAAATGGAAAAATTAGCTTCTTAAAGATATGGGACGTAGAACAGAGATTCATAACTTCTCATGGCTTTTTTTAACTGATGCTTCCATTAATAAGGCATATGGAAAGGCACAAGGACACAGAACTGGTCTGCTGAAAATGCAGAAGTCTTCTAAGCAGCAACATCACTTCCACTTGCTTCTGTGGATACTCCTGATTTTTCTTGACTACTCTGAAATGATCATACCTTTAATAACATTTTTTAAATGTGATTTCTTTGGCAGCAAGTAAGAGTTAACAAAATATTTTTTTTTTATAAAAGCATTATGCATTTCCTTAAAGTACAAAACCTTTTCATGACAAGCAGTTCGTTGTACTCTTGGCAAGGTTATCCATGATTGCCTTTTTAGTTTTGGCTATTACAGAGGCTAATGGCATACTAAAAATCTTCTTTCATGTACAAATTAATTGTGTCCTTTTGCAATTCATATTAGCCTGCCTTACTTTTCATTCCGAGGCTTTTAAAAGGTTTATACGGAACCAATGGATGTTCTCCTTTATTGTGCACACTACTTCAATTACCCACTTTCCACAAGTTGAAAGCAAAAAGACTCTAAATGTTGGATACAGCCCGTTGTCAACATGCGGTAATTTGGCAGAAACATTAAGAAAAAAAAAAAATCTCTTCAAAATAAAAAAAAAAAATAAATTTAAACTCTCAGAAAGCTTTGGAGATTAGTGGCAAATTATTTTTAGATTTAGCAACTACAAAGAAGCGTGTGCTCCTTCATGAGGGAACAAGGTGTTAGCAATTTGCAAAGGTCTGAATTTCACTCCTGTTTCTGAGGAAAAAATATATTATCTGCTCTTCCCTTGTCATCAGTGGAAGTTCAGCTTTCTCCTTTCTGCACACCAGCTCTTTGCAAAAGGGAGAAAGATTTTCTTTCGCATGTTAAAAGCCTTCTCAACACACTGTTGGGTGCAAACATTGTGTTGGGTGCACCACGAGGAGCCGGGGGATGTGACGGACACCTCGAGCTCCTATCGCCCCATTTGGGCTTGGGGTACAGAGACATTTGTTATGAGCTTGAGATTCCTGGAAGAGCTGATGGTATTCCATCAGCAAGCAAGCAGCAAATGGGGGGGATGTGTGAAACAGGAAAAGGAACAAGTTTGCCAGCACAAGCCATTCTGAAATGTTGATGATACACCTCAACTTACCCCGTCTAAAACACCTGCAGGCACATGGAATCTTAAACCCATCCTCAGGCTCGGTGTCTTTGCAGGTTCATCTCTGTCACTGCCAGGCATTAGCTTGTTATCAGAGTGAAATCAGCCTTTAATTTATGCTGGTCACTGAGATACTGCATCTTGTAAACACTGCCAGAAAAGCTAATGAGAAAAAAAACTAAAAAGGCATTTATTCTCCTTGGATGCAAAACACAAATTCTTCAGGCATATACTAACTACAGTCTATGCAGTAAAAGTAAAATAAAATACAGTAAAAGAAAATTCAGTCTTTTTTTTTCCCCTTTTATTCCTAAATAATACCCTCTATGCTATAAAGGATATTATTAATTTTTCAGCAATTGGTTAAAACTTTTTCACATGTTCCATAACACCAGGCAGATTAAGTTACAGAGATGGAGAGAGCTGCCTTCCATGCAGCCACTATTGCTGCAGATGCATCAGCAGGAAATTTGGGAAATTAGATTCATATGGGTAGAAGGAGGCACTGCCTATCAACCCTGGCAATTATGTGTCAGGGTATGAGATCCTGAGTAATAGATATGTGTGACTCAAGTACTGCTACATTATTATCAGCTAGCACTGGGTTGTCTCATTTTCTATACCCTGGAAATTAAAAAGAAAAAAAAAAGTAATCAAAATGTACGCACATATACGTATTACCTCAGTTTCTCGTTTTCAGCTTTACCAAAAAAATGTAGGTTTTTGTATAAGAATGCTGACATTTTTAAGGAAGTAAAAAAATAATTTTCTGTTTCTTTCCCTCTTAGCATTTCATGCTTTGTGTCATTTGATAATATACATGACTAGGTTTAATACTCAATCGTTTCCCAAATCCAATTTGACTACCTAACACGGTTTAATTTACATGATGATACAATTTCTCACACCAGAAAGCATAGTAACCCTTCTTCTTTGGAGGTTAATGGTGATCTAGCTTAAAGCCCGAAAGATAATTACAAGGAATGTGCTTCAGGTGACAAAGTACTTTTGACAATCCCGGACTGTTGATAGCTTTTTAATTATACTTCTTCCCACCATAGGAAACACTGTGCTTTCTCCTAAATAGTTTGCAGGCATCTAGGGTTTATTTATTTATTTTCCAGTAAATTGCTATGCACTGTAATCAATATTTTAACTGACTGCTACCACAGGCTCTGCTCTCTCTCTTTCTTCTATTTGAAGGAGGGATTAAACTTTGGGTTAATTTTTTTTTCCCATATAAAATTAAATACAAAAGAGCATCAAGAGAAGAATACAAACATTTATTGACTCACTTCTTATCATCTGCACTCATTTGATATTTTCTGACATTTAGAAATTGAAACTTTGCAGGATTTTTAGGTGCGAGCTTTGCTAACAGAGAAGGTCAGGCTCTTAAGCAACAAGGAAGTTTATGATTATTAAATACGACCAACCAAGAAGGAAAAAAAAAAAAAAGGAAAATCCTGTGGCTGTTTTTGCATATTCTGAATATTTTCTGCCCTTGCAGTACTCTGTGTGCAAAAAAAAAGGCTGGTTTGGTCAAGAGCAGAAAGTAATTGTTGTAAATGGATGTGATACTCGGCAGGAGCAATAACGTGCAGGGGCACCCGTTTTCCATTTACTTTATATGCAAGTGTTGATTGTTTTTTATGCCACTGAAATTAGTTTCCCACTAATATTTATGTGTTTTACAACAAATTGTTTGTCACTTTCCCTGATTAAATGTGCTCTTAATAACAGCCAACTTTAAAAGTCTTTCCAATTTGGAGCCCACAGTTCAATCACAATGCCTACCCCTCCCAGCACCTCTCACTTGTCCTTAAATAAACACCTCTATTACTTAAATAGAATGGCAGAAAAGAAAAATGAGATGTGGATGTAAGTGCTCCTAGAAAAAAGAGAAAAAAAACAAAACAAAAAAACCAGGTCTTGGAAGAGAACCAAAAATGCAGGAAAACAATAATTGCTGCAGAAATGAATTAAAAGAGTAATACTACCGGTTCCCTCCCAAAACATTCCCTGCATATTATTAGTCTCCCTGCAGGTTGTTATCAATAGGCACAGAGAAAACAAAGTTCTCTGTTGGGGCACATAGGAAATGAAAGAAATCCAGCACAAAGTAAATCTCTGAACATCCAAGGATTTTCTTCATTTGATTTATGCTTTTCTTAGTTCCATCTCTTGTTTAGCTTAGACTGAGAACTCCTTCCAAGCCTTTGAGGAGGCCAGGTTGGGTGGAGCTCTGAGCAACCTAGGGGAAGGTGTCTCTGCTCATGGCAGGGGTGTTGGAATGAGATGAGCTCTAAGATCTCTTCCAACACAAACCATTCTGCGATTCTATGGTGCTGTGAAATACATAATTTTAAGGTAATGCCAGGAATTCTAAAAGCTGGAATAGTACAGCTCAATCCAGTTTTATCGAATTAGTTGGCAGTCCATGTGATTAATCCCAGGGCTACCTGAGCACCTGAGACCAGCAAGGAGGTACCTTTAGGCTGGGTTTTGGGACTTTCCAGGGAAGCTGTGCAGTTTGTGTGCCCTTGTTCCCATGCTGGACCAGTTTTACACTGCCCAGTCTTGTCAGCAGCAATTATGGCAGTGCAACCTCTAAACATCATTTTAACTTATCCTAGTTCTTCTGTTCTACTTTTTCCCCTCAATATAGCTCACGTTGGCTCACTGAGTGAAATAAGCGCTCCTGAAAAATAAAGTAAAAAAAAAAAAAAAATTAAAACCTCAACTTCCCCCAAGAAACCCAATATCCATCTGGGCCAGCTCCCCCTATGCTAAGGATTGCAGAGGATCAGCTTATAGCAGCCACAGACAGCGTTTGCTTCTGCAGACAAACAAACAGGGAAGAAAGACTTAAGCTTACTATGAAATTTATGAAGAGTAACATTTGTTGATAAACAAGTCGTATAAGCTACTCTACCCTTACAAAAGCTAGACTGGAATGAACTCCCCCAACTAACTCCAAGGCATATCTTTGCTACGGATTTACCATATATTTACATTCTTGTCATAAATGACCTTTTATTTTATTGTGTGATGTTTGCTCTTATTAAAGCCTAGTAACGGTGGAGGGTAGATTTTAAAAGCATGTCATAGAGAATATTCAGCATTTCTATTACTAAAAAAAAAAGGGAGCTTTAAATGCAGCATTGATCATACTTCAAAAGATGTGTTATTGCCTAGAGTGTGGTTACAAGGGAGTACATTATCACAAATACTACATTTTAATCTGAAAATAATAAAAAAACCTTTTTGTAAATACATTGCAGCTACACTGAGTGACTGCAGTGAGAGTCCTGCTACTTACGCCCTGTGAAACCCAATGGTGTGTGGTGCTGGTGGCAATCAGAGTGGTATTACTCTGTCTGATTTATTTGAAGTTTCAAGGACAGACTGAAATAGCAAATGGCACCTTAGATTTGCACTCTTTTCCCCAGTATAGACATATGTAGGTTAATAGATAGATAGAGCAATTGGGACTGAGACACATTATGTAAGTTAAAAAAGTACTGAGTGTGGGGTTTTTTCAGGGCCACAACAAAAAGCTCTGAAAATAATACTGGCTGATAACTGGAGTTCACGTTTCCCTCCTGACTCTTTAGATCAGAGCAGAACCTCTGCAGTAAGTAAGGCTTAAATTAGTCTCCACTAAATTGCAATAACTAGAGTAAATGAGATCCAGTTTAGGCCAAGACACTGAATCACATTTTTTTTACTTCTCATGTGGTCCTTGACTCCTCCAGCAAGTTTTTTATCACTAGTGAATCTCAAATGGACTAAACGCATTATCAGCATTGCAGGAGTCAGGATTTGGTTTTGGTTTTTTCCCTAATCAGTCTAATGAAAAAGCAGAAAGTCAGAATTATATGTATTTTCTAAAATCATTCCAGTTCTTTCTTTCCTCTGCCCTTCCTCTATCTGTTCCTCTTCGTATATCACATTGTTAAACACTTTCATGTGGTCATCACAAGAATAACGTCTGATTTACTTGCCTTCAATAGTTGATTTTCTACACAGGCCAACATTTTCACATTTATTTTTTTCTGTCATATTATCATCAGGTTTTCAAATAACTTAATGACAGTATACTCCATGTATGATTTGACTGCAACAAAACCCCCTTCTAAAACAGACTTCAAATAGCTTTCAATGTCACTTCTTCTGACATCAGGCAGCTGTGAAATCTGCACGAGATGTTTTTACTCTCTCTAGACAGCGGTACAGTTACAGAGCTACATAAATCAAAGCAGTGCATAGTGAATTGAAAGAATAATACAGACTTCTAACCACAAGAGGGGTTTTAATATCAGGTATTTGTGTAGCTGTTTTGTATCATTTACACACACACACAAAAAATACAATTTGCATTATCTGAACTGTGTTTATTAAGAGATTCTTATGATTCAGCCATTTACTCAAGGTCTTCCTTCAAGCTCTGCATTCAGTTCCAGCACAGCCTTCCCCTTTGAGACCAAGTGTTCCTCTGACCATCATTAACTTAGAGATTTGCTTTCCAAAGGTTCAAACAGGCAACAAGCTCCTCAGTAAGTTCTTTACTAGGTATTCTCTCTCCTTCTGTTTGTGGACGTTAGGACTAGGACATGTATGGGTTATTACAAACACTGTAAGACATAGCTGTGGTCTTTTTAAAAATAAATAAGTTTGTTTCATGTGTGACCAAACAGTGAATGGCATCAGCAGCACGTGTTCCATGCAGGAAAGCTGCACAAGATTAACCCCTTGCACCCAACACGAGTCATAAAAGGCAGCTGGGCAAACTTCAATAATGTCTGAGTCCTGTTTTTATCCCTACTTCAAACGTAAGGATCACACGTGTTGAGTCACAATCCTTATGTCTGCACAAATCCAGGTTTCAATCAAATCTCATCTTTTTTGGTTTTTTGGGATTTTTTTCCTCTCTACGATATGCATAACGACGGGGTGACAGCTGAGAAGAGAAGAGGCTGACATGTTCATTGCTGTGAAGGATGGCCTTCTGTCACCTCGGCTGTGACAGAATGGTCACGGCCTGAAAGGGCCTAATGAATAAGGATTTTGCCCTTCCTCAGTGAAAAGCTGCAAAAATGCCTTTTTTTCCATTTAATGCAGCAAGGCAGTATTACAGATCTGTTGCTTGGATCTGTTTCTGCAAGACACTCTCTATTTTTTACAAAATCCAGGAGTTTAGTTAAATAAAAGCAGCAAATTTCAGGCTGTCCCTCAGCAGAAGAGAAATGTCCAGGATAAATATGTCAAAAGGCAGTTTTCACCCACACTACTCAAAGAGGCCAGAAGAAAGGTGCAGTGCTCCCCATTCAAATGTCAACTGTAAACACCCACTTATTTCCAAGGATACCCTTCCTGGAGCTTTTAAAGCCTGGAAAAGGTCATTTGTCAGGGTACCACCCAGTAGAACATCTTGTCCTTCTAAAAAGAAGGATTTCTTTCCTCCCCTGAGTGAAGGAGAAACAGGAGTACTGAGCTAAAATTTCTCAAATTGGCAGTAACTCTGACTTTTATGGGTGCTCTAAGAACGTGATCTATACACTTGTAGTAGTTAGGAAAGATTTTTGTAATTCATTTGGTACTGCAGAAGGTCATCCTTTTGCAGATGGAGTGTGTCCTTACGTAGGATTATAACAGTGCATTTGTATGCATATGTGTGAACTCTGGTTTATGTGTTTTGTGTGTACATATTATCCATTACTGGGTGCACTGACACTGTTAATGACTCGTCATGATTAATTTGTGGCAGTAGGATGGTAGGACTGATAAAGCAGACAACCGATTCTCTCTTTAAATATAGGAAGGTTCTGAAATACTGTTAGAGGTGCAATTCCTTATACTTTTGCTTTTTCAATTAAGTAGCAATTCAGTCTCTATGCTACAATGAGTCTAGATGCAAGTCAGACATGACCAATGAGTTCTCTTCTTCTTGATCAAAAAAATTCAATTTACATATATAGCACATTCAGTAAAATGTTACAAATATATAAAGCTCAGACTTTTATGAACTTTCTTGGTTGGGGGTGAGGAGTCATCTGGACTCAGCATAGTGTAACTTATTCAAATTAGATATGAAGCACAGAACTAATACCCAATATAACACAGATACTTGAACTCTCTTTCTTTTCCCAATTTCGGACAAACCCTAAATCTTCAAAATATGCATAAATGAGCATTCTAAAAAAAAAATAAATTAAGTGCTTACAAATAGTTTATTTTAAATCAAGCCTGTCCTTGTTGTGTTATATCCTCTTGTAAATGCAAAATAAACCACTTAACAAATATAATTTTGAAATGAAAATGAGAAACAGCTTTTAAAAAAATTATCAAATGGCATGTTTCAGCACTGCCTCATTGGAAAAACTTTTCTATGAAATAGTGTCCCAACATGGGATAAATCCACACAGCCCAACTGAGCCAGCAGAGATGGGGGGGACTGGAGGCGGTGAAGGTTATTTGGCAGCATCACACAGTCCTGGTGGGTTGGGATGTGGAGGTGCCCTTGGCATATTTCTGTTCTCCCTGTGCAGTCTGACACTCCCTGAACTGGAGCCCTGCAATCATCCTCTTTGGAGCTGTAGCCCCCGGTCTCAGCAGAGATGTTTGGTTTATTTTTCCTTGGGCATCACAAACCCGGATCAAGGACAGCTTGTCCTACCTGCTGCCACCCCGTGATCTCCAGCTGTTATTTCTAAAAGAAGGATGCATTAGCTTTTTATGTGGAACACAGGACAACTCCTCCAGGCTGCAAAACAGCCTCTCTGTGGCAACCAGCCTGTTAAGGATGTGGAAGCATCCTTCCTAAAGCCGTGAGAGGCCACCCAAGAGGACTGAGCTCAGCTCCGCGAGTCTCCCCAAATCCAGCTCATAACCTCTTGCACTTTGGCTGCCAAACACACCAACGCATAACAGGCTCTTACTCAAAATCAACTCAGGAAAAAAACTGCAGCTGGGGAACTGAACTCCCAGT
This sequence comes from Cephalopterus ornatus, assembly GCA_013396775.1. Classification (NCBI taxonomy): domain Eukaryota; kingdom Metazoa; phylum Chordata; class Aves; order Passeriformes; family Cotingidae; genus Cephalopterus; species Cephalopterus ornatus. The sequence continues at coordinate 492,715 of VZRE01015336.1, forward strand.
TTTTGCTTATGAAATGGTGAAAGTTTGCAGGTGTTCAGGTTTAGACAGGAGATACTGAACTTAGGGCAGAGGAGACAGGATTGAGTGCAGATCTCAGGTCTCCAAAATGTGAGCCCTCAGCTGCTTCAGTGCATGATGCAACGGGCATTATGGAAATAATTTCAGTAATTCCACTCTTAGAATCCTTAAAATTGCTTTAGTGTAGCTTTCAGCACTGGCTTGTAATTAAATAGAAATAATTATACCAATTATTTGGTATACAATGAGTTTAATATTTTTTCAGTTCTTATGTTTACTAGTTTTCCTTGTTTCACATATTCCAGGGCATTCAGTGTGAAGGGTAAGTTCTTTACCATGTGAACAGTACTACAAATATACACCATGCTTTAAAACACAACTTTCATGAGATTATTAATAATATTTTAATAATTTTAATAATATTAGATAGTGTAAGAGTCTGTTATGTACCAGACTGAAGTTTTGAGATTTTCGAAGTCACAGGTTTAACAACACCCAGAACTGGTAGTGTTCCACACAGCTCTGTGGGTGGCAAGGCAGGTGAGACAGGGGCTTTTTAAAAACTTGATTAAGAGCAAAAAGTGCTGAAGCCAAGAGCAGATATACTGGAGACAGTGGTACAAAAGCACCAGTAACCATTCCTGCTAAGGGCTTGGTAGGAACAACATGGAACCATTCTCCCCACGCTCCAAACACAGCCTTGCAAAGAACCTTTGGCACAGCACAGCAAATTAAGCCTGCTAACAAGTATGTATCTTAGCTTTTCTGTCTAATTAAATGGAAAAAGATTTCCTCAGGAAGCAAAGAGCACAGAAATGCAAATGGAAAGAACAGGCAAATAAAGCTAATGTGCTGTTTCCACAAACATCAAAGAGTTTCCTAAGTGACATTTTGTACACTATGGAGATTTTGTGCTGGTTATAGCAGAGTTTTATGACTGTTTTTTGGTCTGTTTTAGGTACAAATCTGACACTACCTATAATGAAGAGCAGAAAGTCAACAGACCTAATTTGTAACAGGGCTCAGCCATTTGTCAGAACTCAGATAAAGCAAGTACAAGCTTTCAGCTAGTAAAATAATCTCATACTTGGGCTTTTCTACAGAGCAAATTATTCCCTCTTTACAGTACGGCTCGTTCTTACAGGTATTTAATTGTTATTTTTGCACCACTGGAACAACAATTCTGTACATTTCAGATTTAAACTCTCATTTTGTCAACTTCTGATTTGTATCTGAAAGAAAAAACTTAAAATTGTGAGTCCTCATACCTGGAAGTGTTCAGGATGGACAGGGCTTGGAGCAACCTGGTCTAGTGGAAGGTGTGTCTGCCCACGGCAGAGGGTTGGAATGACATGAGCTTTAAGGTCCCTTCCAACCCAAGCCATTCGGTGATTCTATGAAAAGCTGATGACATCATGTCACTGCTACCTAGTCTTTAGAGTACCTTTTTTTTATGCTTAAACATTAAATAATGGAATTTTAAAAACCCACCTAGAAAGTTCTGTTTAAAAGACATTGAGAGCTTTGAGAAATTCTTCATCGACTTGTTAACAGCCACTGTCATATTTGATCTCCACCCTGTACACAGCACAATGGACTAAAGCATTTCAGCCTTCCATGAATTCTGCATACCACAACGCCTGCATACCAATAATCAGCTCTGATTGAGAGTTCTTTAAATTAATGGCATTTGCACAACAGTAGTGAAGACGATCAAGTTTCAAAACAACAGAAAAATTAACTGCCAGGAAGCTCAGCCTGCTGTAAAAGCCCCTAAGTGCCCCATAATGGCCAATACCGGCGTCTTGGCTTCTGCTGGTGTTTGAGTTAACTCGCATGTTATTTTATAGCCCATTTTGCAGCAGCATTTTGGCCAAGATCTCTCTCTTTATGGCTTTCCTTCCGTAGCATCTCTTATTTACCATCTAACAAAGCGTCTGTAATGTTTGACAATCGGAGGCCACTGGGAACTTCGCTACTGCCACCAAAAATTTCCGCAGGAGCATCACCTTTGACACAAAGGTAGAGAAGAAAGAGCGGAGCGAGACCTTTCTCAGCACAGCTGACCACCTCCAGCCAAGACAAGACAACAACCCCATTACTCCTAACAGTGTAGGGTCTGCAATGTGCAGGAGAGCAGGTGTTTAACATCACCTCAGCTCTGCTGGGAGAGCCCAGCGTGCAGGATGTGCCATTCAGCATCCCCCCTTTTATCTGCATTTGAATTCTGTACAGAAAACACCTCAATGCCAGCACCTCTCCAGTTCTCAGCTGTAGCTGTAAAACCTATTTTATATAAGTTTTAGTAAAGCCCGTTAGTACCTTTAGCTTGTACAAAATTCCTAAAATGCAGTATTATCATTCTTTGTTAAGAGCTTCAACAGAAGGAGGTAAGGCACTTTCCATCTGTAAAAATGTACTGAGAACAAGACATAACACTTGATATAAGTAGTCAAAGCTACTCAGGAGCCTTGAAACCATTCCAGAAGGCGTAATACTGTGTCAAAGGAGATGAGGAAGAGGAAGAGAAGATGAAGAGATGGTCTTTTTGGGACCTCCAACTCAAATTCGGGAGGCGTGTCAGGGGTGTGGCGAGGACGGTACTATGGGAGGGACAGTTTTGGAAGTGGGTGTAACATATGAGGTCATGTCCAAATATTGTAATTAGAACCTGAATATTGTAATTAGATGATAGTATAAAGCTGTAAAAGCCTGTGCATTCCAAGGTGCACAAAATATTCCCGTGCACCCTTGCTGCCGTAATAAAGCAGCGCTTTTTGCCTTCTGATACTCAAAAATAGTCCAGAGACTTATTTCTCTGATTGTACAGCATCAAAACAGGATGGATCCCCTTCTGTAACTCAGTTTCCACCTATGGCTTTCAAGGAACGCTTCTGTTGTGTTAGAGCCATTTGACATCCATCCCTCCCCACCGGCACGTGCCGGTCCATCCCGCCAACAGCATCGATCGCCGTCGCCGGAGATACTCGTTTCATGACTCCAAGCTGAGCTGCCGTGAGAGCCGTTTGCTGAAGCTGCTGGGGTCTGATCACAAATACGATAAGAACTAAACTGGAACAAAACAGCAAACACAGACAGTTCATCCAGGAGTCAGGCTTTCCTTCCAGCCCTTTGGACAGATGCAGAAGAAAAGCTTGTACTTTTTTTTTTGTAACTTATTTTTCATCTAGTTCATCACTCTCCCTAACTAATTCAGCCTTCAGAATTTTATAAGCGATTTAAGCTCTGCAAGGTCACTGCTTCCTAAAGGGATTTTAATTTTTAAAATTTGCAGATGGTTATTCAGTTCAGACCTGTGAGTTCATAAACAATTTTCGAACTAAGTGGTTTACAGTCGTATTTTAATTATAGAAAGATGAAAAAGGTCTGACTTCTTTTTTTTCCTAGCCTCAGGCAGAATATTTTTCCTTTCAGCAATACATTCCAGCCTTTCTAAAAGCACCTGTAAGTAAGAGAGGTAATATAAAGAAGATTTTCCTCCTACAACTCAAGTAGCAAGTCTTTCTGCCTGCTGCGAAAAGTGTCATGTTAGAGTTTACGGATATTTTGAAAATATAACATCTCTCTCTCTTTTCCTTGACACCAGCAGGCACCTGGATTCATGGTTTAATTGCAAGTGCTTTCAGTTAAAGTGTCGGTGTGTAGGTGTGAGTGGGGATCAAGAGCATTAGCACTAGAAGAAGTTCACAGCCATCCTTATTCCAGTTACACTCCTCATCACTTCCATTTTTAGTGTATTTAAAAGAAATGCTGACCGGGAGACAAATGATCAAAGAATGAATCCATTAAAACATGCTCATTGTATCTACATTAATTCAATTTTTAAAAATGTTTTTATTATTTTTGCTGAACTGGTAATATCTTAATTAACTGGGAACATTTACAAAATTCTTCTTGGGTTCAATTTCTCCTAACGGGAATGCCATTACTCAGTTACTGCTCACCAGGGATGACATCCAACCGGCTGAGGCACTATTCCTCTCTGAAAAGATCCAGCCACAGTGATTCACAGGCTTTAACGATAAATAATCTTTTACTTCTACTTTTCTTGGCCAACTGCACCCAAGTTCTTACATGTGACACCATTTAATTTCCATTAAATGGAAATGTGCGATCCTTTTGCCAGCAGGCCTCACAGGTCTATCTCCTGTTTGGCATGGAGGCTGATAATCCAGAACTGAGTATTTTCATTACAAAATGTACTCATTTAGGAGCATAACTTTTCTTTCATAAACTCCACAAAGAATGTATCTTCTTAGAGAACACTTGAAATAAGGCTTCCCATAAAATGATTTTCCCTTACCCCAAATTCCCTTGATCTTGTACTCAAAATGACCAACCTGTTCTGATTCTGAGCACTGACTAAAATCTCTCCCTTTAAAGCACATCTAAAATTTCTCACTTTTCTGCCTTTTTGCAGACATTTCAGCTCCACGACCTCCACAGTTTGAACAAGAATTAGTGATGTAACCTATTTAATTTATTTTCTGAGACTTCTAAGAACTTGAATTTTTCCTAAAGAAATTCTGTGCTCCCTAATTATAGCACTTTTGTTTTTTTTAATGGTAATTCAATACTCTTTATTTTTAACTGTATTGTATATTTGTATTACTGTGTATGTTAAAAATACATGCAGAGCAGGATACTGTCAGCACTTTTTGCAGTGAGTCATCAGCTTCACAGCTGCTGTTCTGAAATAATATATTTAATCTCCAGTTTTTCCAGCTATGTCCAAACAGACCACTGCTCCTATGCTGAAATCCCTTCACTTTAATGGGTACTATGCACGTATTCCCAACAGGGGCAGACTGCAAAATTTAGTCTCAGTCTGGCTGCCTTTCGTACGTGTCAGGCTCTCGTGTAGCTGTAAAAGTGAAAATTGAGAAAAGCTGAAAAAATGACACTGTTAACACCCTGGGCACAGTTATAACACCTGAAAGTATGTGTGGAGTATTGGAAAAATATAATTAATTAATTGGATTTCAGGCTGATGAAATAGTTAGAACATAATATCATAGAATGGTTTGGGCTGGAAGGGACATTAAATATCGTCTTGTTCCATCCCCTGCTATCGGCCCTTCCAACAGACCAGGATGCACAGAGCTCCACCCAGCCCGGCCTTGAACACTTCCAGGGATGGGGCAGCCACAGCTGCTCTGGGCAACGTATGCCAGGACCTCACCACTCCCACCGCCAAAAATCTTCCTAATATCTAATCTAAACCTACCCTCTGTCGCTCCTTGTCCTGTTATTACATGCTCCTGTAAGTCCCTGTTCATCTCCTCCTCAGCCGACAGCAAGTGGGTCTCTTGATTTCCTCTCCAACAAACTCAATTCCTTGAAACTAAGAACAAGTGGCATGCAAAGACTGCGTTTGCCCCACTGTTTTCTTCCTGCCAAGGATGAAATACAACACACAATTAAAGTCAATGAGCCCGAGCTACACAAGGTCGGTTCTGGCACTTGTCTCGGGGGGTTATGATTGACAGAGGCAATCCAAGGCACTGATGGTACAAGCTTATACAGCCCACTAGGAATATTTACTCTCCATTTCATATCTGCCACAAAAGCCTTAAAACCCGTTTGCTGAACGTCACTGTTTCAGTTCATCAACACCCAGCACAACGATCAAACTCCCTTCGCTGAGTATTTCCTCAGCCTTTCCTCTGCTGAGCAGCACAGGTTAGTAAACTGTGAAATGATTCACAACGTCCTTTCTATGAAAAAAATCTCTTTGCCTTTTGAAAATTTAAGCTTCAAAATTGAGCACAATTATTTAAATAAATCAATATTCACTTGGAGGAGTAGTAGAAATATTGCTTATTTCTCAGTTTCCATCTAAGTCATCAGACTTCTTAGAAACTATCTAAAGAAGACTTTTTCAATAGGTGCAGCCCTAAAAATAGGCATTCTCTATTTCTAAGATAAAAAAAAAATAAAGGTATCGACTCCAAACAAGCTGAATAGAAATGTCAAAATATCTCTTGATCTTTAGGATGTTCTAAGATACCATTGATTAAAAGTAAAAAGAATTTAGAAGATCAGGTACTGCTGTTTTATTTACAATTTCCCTTTTTATTTGCAGTGATTACTGAGGGAAATCTGGAATTAAAAATCAAGTATTCTTGAATGTCTACTGAAAATAAGGTTGACGTGGCCAAGAAGGCTGGGGTTTATTCCCCTAGCCTCGGTGTCACTCCTTTATGTGCTGTATCAAAATAAGGCTATTAATAGCACATGTATCACTCGTGCTGTCACTGCCATTTGTTTTTAATTTGGGATTCAGTACCTACAAGCACGTGTTGCTGCCAACAGCCCCAGGCTCCAGTGAGATCTTGGTGCCTCCTGGTGCTGATTCCACATCTGAATGCCAGAAGAAAGGTGTGGGTTTCACTGCCCATCACCACTTTGTGCTTTCCTGGACTAGAAGGGTTCCTGTCAATAAGCATATGCAGCCAGATAAACTGGAATGCCATTGACTTTCCATGAAAGAAACAAGATTTATCTCAGTGTGACAAGCATATACAGATAATTTTGTGAATCTGGGCCAATCCAGGCATAGCCACCGGTACAAAAAATATTGGAGGCTTCAACAGAGACTCCTCAGAGAATATGTGGCTGCTTCAGGGCAGGGACAGAATGGTCCAGCAAACAGCTTGGAGGCACTGGCACTAAACTCTCCTCCTCCAGACCTGGAACCAGCACAGCCCAGAACCAGCTGAACTGGCAGCAAATGAGAGTTTGCCTCCATCCCCCCAGGTACACAGTGCTATACCAGCACACTCCTTCCCAGGATACACACAACTTTGTGTCCTAAAGAACATCCACATCTTAACAAAAGTAGGAAAAAGTGGAAAAAAACCAAACATATAAACCCAGTTGCAAGTGCTCATACAGAACAGGCTGGAACTAAGCCTTTTGGAGCCACTAATTATTCAAATGAAACAAGGATGCTTTCCTTTCCATTAACATTATCTTCCCCATCAATACCCAAGGCTGGTATTTATTAATGCTGGCCTTAAGATCAAGTTTAAAGGCTTTGAGGTCTCTCTCCCCAGCTCCTACCCTGCTCTGATGCACTGACTTGGCACATCCCTGCACCACAGGAGCCCCCTGTGAACTGTGGGACTTGGTGGATGCCAAAAGCACACTGTGCCAGTGCCCCTCCTGGGGAGAATCCTTGAAGAGAAAACGTAAGGAAACCCCAGGAGCTGCACTAATTGATTTTCCATATAAACAAATAAGTCATTAAATAAGAAACTCAATGGCTTTACTCGCATGAAGTTAATAGCTAAATGCTCAAAAGGAATTACACTTAAGTCCTGGTTAACTCTTAAATCTATAGATGTTGTTTATGCTGCAAATTTAACACATGCTAGTCAGGAATAACCACAGTAAATAAAAATATTTATTTCCTGTATTTATGTAAAACAAAAGCAAATGGAGCTATTTGTCCTAACAAAAGTATGTTTCAGAATAAACAAAGCCAACTGCTTATATTTTAGATTTATTGGGGGAGGAATTTCAATAAAAGACACTCTCCTTTTACATACACTGCAAGTGAAAAAAATTATAAATTAACTTAACTGTTGTCTACTAGAAAGAAGTGCAGTGGCAGCCTGAACCAGGGGTCTCTGATGCCCATGAGATCTTTGGAGCACAGAGATACTCTGCATTTACTCCCCCAGGCAAACCTCAAGCACTGGGGAGTTTTCACCAATGCATTGGCTTGATCAATTCACTGCAAACACAGTCACAATAAAATGCTTTTCCTCCCAACCCCTCTTTCCAGTCTTTTTCGTCTCCATAATCTTGCAGACTCTCAGTATCCATAATTCTGATTTTCTATTCTCTAAGCATCCAGTATTCTCTTGGACAAACCACAAAACTTCCAAGCTACCAACCACATTGCTCAGCACAGTGTTTTTCTACTAAACGCTGTTCTTCTCCAATTCTTTGGCTTCCTTCCAGTTGCCCATCTCCATTTGCAATGCCATCTATTTTGGTTTGCAATGGCCCTTTCTATCCCCCAACCGGTCCCTTCCCGCAGCTACAGTTCACCACGGGCCTCAGCATCCATGACCAGCTTTCCCACATCACTTCCCCAGAAGTATTTTCTTTAACTCCACATCATCCCAGCATTTTGCCTCTGCCAAGATCTCAGTAATGACTCTTTGGAACGAGCAACAGTTTTGCTCTTTATTGTAGATTTTGGTAGCCAATGTTCTACTCAGTTTTGGGATTCAGTCTTGTAACTCTTACCAACAAGACAGGAGACAAACCACAGAAGCACAGAAGCTCACAAACACATCTATTTAATACATATGTAATTTTAAGGAATGAGAAGCTTACAAACATATAAAAGTAATTAATACACATGTAATTTTAAGGAATATCTACAGCTTCCTGATATGTGTTATAGTTTCAAGCTCAGTCTGTGCTGCCACTGGGAAATAATGTGATGCCACAGACATGAACTGAAACCTGCCACAGGCACAGCCCAAATGAGGGCCAGTCCTGTCCTCAAACACTGGAAAAATCCTACCTTTTCCACTTTAGAAGCAATAAAGGAACAAGCAGAAGTCAAATATGTGAACGCTAATAATTCACATAAGTAACGCTTGGCTGAGATTCCATAATTCATCACCACTAAACTTCCACAACTATTGTTCCTGCATTGTCACAATTTGTAAGACCAACGTATTTCAAAATTGCAAAAGACATGCACAAAAAACGACTAGGAAAAGCAAAATGTTTCTTCATTTCAATACTAATAATGTTTCTAATAACTGTTTTCACTCTAAGCAGCTTGAGATGGTAACTTTCATACAAAACTCATTAATTTTATGAATTGTAAATTAATGCAATAGCTTCCAAACATCTACCTTTGCTAATTTCTACTGTATTAACAGTTCTGCATTACTTGAAGATATTTTTTCATTGACTGCAACAGGCTGGGATTATAAATGTTCTAAATACTGGGGTATTGGATTTTGAAGAATTAAAACCAAATGAAGCATCTTGGGAATGCTAATGATATTATTGCTTGGGCACTTCCTACAGATATTCTGTTTGCATAGTAGGCAGATGGAGGATGCTGTTCAATCCATTCAAGTCAGTAAAGTGCAAGGTGGAATTAGACTGTCTTCAAAATTCCATGTAAATTCCTGCAGCTCCAAAGACCTAGTCAAGCACGAAAACTCCAACTCCTTGTAGCTTGGGCTGCATTATCTTGGTGCTTAAACATAACTCAGGATCTAACAGATGACTAAAAATAATGGCAGTAGTCAAAAGCCATAAGGTAATAGATACAGAAGGTATTAAAAATAAATTCTATCTAAGCCCTAGAGGACTTCCCTTTGCTGTAAAGTTCTTCCAGGACTGGCTTGGCAGCAGAGCACCAACCATTCCCAGCTGGGAATAGCCCTGGATCCCAACAACCTGTGCTCATTGCTGCTCACAGAGGTGATCCTCAAGGGCACTTGGCTGATCCAATCTTAGAAGACAGCTGGTTATTGCAGGATTTCTTAGAGGTCCTTTACCCTGCAGCAATTTTCATTGGACCCAATGCATTCATTTAAGAACACTTGTTTAAGCAGAATGTGAATTTCTGGTACCTACAGAGGTTCACCCACCATTGCTCTCCACACTTTTCAAGGGTGATGCTATTAAGCAATCAGTCTAACTTGACAGGTATGGTCTTTCTTGTATGTTCTAGTAAACACTGTAATTTACAGGTCTTCACATCCCTGGCAAAGAAATGTTGCACAAACCTTTGCCCTTTTCAGTCCTTAGTGCAAAAATGGGGAGAAATACATATTTTCTTCTTGAAAACTTGTATTAGAGCACCAGCACTAAAGCAAAAATGGTGATAATATGTCAACTTTAGTATGTCAACAATAAAATCCAAGTTCTGTTCTCCTTTGACATTCTGCAGTGCCTAATTGACTGGAATGGAAGAATAAGGTCCATGAAGAGAAACATAAAAACAGGGGTTTAAATTACAGCTTAATTTATTACAAATTCTGTTTTATTTAACAGTTTATAAACTCTGGCAAAAATTCTGTAACTTTGGTTTTGTACATTTTTTAAAATTAGTTTCTAGAAAGATTGTGTTACATAGAAATTGTAATGAATTATTTTTCGGTTGAGCTCCTCCTCTGTTACCTACCTCAGATTTTCTGATCATTAGGTATTTCTCATGCATGTCGGACCTTTCATTTTTAATGCTCAGAATGATCAAGGAGCCTGATGTTTTGTCATTTATTTTAAAATTAAGATGACCCTGAAAACTAGCTCGGTTAGTCATTTCTGTACAGCAGTCCCTTATCATTAAAGCAGCAACATTTTCCCAACCTCCATAATTAACCTTTTTGTACAAGCGAAAGCAATAGCAATCTATCCTTTGAAAGCCCTTCTGGGTCTACTTAGCACACTTCTCTCACAACTGAACAGAAATAAGCCAGCAAAGACAAAAAAAAAATAAAAAAATAAAAAACAAACCCTGCTTAGAATAAAATTAGATATTCTGCTCTATATCGGTCATAAAAATATCACAAATCAGAATTAAAACCTCATTTAACTTCTTTTTTTTTCCCCCAGGTCATAAATGTCCTGCTTTATTTTTCATCTCTACGCTCTCATCAGTTACTGGTAAAATGTGTATTATCCAATTGCTCTCAGCATAAGATTATTTCCCCTTTTATGCAATTGTTTGCTCCTACTCCCTATTCAAAAATCAATTTTTATTGATCCAGTCAGTGTCTGGCACATTGTTTCCCACAAAAAGGAAAACTATGTCATGCAAATTCATACAAAGAAGCAAGTTCCACGGCCAAATCTGCCCTTCTTTCTTCAGAAGGGATAGCTTGGATTTTTCTGCATCAAACAGGGAGGGGAGATGATGATGAACACAGGCTTGTTTCCTAGAAGTGGATGCAATACTAAAGGAAAAATTGCAGCAAGAGAACTTCGAGTTACGTCGACAGGCATTAAAGCAGCAGGGCTGATTTACCCCAAGGGTTTGCCTCTCCTGTGCACAGAGTACGGGACAATAATGCTGGCAAAGTTTTATTTATCACTTTAGAGCTACTTGGTGTCCGGGATTGCAGAGCTGCTCATAAATGACAGAGCTGAGGTGGACGCTGGGCCCCCCAGTGCACTTTGATAAGGTGCCCCAGTACTACCACAAATGCTACGGAAAACTTCTTTCCAGAGGCTGCAATCCTGTTCAAATTACCAGGATAATATTAAACTTTCCTCTTGGAAAACAAGCCATAAATACAGGAAATTATACCTGTTACATAAAAAGACCACTATTTTAAAGTTAGTATTCAAAGCCCTATTTCTTATAGTTTGGCTGTGAGCCTCTATTTCTGTTGCTACAGAGAATGGAAATATCCAATGTATAAATTTGCCACAGTGGCAGAGATGAAACCCATATTTGTAGGAGGAAAAGGAATCAAGGTCTTGGCAGAAGGTTATTTGTTTGTTTGTTGTTTGTTGTTTTCATTTTTTCTGGCAGCCACCTGAAGCAGTTGAGGAGTTTTGAAGCTGGAATAAATCTCAGAAGAGGTACACAGTGAGCAAAAGCAGGTGAGGTGAACAAAGCTGAAATTTAATCACATTTCTATTATAATCAAATATGCATTCACAGTTGTGTACAACATATTATAAAACCACACAAGGAGCTAAACTGTGATTTCAGCAGTGTAAATAGCAGAGAAAATGCATTGATCTCAGGAGAGTACTTCTGGCTTCTCACTGGTATAACCACAAAGAATTCTGAACAACAAATGATAATTATATACAATATAATCTGGCAATCTGTACAGCCAGCACTGAAACTCAACCCTGATCATCCTGCCAGAAGACTCATTGGTCTGAAACTTTGCTGCAGAAAGAAATAAAGGCCCCTGATTTTTGTCAGGCAGCAAGTCAAACTTTGAGTCACATCAAAATACAAAACATCGATACACATGCAACAAAATATCTATATACTAGTTTGCTTTCCCAACTTAGTTTGTGGCTAAAGTATGATTTTGTGACATAATGACTCACCAGAACCGCAAATAAAAATATCCTGCAAATTTATTTTTCCATCCTCAATTTTACATAATTTGCGGTTCGATTAGTAGAAGCACGTAATTAGAAACAAAGCCCAGGTAATTAAATTAGGAACTGATCTATTTCTAAATTGCATTCCTCATGGTTAGAAAATCAGCAACAAAACTTGGCTCACATTTAGAGATTATACCCATAAGAAAAAACACCCATAAGAACATACATTTTTAAAAAAGCAAAAAAACGTTAAAAAAGCAGGTCAGTGAAGGCAGGCAATAGCCCCAGCTTTTGGGGATTTTTACTTTTCCTGTACAATTTTTAGGGTTTATCTGAGCTATAATATACCTTTAGTCACAGTTTATCAAGTGCTTTTGTTTAACAGGCACAAATAGCCCAAAAGATTAAGATGGTACCAGTGGTCCTTATCACCTCAGTCCCCAACTGGCTTTTATCAAATTCAGCAAAAATGAGTATCTTGCCTTATTTTCTCTAACTGGAATCACTGTGGTTTCACTGACACATGAAGTACTTTACAACCTAATTTCTCTTACCCCCAGAAAGGAGAAGGGATGCTCCGGCCTCAGTGTGGGGGCTGCTGCTCAAGCCCATGGAAAGCTTCTCCCTGTTCCATGGGTATATAACTGGCGCCTGGCTAAGGGCCCAGCAAACATGGAAAACTGCTTTTTAAGCGCACTGGACTGGGGTTTTCAGGTTTAACTGAAACCTGATAATCAGCTCTAAGTTTCATATTTCCAGATACTCTCCAAGATGAGCGTGGAAAACCACCCTGCAAACATTTTGATTCAACACCTGCTGACTCTGACGAGCATCAGTGCCTCCCCTACAGTCGCTGTGAAAAAGAAACACCTCCTTCCCTCAATGCATTTTAACATCTACCCAATGAACTCTTCCTCAAAATCATCTGGTTTGAACCTGAGGTTACAAGTACACCACAGTACGCATGTTCATTTGTTGCTCCTGACACCTTCCCTTTTTTCCTCACTTGAAAAATTGATCATCTTAATACCAAAGAAAGTTTTTATTAACATAAATCTATTCCACTTAGGCACTGGCTTGGACAACGAATTATTAAATCTTGACAAAAAGAATATTTATGAGATACAGAAGAGCCTTTTGACATAGAGAAATCAATATTTTTTTTTCCTCAGAATTCTCGGAATCATCAAAAAGATAATATTTATAGAGAAAAAAACCCCAAGGCAATGACAAGCCTGGTATTGTATATTTCTTAAGTCAGGGCAATAAAACAAACAACAGAAGAAATTAAATCTAATGAAAGAGCCTATAATATGTCACAAGGCCGTGTTATTTTACATGCTAGGAAAAAAGGGAGGGGTTCACACAGTTCCAGAGGAAATGCTTGCACAGGCACGTTGAGTTACAGCCACACCCACAATTTCAAAAAAACCACATTGCAATGGGGCGCACAAAGCTCCTCTCGCAGGATTTGTATCACCGTGTTTTCCCACTGGACACCAGCACAAATCCATACTGTTAACGTATATACAAAATGACCTAAAACTTCTCTCATTACCATCAGAACCTCCTGTAAAACCACTGTGTTGGGTGAGGGTGGGGAAGCTGGATGCCTTTAGAGATTACTTAGCTGTCTGGGAGGTCCTACACACAGAACTGCACCTCGAGGATTTGAGGACTTGCCCTTCCTTCATCTTCAACTGGACCCTCGTAATTTTTAAAGAACCCAGCCAAGCTCATCTTCCCACATTCCAGTTACAACAAGCTCTGAAACAGGAAGAGCATTACTTTCTTCATACTTATTTTTAAAGGTTAATTAATGTTCATACACTACCTTGCAACATCCTTTGATGACTAAATTCCATTATTATTGATTTGCTCATAGATCAGTGCACAAGACAGCAGATTGGCATTTTTTGCTTCAAACTGATGCACTACAGGAATCAAAGGGTATTGATGGTCATGGTTGAGATGCTGTAGAAGACCGTGCTGAGAACTGCATATATTACCTTCCTAAAGTAAAGCTGACCCTTGCCAGCACTATTGATCTTCTATTAAATTCACCCCTTAAAAATCAGAGGTGAAAAAAACCACCTAGTTTCCTCACTTCTAATTCATTTTGCTCTTATTTCCTTTTGCCTATTATATGGTTTAATGATTTAAAAAGGTACCAGGTACCCAGATTACGGCCATTTTTCAAACTTTATATATTGATTTATATATACTCAGGTGAATTTATGCACAACTTCTCTTTGGGAGATTTTGGCTTCTGTGAAATTCAGAGCCCTCCCAGGCAGGAAAGGGCAGAAGAGCAGCCCACTACAAGCACTCACCTACCAGGAAGGGAAACAGCCCCTTTGGGAGATGACAAGATAAATGTTAGATCAGATAGCCTGTGACATTTGTAGTGTTTGAACTTGAAGGGAAAGAAAATTAATTTCTCCTGTTTTCACGTACCAGAGTGACTGACGACACCTTGACTTCATTCCTAGATTTACCATTTGCCATATTTCTAACATGGGATAAATTAAAAAAAAAAAAAAGAAAAAAAAAGCAAACATGTTTCTAGCACTTATAAAAGGGTATAATCAAGTCACCCTTAATGGGATATTAAAATTAATTACAATGCATAATTATTATTTAAAGAAAAACACTTGGAGATCTTCCAGTGAAAAGCATTAAATAACAGAAAGCATTATTACTTTTACAGAATCTGAGTGCATTTATCTCCCATTGCCTTGCCTTTAGCTGAGAAAAGCTCAGAGGAGCTCAGCTGACCTAAGTGTTCTGTATTTTTCTCTATGTTCCATGATTCTGTTCAGGTCCATTATGTAATTTAAATGCTAGTTTTCATTGTTCAAAAGAAACTGTACTTCTGAGATGCTTCTGATAGGAGATTATTTTCATTTCATTTTGTGGTAGTTTGAATTCTGGTCAATCTTTTGTGTCCTTTCTGTTCAGTGCCAGCTGCTTTGTACCTTAGCTGGCAGTGAGTTTTACATTCCAGTGTTAGTGGAAGGGACTGTAGGAAAAAGATCATCATCCTTTTGTACTGCAAAATGAACACTATTGCATTTGAGACAAAAAGAGCACACTTTAAAGCCAAATATCAGTTAATAGCGTAGCAGAAGATCCAATTTTTTTAGACATATAAAACCCAAGCCTCTGGGAACATGCAGTACTTTGCATAAGAGGGCAGTAAATAATTTGGCATTGATTTATCCTAGGCCAACTTAATGCCACACTATTAATATCAAAAATATTGCTACTACATTCACCAAGAGACTGAAGAAGAAACAGAAGTACACATGGTCTAAAAGCTATTATAAAAAAATTAAGAATAAAATATAAGGAAACGGTCAAAATAGATTCCTTTTAACTCAGTGTGGAGTTGGATGAAGAACAGCACCATGACATTGCACCTGTAAGGGATGTCAGAGGAAAGAAGGGCTGGTTTTTTTTTCAAACCATCTCTTTGAAGAAGGTGGATTTTCCTTTCTATCACATGAATAAATGTTTTCAGTGATCGTATGCTTGTAGTTTCAAATATGCTCAAAGCAGAGCGTCACTAATTTCAAAGGCATTATTCTGGCCATGATATTGAAAAACACTTTAGGTGACAGCCAGCCACCTGCCCAGGGCAACAGGTCACCTGGGCAGAGTTGTTCCCATTCAGTAATGAACCTTCCCAAAGTTGCTAAAGAGTACAGCTGCTCTGTGAATATCTGGGCCTTTAAAAACCTTCCCCTTGAGATCATTCACAGTTGCAATGCACTAAACTGTTTTCAAACTCCAGCCATCATTCTCTGAATCAAAAAACCCATATACACAGAAGGGGTCCATGGAGAGAACAGTCTGCAAAATCTTGACGTTCTGATTTCATCTTCAAACGAGGACTTGGATGATAAGCAGTGAGACTCCAAAATAAGCATTTGATTGATAATAACATGAAAGCCAAGTTTATGTTTTTTAAACACTTTGATGGAGCCACATAACAATCCCCTTTGCCTCCTTGTGCATTTCATACAATACCTTGTAAAGAAGTCCTGGTTTATCATAATTGTATGCAAAGAGGGAATAAAAAAAACATAAACACATTTGGGGCTGTGATTTTGAGTCTATGATTAAACACTAAGATGTATCTTCTTGAGTTTGTAAAATGCTGTCTTTCATACATCACCACCTTTACTCTTTAGATGTCAATACTTTCAAAGATTATTCACACAACGCTTGATGGTGAAGCAAACACAGTTCTGAGGAAGAAGCAAAAGGGTCTCTGTAGCCCCGGCAAATCCAAAGATGCTTTGTGTCATCTGAACCAGCCATGACCCCTTTCTCTGCCCACTGCTCCATGGGTGAGAGGAGAACCAGCTTTATTGGAAAGACAATTTTGATTAGTTTACCAAACTCCAAAAACATAAGGGTTTAAAAAATTTTTTCAGAAACTGCCTTTTCCAATGTAATTTGCTTTGCCTTAAGCCACTGTTGTTTTGGTAATAGGATTTAACCGTGCTGACCTCTAAATTCCATTTAGAACAGCACTAGTATGTTGAGATGTTCTTATTGTCAAGCATTTTCTGCTTGGGCCATAGATGCTGTAGGTGAAGCAAATACCCAAAGAATAAAAATCCACCATTCACCTGCATATGCTAAATCAGACCTGTCTTATTTAGGCTAAAAGCAAGATGCAAGGACAAAAGGAGAAAGCTGTGAAACTTTTTTTTCCTGAATTTCCTTTACTTTGCATTAGAAATCATGGAAATCGTGCCTGTCCAGCACAGGCTCTGCCTGGCAGGATGGAGATCTGCACACTGCAGATACAGAAGCCTCCCAGATGTTCAGAGGGTGCAGCTACTCTTGCTATCACCCAGCACCCCTTCTTGGCTCCATCTGATATCGAACAATATCCAAGATTACACACTACAGGCACTTGAAAGAAGGCAGCTTTCTTGAAAGGCTATCTAAAAATGGTAAGGAAAAAAATGGGTTTTTTTACTCTTCTCTCCTGAAATGCATCCTTCCCATGGTGATTAACATAACCACTCTGAGCACAGAGCAGAGCTGGTCTGAGGGCACCAGCCTGTGATCATTTCTATTTTGGGAATCTGAAGAGGAGTGCAGACATGAAAAATTTTACTAAAGTTGTGAACTCTGAAGGTTTCAGGGAAAGAAGCACTCGGTTTGCATCAGCGAAACCCTGCGGCCTCCTTGAGCTACCCCTAATTTACACACAGGGAACTGAAGGAAGAAGCAGGATTCAATCTGTGGAAACTGCCCTGAAGCACAAGAACACACGAGATTTACGCTACCCCAGCACTAACACTTCACCCCACAAAAAAAGCACAGGTCAAACGTTGCTTTCCAGGTTAAGTTAGAGCTCACATCTTTATTCAGGGCCTGGACAAAACAGTTAAAGGAGAATTTTCTGATAGATCAACCCCACAAAATTGCCCTAAAGCAAATCCTGTTATGCTGGTCACAAAGTATTGATGGATTTTGCACCCAAATGTGACTCTCGCTGTTAAATAGAATCATCACATTTCTATACGCCATTTTGTAAGTCATATGCTAATAGGCAGATGTACACATGGTGTGCCTGTTTTGATGGTAAAACAACAAACATTTCAATGACGTGAAATAAACATCCTATATTCACATAAAATGGACTGCAGAAAAGCTGTAAGGTCTCCTAACACTGAGCAACCCTTCTTCAGGAATGCTTTTAAAAGACTGGCATAATGATAATGAAATAAGAAATAAAAATATTCCTCATTCATCCCACAACAAGCCTGCAGATATTGCAGTTTCTGATCTTCTTTCTAGTTACGACACATCACACAAATCCTCTTTTTTCAGTTGTTTTATTACAATTCTGAGTACAGTTGCCACACCACAGGATCCCATTTTCCCCCATTCCCCTCCAAATGCTGATGGCAAGGCTGTATTTTATAAACACTTCCCAATTATTTCCCTTGGGCTGGATGAGGCACACACCGGTGAGCACTTAAAAGTTCAGCGTTTTCTCCGAGATCTGCAGCAAGTGCCTACATGAAAGCTCTCTCTGCAGGGCACAGGGTATTTGAAACATAGATTTCCTCAGCTCCCTGCAGGATCTCACAAATGCATCTGGCCAAGGAACTCGGCTCTCCCCAAACTGAGAAGGTTTCCATGTGCCTACGAGGTCCCCAGTGTGTCCCCAAGTGCCCCAATGCTGGCGGTAGGTCACATAAAGAAGAAACCTTCAACTACCTAATTACAGCACTGAAGTGTTTGTGTGCCTAAAGGCTCTATATTCCTTGAATATTTTAATAGCATCATCATCTGGTGCAATGAATAATAATATCATGTTATTGCTTAAATAGTCCTTTTGCTCCACACATACTAGAGAAGGAAATTATAAGCCCACCCCAGGTATTTCAGCGATGCCACTCCAACTGAGCTTGGCATGCCTGAAAGAAAATTTGGATCTGGAACAACACTGCATACCAGAAGGAAAAAAAATTGCTGACACCAGTTTCATTTTGCACCAGTAATTTACATTCTGGTTTTGCACCGCAAGGTGATTTAATGAGCCAAAATAAAGTATTTTAAGAAGTCATCTCGTGAAAGTTAAAGCTGGTGGAATCCATTTCTTTCTGTCACAACTCAAGAACTACAAGAGCAGCCACAGACCAAACTGAGAGCTAAGTGCCCTTGATGCTTTATTGAGACATCTCTGATTAACTGAAGTAAGTGCTAAAACTCATATATCATCACACTTAACAAGAAAATGTCTGTGAATGTAAGGAAATGCTTACAAACACCCAGTCCCATACTCCCACTGTTTAGGAAGGTAACATACATCTTGTGAAAAGAAGCGATCTGCAACAAAACAAAATTAATTTTTTTCAGAAAAAAAAAAAAAGACAAATCCTTGAAAAATACCAGCAGATTGTAATGTGCATCCTTATCTCCAGAAAAATCATGTGCCAGATGAAAAAGGGTTTCTAAATGTGGAGATCTCTGTTAGAGCACCTGAGCTTGCTACAACAAAGAGACCAGCAGTATTACCAAATCCCATTTTGAGATTCATTTTTTGGGCTTGCTAATTATCCTGGAGCATTCAGTAGCCAGAGTTCAGACCTTGCCTTTGATTCTTGCGGAAATGAGCAGCAATTGTACATTCAGAACAAGTACAGCATATGCACAAATTTATCTTCATTATCAGTCTCTTTTCAATGACTAGAACAGTTGAAACATGCTAGATTTTGGTCTTATTTATGATACTCATGAGAGTGCAGATATGCAACTAAATATTCACATCCGTATCACTGAGACATCGCTAACTGCATTTCTTCACTTGTAAAATGGGAATAATAATGCTTAGCAGTCCACATTGCTCATTTAATGAAATAATTAACTAGGGACAATTTATGTTCCAATTTAGATACTCCTTATAACTACAGCAGAAATAAGAGACATAAGTCATGGCACCGTGTCTCCGAGGCGATTAAGTGCCACCGGCACCTGCTGAGGCACAAGCGCCACGACAGAGGGGCCGCTGCTCAGGTTGTGACTTTGAATCTGAGCAGAAAAAATCAAAAGAAGCAAGGCCGCTTGAGCTAGCACAGAAGGCTCTTTCATCAACGTGAGCATTTTAATGTGTTAAATCAGTAGAGGCTAAAGTTATTGACTGGTCAACCTTTATGCAGATTAGAAAGTTTCATGCAGACTGGACTCATTAGGCTACAAAGCTCAGCCTGAACAGCCAAGTTATCAGACACTGAAATATTTCACATTAATCAAAAAGTTAACTGTAATCAATTATATTCCAGAAGTTTTCGTGGAGTTAATTACACACCTCTACAGAGCTGTGGCTGCCCCATCCCTGGAAGTGTTCAAGGCCAGGCTGGATGGGCCTTTGAGAAACCTGGTCTAATGGGAGATGTCCCTGTCCATGGCAGGGGGTTGGAACAGGATGATCTTTAAGGTCTCTTCCAACCCAAACCATTCTATGGTTCTATGAAATGTAGCTTTTGCCTTGAGAGACTTTGTTTTTAATGTTTAGTTTGGCAAGGAGAGGAGCAGCAGCTCTAGGAGAGGCTGCAGAGCCCCCAGAGGTGGGCTACCACAAAACCAGATTTAGGGCTCACTGACCCTCGTGGCAACCTACGAAAACACAGCGTTCACTGCATAAAGGTTACCATCCCTTCAGCTTTGGCTTCCAAATTCACCATGACACACACTAAAGAACATGTCCACGCACATTTTCTTTGTACTAACCATCAGTAAAGCACTTTGCTGATGGTAACATGGAACTCAGTCACTTAAGGATTTCTGCTTCAGATTCTTTGTGAGCCATTTACAGCTATGAACAGGGGTTTAGGGATATTTCTGGAGCCATTAGCATAACATCCTTGTTAGGATCCTCAAATGCTAGAATTCTCAAATGGCCTTTTTCAATTGTAAGGTCAGAACAAACATGCAATCAGACTGCTAAATCTGTCATGCACAGGAGCCACACATCTGTGTTCCTATGGAAACCACTTTGGTTATGATGGGGTTGACATTTACTCATTTTTCTATAGTTTTACCAGCTCTCAAAACTTACCTGTTCATCCAAAACTTTCAATTCCAAGGGGTGATCTCAGTACTGGGAACACTTTCTTTGAAGCAGACTTAATTTAAAAATGGCTTTTCATTCATGAGTATTGAACACACAGTGGATTAGTGTGTGTCAGAATCTGAGAAGGAACTGAATGCCTAAAGTCTGTGATTTATAAAGTCTCACCTGAATCACTCTTGTCCTTCACACTTCTCCTCTGCACCTTCAAAAAGGACACTGTGCTACTATGGCAATTAATTTACACAGCCTTTACTTTTCTTATTTTTATTGCAAGATGACTGCTTAGCCAGGATTTTTCCCCTTGCTGGACCCAACTCGCCTGATTTTCTTTGCTACAGTTATAGAAAAGTCCATGGAGATGTTATGCTTCACAAGCTTTTTCATACGTGCAGGAATTTGTATTAGTGTAGCTTGGGAAGACTGATCCAATTTACCTAAATCCAGGAATTGACCCAAAGTGCTGTCAAAAACTTAAAACCTGAACTTCTTTAATCTTCTAGATGTACAAACCAATTCAATGACGAGTGGCCTTCTTCTGAACTTCCATACTGCCCAAAAGAAAATAAAACCTGTTCATAGGAGATAACAGGGCCAAAATGAGGAAATCAGAGGAACAGTCATTTCCATATGGGTGGGATAAGGCCATCACTCATTAAACAGCACCATTTTATACAACTGTTTTTGATTTCCAATATTTGGATTAATGAAATATTTTAATATTTTCCCATGACTATTAGAATAATAAATTATGACAGGGATGTCTAAACAAGGAAACAAACACTACCAAACAGATGAATTCTGTAATTAGACATATGAATTATTAGATAAATTAATTTCCAGCTTTTTCACTTAAAATAAGAAGAAAGCAAGAAATCAAAACAAGGTCTCTGCTATTCCAGGCTATATATACTATATACAGACTATTCCAGAAGAACTCAAAGCCATTATTTCTTAACCTCTGCTGGCTTTCAGAGAAACATTTATTAAAATTTGCCCCTCTCACTAGCTCTCTTGCCCTGGGAGGATTGTTATCATTTATAGACATTTTCCCACATTCTGTCTGTTCCCAGAGAAGCATTTCCTCCTTCTATATATTGTGGTCCCTAAAGCAGCCCCTGCAACTAAACAAAATTGTCATCCATCAGCTTTTGAGTATCCTACAGCCATTTGTTGACCCTGCCAAGCACTGTTTCAGAACTGTTTGTTTGTATTCTCCAATTTCTCTTTTTATTTCTCCCTGACCTCCCTCCATTAAACCTCAAGTTAATTACTTCCACTAGTCCAATTAGAAAGTTTTTGTTGTCCAAGTGCAACAGGATAAACATTTCTATACAGCCTTTAATAAACAGCCAGCACACTTTGTCCTCTGCTTCACATTCAGAGTCTTGACAAGTGAAAGTCAAGGCTACCTACACCTGAGGATCAACACCACTTCAGACTAACTCAGGCTGAAAATACTTTTCTGAAGCTGAACTTTTCCTTCCAGTCTTTTTTTTTTCCCCAGCTGTTTTTGTGTTGGCAAGGTTCAGACATTTCAGTAAAATTTCCTAGAAGTATCAACGTCACTGTGCAAAGCAAACCCTGTCTTTCTCCACCTTATCAAGCCACTTATCCATCTTCACCAGTTTTGCAACCCAAGAGTTGGGTTTCAGTGAAAACCCACCTCTGAGGTTGACATTACAGTGCTATCACTGTATTACCAGCTACCCTACACGTGTCTTGTAGCAATTACTGCACTGGTTAGAAACACTTACACATACAAAACAGCTTTTCTAAAGAAAAGCCCTTTGTATTCTGAAAATTTCCTTTGCAAATTTACATAGTGGCTCTTTCTTGAACTTTTGATATTTTGTGCTATGTAACAACGATGGCTTGCTCAGATACCATAGCTTTCACAAATCTTTTCCAAATAAACCATGATTTCGGATAACTGCATATATGTGTATATCTGGCCTTAACTGTGAGACAGCCTCTTCAAGGAGCCCATTATTTTGGTGCAATTTTAGGCAAGTTTTAAAGGCTCACATTCTTTTTATTTTTTAAGTACTTCACAGGGAAGGCAGTTCAAAATCTTCTAAGACTGTAATACTGTTTGGACCCTCCTGTTTTGGAAATTATACACTACTGTAAGTTGGGATAGACCACCAAAGGTCCTGGTCCAACTCCCTTACTCAAAGTGGAATTAAATTCAGAGTTAGAGCTGTTTGCACCAGAGCTGGTCAAGTGTACTGCTGAATGTTGCTGAGGATGGAGATACCACAGCCCCTCTGGGCACTAATACAACCACTGAACATTCTCTCATGGTGAAATTTTGTTTTTCTAGTTGGAATTTCCATGACCATGTCCTTATGTCACCAAAAGCAGAGCAAGTCTTCTCCCAAACACGGGTGGAAACACTACTCCTCTCTATCCAGCCCCTCACTGCCCAGGGGCAGCGTTCCAACCACTGAACTTCATTTTTCATTTGAACATGCACATTCCATATTGGAGGATTAACACAGTTTTATTGCCTTTTGCCAGGTATTTTTTTGTTAGTTTGTTTAATTTTCTTTTAATTAGACCAGGCACATGTTACCAACTACACCATGGTGATACCAGCTTTGGGATGAACCATCTCTGCTCTTCTGCTTTCTCTGAGGCAGACTGGGAAAGCCTCAAGTTCAATTAATTTATTTTTTTCATGAGCATTTGCTAATTATTACACTGATGATTCAGAACTTTTAAGAAAATTTGAGAAGTGTTGACAGGCAGTGGTAGAATGACTGTTAATACTGCTAAAATAAAGCAAGAACAGACTCTGCAGGATTTTTAGGAGGTAGTGCCAGTAGTCGGTTCCACGATACATTGAAAATTTGTCATCAAACACTGCAACATCATCTGATACTGCAAGTACCTTTTGAGACAGACAGGCAGACTGCCTAAGTCTACTGGCCTCTCAAAGTGAGAACCTGGAAAACCAGAACCCACCCACCCTACCTTCTAACCCTAAATAATGCACAGCTCTTGTCTGATGTTGTTGGAACTGCAGAGAACTTTGCAATATTGATGATCAAATTACTTATTCTGGTACCTAGGCATGAATTTATATGCTAAGCCTTAGAGTAGATTTCTAAAAGTCCAGGCTCCAGACCAAGTGAATCCGGTAGTAAATCAAGTGATCAAGGTTAATGCAGAAAAAGTCAACTGGTTTGGGGTGTAAACACAGAACACTGTGATGTCTGTCATCTGATGGGGGGGGAGAAAGAGAAGGAAAAAGAATAAGGTTGAAATGTAAAACTCCATGAGCTGTGCTGTAGAACAGCAAAGGGGTGAATTTGTAAATAGCACGAAAGAAAACAATGGCTCTGAAAGCCACTTGACATGAAAACAGAAGCACAAACAACATTAAAAATATGTGTTGATATGCTCAAAGCAACATAACAAATTTCCAGAGTAACATACATATGGATATGTGTTTCCTTAGGATTTAAAATTAACTGCTTGATAGATGGAGGGGAATAACAATCTGTCGTAAAGAGATCTTTTAAACAAGGCACATATGCACTGTAATACTTTAATTGTACATCTCTGTATTTTAGAAAAACATCTGACCTTCTGCACACTAAAAATTCATTGATTTTCAATAATTCTTAGTGCTCAGCAGGATCCTTGATTCTTGGAGCAAGCCAACAGCAAGTATTTGTAAACCTGTCTTTTAAATTGTAAGTGCCTTAACAAAAGGTGTCTCAGCTCTTTTTTAGCAAATTTATCTTTTGAAAATTTAACAAAGTTACGTGTACATCTGTCACTGTCACTCTCGATCCTTGCGACTACAGGTTTATGAAAATAGCAGCCAGGCAGTCACCCAATTTCTTCCCCAAGTATGGTGGCAGGGGAGTGGTGGTGCATGCAATGGAGGGGCTGGAATGCATGGAGCTGGCAATGGCACAGTTGACAATCTCTGGGTAAGGACTGAGGGACAAACAAATAATGTGGATGTCATCGTGGGAGTCCACGACAGACCACTTAGTCCAGGATGATGACACTGATGATTTATGACACCTCCAAATCAACTGCCCTTGTCCTTATGGGAGGCTTCAACTTGCCAGATATTAACTGGGAATATCACACAGCCGGTAGTAACAGGTCCAGGAGATTTCTAAAAACTCTGGATGATAATTTCATGATACAGGTACTGACAGAGCCAACTAAGAAAGATGCCCTCCTTGATTTGTTGCTTGCTAGCAGAGAGGGACTCGTGAGTGAAGTGGAGAGGGGTGTGGCCATTGTGCCCACAGTGATCACGAAGCAATCAAGTTTAAAATCTGCTGACAGGAGGAAAACTGCCAGCAAAACTTGGAGATGAGGAGAGCAGACTTCAGGCTGCTCAGGGAATGAGTTGTTAAGGACCTCTGGGAAACCACTTTTGATGAGGTCCATGAGTACTGGTCAGTTTTTAAGCAACACATTAAGGGCATTAAGGGGACAGGCAATTCCAAAATGTCAGAAGACAAGCAGACAAGGCAGAAGGCCAACTTGGTTGAGCAGGGATCTTCTTCTGGAGCTAAGGCAAAAAAAGAAAGTGTATGGCTAGTGGAAACAAGATGGAATGACATGGGAGGAATACAGAGATGCTGCTTGCATCAGGAGAAAATTCGTGTGGCCAAAGCTCAACAAGAGTTGAAGCTGGCTAGGACTGTGGGGAGCAGTAAAATAAGATTATTTAAATATATTAATAGCAAAAGAAATAACATTGGCTGTGAGAATGATAAACTGCCAGTCAGCCCTGAACTTGTGCAGGGAAATCACCAACAGCATGAAGTTTAACAAGGACAAGTGCTGGATTCTGCACTTCGGACAGGCCAACCCTGGATGTAAAAAATGGGGAACAAGAGGCTGGGGAGAAGCACTGAGGAGAAGGACCCAGGGGACCTGGTCACTGGCAAATCAAATGCAAGTCCACAGTGTGACCTGGCAGCCCAAAGGGTCAACTCTGTGTCAGGGCCAGTCAGTGAAAGGAGGTGGTTCCTAATGAAGCAGTCAGTAAACTAAATAAATTCAGCCACATGCACGGGTTTCTTGAACTACACTAAAATACTGCTCGCTCTTTGGGCCGGGCATCACGTTACCGCGCACATGGCAAAGGAAAAATGACACCTCAAAAAGTTCTCCTTTTTGTCCTTGACAGCAATGATCTGGCAAGTGGAGAAGTGTATCAGCAGGATCAGCTCTTGCCTTCAAGTTCAAGACAACAGGATGACTAGGAAGAGATTTCCCTAAGATCAAGATGTCAAAATACTCCCCTTACTTTTCTTATTTTGCTTACTGTTCTTTTGATTGCTTTTGTCAATCTATTGTTTGTCTGCCCCTCAGTTTGATTCACCTCCCATCATGAATCTCCTTAGATTTTAGCCTTCTAAAGAAAGTATTTTGCACCAGAGGGAACATCCTTTCAGAAGAATTTTGTTGGATTTAAAGACTGCCTATTTTGATTTTTGAATGATGCTCAGCTCATGCTTTACATATTCTATTTGAACTGCTACATCGTTTTGTTCATTTTTTTTTTCTTATTTTCATTTTAATCTGCAGGTTTTTTAAAGGTACCCAGCAATCTTCGTCTGTAATCATATATTCAGAGTGCTGGAGCAAACACTCTGCAGTGAACATCACAGTATACATTCTCAAGCAAAATGAAAAGAAATGAGGTAAAAATTGCCAGGACTGGGTTGAAAGCTAAAGGACAGGTACGTGTTTTAACATATAATCTTCCAGTGGGCCACAGCACATGCTGCTGTCTCATCAGTAAACACATCCTGGCAGACAGCTTTGCTTCATTAGTAAAATATCACATTTTTCCACCAGTTAAGGACATTGTTACACATTTCTTTTTTAAACACTCTTTACCTACTAGGACAAAGCATGGACATTCTGACACTGAAAAAGTATAATACTAAAAAAAATTGTAACAACACTACTGAAAGTCTTTTTTTTTTTTCGCATTCTCACCTTAACATCAGCATGAATTATTCTTCAGCAGGCAGCAAATAACATCAATTAGCAACAGAAGTAAGATGTGCTACTATAAAAGGACGTTATCTCCCCTTGGCTAAAATGACCTTTTTAAAAACAAGGTAGAAGTTTTAATTAAAATCTGAGTTGCTTCTAGGACTGTCTTAAAACTAGGAATTTTTCATTAAATTGAGGTAATTATGAAGCACCAAATACATCAGATTTAAAAATAAATTCTGTATATCACATATTGACTCATATAGGCTACATAAATTTGTATAAGAAGATTAATGCAAACATATTTTATTTAAGAAGTGAGACATTAAATCTATGTCCATTTGCTTTGCTGCATATCGGTTTATGAATAAAATATGTTGTGGCCTGTCTGTTTTATTTGCTTGTATACAAAATAGGGGTTCATTTATGACAAATTGATTAATGTATATAATAAGTTGACTTGCAGTTGCAGAATATTAAATGTGGCGGAATTGCTTTTGGTTTGTAAGTCATTAATTTGTTGATAGCTACTCTAGTTGAATTTAAACACATAAAAGTCTGTTTGCCTTTCTTTACTTCAAGTAACAACCATTAGAGTTGATAGGACTTCCATATGCAGTTAGATTCTTAAAAAATATTCTTACACTTATATAAATTAAAGAGAGAATAAACAGAATTTGAATATTAACCTACTACTTGCATGAGATTTAGGGGTAGTTGAACAGCCAAATGTGGAAAAAATAGTTAAATTCGTAAGACAGACACACATATGTAATACAACATTTCTGTAACAGGTATGTGTTGCACATCTTCTCCAGGTGTTCCATCTTAGTATTAGACACATACCTTCCTAAAAATGTTGTGGTTGGCTTACCATTTTAGGCAATCTTTTAATCTCATATCATTCTCCTCGCACTCTGGGCACAGATTTATCAGGGGGAAGGGTATTTGGCAGCAGGAAGGGAACAAGAGGAGGGCTCCTCCGCCCTCCCCAACATGGCCAAACAGCAGAGACCGCAGCAGTTTCCAGCCACCTCACAGGTACGGTTCTCTTGCAGAAGCACTGGCTTTATAAGCTGTTTCCACCATATCCTGCTTGCTCCATCTGTGCTAGAGCTGGTCACATCCATTGTGGAACAGAACAACACGAAAAACACAAATAATGCATTTTATTTATGAACCCAGGGCCAGACTGCCAGGCATCGAGCAACAGCCGCACTGCCCAGCCAGGGAGGCAATTTCAGTGTTGGCAATGGAGCCGGGGTCCATCGGAGCTCCATCTGCTGACATGGACAACAAACCCAGCCAGAGCTCATCCACAATTATCACATCCATAATTTCCACAGATCTTTCATTTCTGTCAAAACTCTGAGCTAGGGAGCAGTCATGAAGAAGAGAGTAAGACTGACTTTTCCGATGGGAGATGACCAGTGGAGAATTAAAAAGAGGAAAAACAAGTAGGGGAGAGGCATTCCCCACAAAACAACTGCAGATGACCTCTGTCACAGCCTTTTCCAAGGATTTCAACATGGGAAAGGAGTATCAGTCTGTGTATGTGTTTAATATATATATATATACTTGCTAAAGATCATAGCAAAGAGTTTAAATAACTGTACACAGGGAGGAGTACTTTGTTGGAAAAAAATCATTGGTTTAAGCTTCAACACTGGAGCTTGGTGCTGGTTCAAAGCTGGTTGTTTCTTGTGTAAGTGTTATGGGTTGCAAGTAATGGCACCAGTGAAATTCCCTATGTAATAATGACATTTCAGACTTAAAGTGCCAGAAGGCTCTAGAACTTCAGAATGCTTTTAACACATTACTGTTTATTCTCCGTCATCCAAGGTAAAATGGGAATACTTTTATAAATGCAGAAAAGAAGGCACAGATGAGAAAAAAATAACTTTAGAGCAGAAGAAGCTTTCGGGGGCATTACAGCACCCGTGGCAGGAGTGATGGAAGCCTGTGCCAAATCAATAGGTGCAACTAAATACCTGCTACCCCATACGCTGTTGATAGCACTGCTTCTGAGCAGAAATTTGAAGGCTCTTGTTTGATGGTAAGTTAAACACTTCATGTTCACATCTCACTTGAATCACATCACAGAGGTAAGAGAAATTAAACAGGCATTAGTCAGCCAAACTTATTATCTCTGAGTTAAGACAGAATTCACGAATATAAACACATATTTCAGTAAGGCAAACACCACATTACACAGCAGATTTCCAATTACATACATTAAAAATATGATTAACAGTAAGACTAGAGAGGATTCTTTCAAGTGTCATAACACTTTACATGTTAGAAGGAATGGCAGGTTTGAAAATATGCTGCCTGACCAATTAATATACATTTAATCTTTTCAAATGTTACATTTGCTTTTAAATAGAAATGTATTTGCTGAAACACAAGCACACTACTGACTCCAGTGCACTCCTAACCAGAACAAATGTATCTACCCTGAAGCCAAAATATTTCAGCCAAAAAAATCAATGCATTTTAACACAAGCCAATAAAATTACACCCGAGACAAAATATTCTTATTATAACCAATACATTTCCCCTGGAATGAATGCAACAGTACTGAAACCAACCTGGAGTCATTGAAACTGAGTTAAAATTGGTTAAAAGACTAAAGAGGAGAAAAACAAAAAAACAAGCAAAAAAAAAAAATCTACCAGTGCTCCAACCTTTAATACATATCAGAAGATATGGAATATTCCTATTTTCTTCATAATCACTCTAACATCATTCATCTTGTACGATTTAATACAGTGTCAACAACTCCATGTCCCTAAAGGGTATTTTAGATCGTAGCAATCTCATTTTAATCGTGCAATACACATCCTTAAAAATACAGCAAGCAGGATGACACACAGGGGGCACTGCACTATTACTACTTTTTTTTTTTTCATTTCTCTTTTTATTTGCCTCTGGATTTTAGAAATTTCATGAAAAATAATCTTCCAATTCATACTTCTATTGCCTGGATGCCACAGTTTGTGTGGGGTTGTCTGTGTTGGGGCAAGGAAAACACTGAGCCCAGTGGGATACAACCCCTCAGCAGCAGAGCAGGCAGATGTTGCCCGTATCTCCCTCTCCCCTCCAACCACGCACTAAAACCAGCATATGCCTGAGATCTGCCTACACTGGCCACTTTGTGCCTGATTTGTATTTTAAGCTATATGGGAGAACACAAAGTGCAACTTTTGCAGTCTAGAAAATATGAAATATACCTTATTTCATTATTCTAGAAGTTTTTTTTTTTAAAAAAAAAACTCTGTCCTTTGTCTTTTTCATATTTTCCCCTTGATAAGTGACCTGAGGTATACAAACTTGACTACTAATATCATATATATATATATGCACACATACACACACATATATATATGTATACACATATATATCCACATGCCTGATTAGATCACCCTGGTTGCACCGGACTAAGGCTTCCAAGTTCCTGAAGCAATATGTACTCCCTCTAGTGTCCACAAAAATCCACTCCAAATGGTGACTAAAATGTGTAGAATCAGAGCTAAGTCAAATCCGGTATTAAAATAAAGGCAGACAAAAACTAATTCATGGCTTGAGAATTGATAGATGGTGAATTAAATCTCATCCGTTTGCAATTCAAACAGGAGCTAAAAATTGATGGAGAGTTAAGGTTGAATACAGAGCTGGTCTGGAAAAGACCCATGTAACTGGGAAGAGTGTTTCACTGTTTGGCCAAAAATGTATCTAAATTTCTCTTTGGTCACAATTCAGTACATTTAGCCTGATACACCAGTCAAGCAATTTGTCTCTGAGAAAACCACTAACACTATAATTTCACAATTAGATAAAAATCAGTTATTTAAATCAAAGTTTTCTGCTTGTTGGTTTAAATCGGAGCTAAATCACTTTGATTTATGTCAATTCACCCTTAGTGAACCCTTTAATCTTTAAGTCGATGACAAAGCTGCCACTGACTTTGAGTGGATGGTTTAGGAGGATCCCCTTGGGCTGCACAAACCAAACTCTCGCCTGGTTCACCAGAATCACCTTCAAACAATTATTAGCCACGACTGATAAATTTGTTTTAGAGACTGACACAGAACAACATCAAGAATTACACACCCTCGTGCTGTAAGAATGAAGCAACAAGCGCTCAAAAAGCTCTCCCCGTGTCACCCCCTGAGTGTTTATCTTTTCCCCAGCCCCGGTTCAAAGCTAACTTGTTTTTTGTTTGGTTTTTTTCTTGGCATGAAAATTAGAAATCCAGCCCCACGTTCATCGTGCTGGTGGAACCAGTACAAAACTCTGTTTACATCAGATCAGGCCCCATCTGTCCACTCGCCCCGAACACGCTGCCGAGTCAGGGCCTAAGAGTTTTCCGAACTTGAACTGTTCTTTTCCAAGGCATAATTACAAATGCAGCATTTTTAATAAAATGCTGGAAAATGTTTTACTGCCATTGCAGTGAAAGAGAAAGATCCTGCATTCATTATTCACAACTCTCTCTGAAGTCATGGCTGCATTTTGCCAACATATTAATTCTCACTATTTTTTTTTTTTTTTTCCGAGGGAAAAGAAAAGATCTTTGGAAGAGACTCAAAGTAGTGAGCGTACACAACAAGCACACATGCAAATCCAAGTCAGAAAATGTTTTCAGCTAAAAAATGGCTGCAAATAAAAACAGAAAGGCAATTTAAACAATCAAATTAAATAATCCAATTAAAACAAGCTAATTCATATATTCCCATGGGTGTCTTGATGAGCTCTAAATGGAGGCCTGAATAACTGAAATAGTACCATTAATTTAACAAAACGTAATGATTCCTGCCCCCACCTCCCCAAAATAGCTGCTTTGCTAGATATCCCATCTTTATATATTTGAACTATTCGATTTTTAATAGCCACTTCTGAGCATCCAAAGGGCTTTTGTGACTGGTTACATCTTTCTGGGAAATGCGTATAGTTCTGATTAACATTGATATAATAAAACCAGAATCTACCACCCATAATGAGGCAATTATCTTGCAAGCTAAAAATAAAAATGAAAAATCCAATTAAATGACTTCATTCTCACTAATACTGACCAGTTGTTTTCCCCCGGCAACTTCGACTTAGAAAACATGCACAAGTTATCATGCAATTTGCACACAGAAACATGGTTATGCTGCAGTATATATACATATTTGGAATCTAAAATCACACTTTATGGATAGACCTTTAAGAAAAATGAAGCTCTAGTTCAATAAATACTTGTTGTTTTGGTTTTTTTTACATTTTCTCCATCTCTTCTGAGAAGCATCAACAACAACAGCATTACCATATCGCCAAGGTGGTCACGAAATGGGTAGCTTATTACCTATGATCATACCAAATTGCAGGTGAATTATATAATTTGTCTTTAGAGGTCACATTATGGTGACTACACTGGCATTGTCCCCATGGTTACACCTTGATTAATTCCCAAATTGCGGGTAGAACTTTAGCATAAGCAGCTGCTGGGCAGAAACCCAATGTAAACACAGTACCCTGCCTGACTGAGATATCCTATTGAATTATCCCTTATTGTACCACCAGAAGGCCATTAATAGTGACACTTCCAATAAGCTGTATTTTTGAAAGTGAACTAGAAATCACCACAGTGGTAAAGCACTTAGAAGTTATTGCTATACCACTGAAGAAATACAAACACAGTTATTAGATGTATTTTTAAAGGAAGAATTTTTTCCTATATGATTTTTTTTATTCACAGTTTTAAGTCTTTAGGCCTGAACAAAACAAGGGTTGTGCTTGCTTGGTAAGGACATTCTCAATTGTTGATGCCAAGCATAGCACACTAAAGAGAAAGCTCTTAGGTTTTTTTAAGACTATAATGGGAAATAAACAGTTAAGCATAAAGAGAACAACCTGGGATAGAAGAGGTACATCAACCCAGTCTGATGGCAGGCTGGTCCAGGAGCAACTGAACACCAGTAAATAAGGAATGGGGTTTTGTTAATCCAGAGTTTTGCATCATGAAATGATGGGTGCTGTATTAAAAAGGGATCCTTTTTAAAGCTGGTTTAAAATATACGTTAAGAAGATGTGAAGATAAAAGCTCACACAGACACACCAATACTGCCCCAAAAACTTCTGCTGCACCAAAAGCATAAAAAGCGTGGGGGAAATAGGGGCAGGCAGACATAAAAGAAGAAAAGAAAAAGACAAAGTTCATCTGGTGGATGCCCTCGTAGTCTTCCAGCAGGTTTTGCTCTGCATCTATGCAGAATCAGATACATGGATTCGGGCCAAGACATACACAGTTATGATTTTATTGAACAATCTTTATTGGTGGAGAGGGGTTGTTAAACTTTCACTTTGAGCATTTTTTTAAAGGTAGTTTAGTACAAGAGGTTGAAGCTCCAGGGATGGTTATTCCAGGATAAATGTGAGAGCTTTACAGAGCCAGAGTGAAGCTGCTTATGTAGAGCAAGAAAGGAAAAAAGGAAAACATTCTCGAGAACTTAAGGTCATCTCCCACCTTTCATTCAACTTTTTCTTCCCTAAACTACCTGTCTCACCCTAATACTTTTTAGATTCAAAACTTAAGGACTCTTCTGGTCACTTTACCCACTAAGAGCTGAGTCAGACCTCCCACTCTTCCCTATTATGCTAACAGAAGCCTGCCGGGGTTGTTTTCTTTTTTTTGAACACCTACTCAAACTGTTTTCCAGTCCATTCACCTTTGTATCCCCCTTCATCAGCAGTTAAGAGGCAGCATTTGAAGTCTGGCAGTTCCTCATGTTCAGAGTGGGTGTACTGATCTCATCTGAGGACAAACTTTGACTTATCTGCAGGCTCTCTTCCTAAAAGCACCCTTTTTTCCTACACCAGATAACCCCTGACTCAACATACATCCATTATGGATTTCATAATTTTTTGGTAACTGATCCTCTACTTAAGAAGGAATTCAATTTTTCAGGTTCAAGAAAAATCAGCTTGCAAAGGCAAATTAAGTGAACGTATTATTCTTGAGAATGCAATTGTTAAGTAACCCCCTCATTTTTTAGATTATTCACTGAATAATGACTTTGGGAATATCTTGTGAAGATGAGTTTTATGTGTCTATTAGTCGCCAATCCCGAACCTTTATCACTCACTCTGTTCCCCCATAAGTGAGGGCTGTAGTAGCAGATTTATCTTTAGCTTTTGTTAGTCCTAGCCTAACATGCGAGATTCTTAATCTCCTCTGTCTAAGGACAAAAGGAAACAATACAATTGAGGCACAAGTGAGCTTGGTTCAGAGCCCCAGGTACCCGCCCACACTCAGCAGACCAGACACCAGAAGACCACGGGGAAGAAAATCCATTTCCAAGCAGGTTGCAGAAGTAAGGATACCGGGTGGTAGGATGGCACATTTTCACCATATTTGTTTTCACATTGTTACTAAATACAGTGTAAGGACTTGGCATAGGAAAGATGAGAGCTCCCCCAGGAGCCTGGCTTTGGGCTCCCCTGGATGGGTCAGCTGGCAGAGAGTCTTTTGGAGAGAGTTCTGCCTGGCCAAGTAACAGCTCAAATACACCACCTCACCTTGGGAAGGGGTGGAGCTTGGACTTTTTTTAGTAAGGAACGCAATTTCCATGCAGGAAACCTGCCTCTCCTGGTGGCCAGGGCCAGTTTCCTTGCCTGAAAACAAGTTATAAATAGCAGTATTATTCCTGCATCGATAGCAGATACTCAAACGCGTCTCAAAGACAGAGTGACTGCAAACCAAGCCAAAGTCATACATACAAATCCATACCATTCCTAAAATAACCTCTCTTTTGTAGCTCTTGGCCGAGGAAAGGCTGCATCCTCCCGGTACAGCAGAAATGTCAAAGGCATCTTCCTCTTTATCCATCTGGATGAACTTGCTAAGAGAAGCCGTGCTGCTGGAGCAAATCAGGTACAGTTTCAAACAGAGATTAAGTGACTTTCACAAGCTGGAAAGAACACTGGAATAAGGGGAATGAAAGGGAGGAAAGATTAAAAGAAAGGTGAAGAGGTGACCTCCTTTGATGAAAAAATGAACAGGTTAAAAAATATGAAGAAAGCACATCCTAAACCCAAAAGCTCAAGCCTTTCCAATAGTATTCAGACAAATCCCAAATAGGAACAGATTGTTAGGGTTTCTGGAATCAAGAGACATGATTTTTCTTAAATACTATTTAGTGATAGTTAATATTTCACATGTATTTCGGGGAATGTTTTTCCTCTCAGATTTTAGGGAAAAAAAAACAAGAATATTTTTAAAAGCCTAGTTATTAGTATACATGTTGTATAAGAGAGACAGATTTATGAAAATTATTTTCTAATTAAATAAAAATCAACAGATGGCACTCTATAGGGAAATTCTTATTTTCCTCATTTAATATATGGCTTTGACTGAAAACTCTTGTGTGATTTAAAGAGCTTGTGATTTGAACACAACACTGAAAAAGTTGCATGAAACGTGTAAATTGGATTGTCCCTGACAATGCCATAAATAACAAATGAAAAATTTATGTACAAGGCAAAAAATCCAAACGAACTGTGTTTTCTAATTTTTACATGAATAGCAATTTTTTCAGCCACTGAGACTGTAATTATCTTCTGTTAACAAGATCTTTTGATTCCCCCCCCCCCCCCCCAAGATTTACTGGTCGCAGTTGCCTGTGCAGCTTTGCACGGGGAATCACAGGATTATTATTATTTGGTAAGCGTGAAATGCTTTAACTCTCCATATGGAGTATTATAAATAAAAAACCAAACAGTAAACTGAGCTGCACACAGGCTGGATCTCAGAAAGGAAAAGCAAGAGCGAGTCTTCCTCACCACAGCCCTCCAGAGCAAGTTAACAGCACAACTTCCATCTAGCTAACTTTACCTTCTGTAACCCTTGGCTGGAAAATAGGATTGCCTGGGCCTGACTTCTGAAATTCAAAATACACTGCTCAGACACAGAGGGAGTTTTGTTCTGGGCTACGCAGGAGACATGATTTCAGCAGTGCTTTCTGTCCGAGGAACTGTCAGAGGCAACTCTGGCCACAGCAGCACTGGCACAACCCATTCTGCGCAAAGAAAAAAAAATCCCTTAAAAGAGTATTTCAACCTCTACTTTGACCCAAGTGGGAATTTTTAACAAGCACTAAAGTAACTCCACACTCTCCCTCCCCCTACGGCATATTTGGGGGTAAACAATTAGTACAATAACTCGACAATATGTTTTTAGTTCGTTTTCACAGATGAAAGATGTCTACACTGCAACTCCAAAGAGCAGATTGCCATGTAATTGCACGGGTTTTGTCCTTGTGCAAATAAGGCACAGTTTACTGTAGGCTGATTTTTCTATGTGTAATATCTGGATTAGCAATTAACATTTTAATTAAAGATGGATTAACAAATATTAGGAAAATTATGTCTGGAACTGTTCAATTTAAAATCCTCCATATATACACAGATAAACATATCATTAAGTGCAAGTCATTTTCTGGTCTGTGTAAAAATGATACGATTTACGACTTTGAGAGACAGCATAATAATTTGATATTATTATACATGGAGATAACTACTGAACAAATATAACACATGGGGAATTTTTTTTTTTTTGAGAAGCTGTATAATTACCATTAAGTGTTAGATGTTCATTTAGTGAAACTTCTGACTGCAGTTCAGACAGCTCTAGCCTATAGACTAGTTGCATTTAGCTATGTTTAAAGCGAGCATAACGGTGAAGGAGGACACGCTGTTCTAAATGTAAATTGTATTAGCAACAACATATTGAGATTTCTGTACTTCTTGTTCCATTTGCAGGGGTTTTTTTGCCACGAGAATAAATCACAGTGTGTTTTCTGTTCTTGTAGCAATCTTTGTATGGGGAAGCCAGAACCAGTACCATGTGCCTTTCACTCTGCATCTGGTCTCCTTTTGTCGATGCTTCCTGGGTGCTGGCATTGCTTTTTCTGTTGTGTTTGTCTGTGGGGGTGAAACCTGTGAATCTCCATCTCACCTTCTTGCCAAACAGGACAAAATTGTGATCAGAGAGTAAGGCACTAACGGCCAAGCGAGCCAAACAGAGAATAGGGAAAAAATATAAAGTGTGGAATATTTGGACCTATTTAACAGTCATTAAAATTACGGAGAAATTGCACTTTCATTTTGGTCATAGAAAGAAAATGGGACAAGCACACTTATGGCATAAACAGTATTATCAGAACCTGCAAAAAACTTAAATGTTCTCATCAGCATCTTTTGAACCAATTTGGATACAGTTGAATGATTTTGCACTTATAAAAATTTAGTGTACTTAGATGAGTAGTAAATAGCATAATAAATACAATGAAGCATTGATTTATATAGCCAGACTTTTTACTCTTCAGTACCAAGGTGTTTTAGCTTTCAATAAAACACTTAAAAAATAAATCCAGATCTTTATAGTGCACTGTTTCTAAAGCAGCAGCAAACAAACAAAAAAATCTTTTAAACCAAATAACTTCAAAAAGGCAGTGCTTTCTGGGGCTGAATACACAGTTGCTGAGCATCTACCTGGGTTTAACTTCACCAACATGAGTAGTGATAAAGAAGTTTGTTTCCAACAGGTAGTGAGGTGGCAGAGCACCCACTGGCGGGTACAGACAAATGTCAGATGAGAAGCAACTTCAAAAATTCACAGCTAAGCAAACAAGAAAACCACCTACAGAAAGGAAATAAGTCTTTTCACCCAGGCCAATGGTTAAGGCAATATTTATATAGGTCATGTCAGATTTGACTATGACTCCTTTCTGCGTGTCAAAGTCATACATCTAGAAACTCACATTCAAAGCTTGGAAGGAAGAGGAGACTCAGCAATGAAGTCACAAAGCAACTAGTAGAAGCATCTACACTCTGCAGAAGTGTCTACAAAGCAACTAGAAAACACTGAGGCAGCAGAAATGCATTTTAGAGCTGCTCATTTGAGTTCGAACATGACATTTTGCTATTTCGTAGGCGAGCAACAACAGAGCAACATTCACAGTACTGAGAGCTTACTCTGACACCATCCTTCCTAAAGGCTGTCCCAACATTTTCATGGAAGAGCATTGTTAAGAAGTGGTTAGGACTTTTGCTACTCTTTTTTTAAAAGTTACTAATGTCAGTGTTAGTCTGGACCATGTTGATGTTCAAAGCCTGGGGCTTGTACCTACCTTACCCACATTTAATGGTGCAAAAGTTGATATTGGACAAGAGCAAAGTTAGAGGACAAAGGCAGGGATGAGGTGAATTGATTACTTAGAGGAAAGGCTTCTTTCTCTCCTATCCAGGAAGCCTCCTGACTCAGGCAGGCAGCAGTGGTAAAGCAAATACAACCTCAGAGCCTGTCCAGGCAGCCCAATAGCTGACACCTTTTGACTGCTGGGTTCTACACCCACATTTGCCTCTCCATTAACCTCTGAGGCTCATACTGGGAGTCTTTCTGAAAAATATAACTGCATGATTTAACACCTTTGAGGTATTGAGAGCCATTACACACAGCAGGGCCATAGATGACAGCCAGCTCCTCTGCAGAGGCAAATCCTTGCACCCACCTACAACGCTGCATCTCAAGAGCAATGCCTGTATTCCTACCAGCTGCCATAGTATATAATAAACAATTTCTATCCATTGAGAAGGATGTGAATTAAGAAGCATAGGCCCCATACATTTTCACTGTAAACACTGTAGTGCTTGCACCTGTTCTTTCTGTAAATCTTTTGACTCGGTCCTCAGAGCATCCTTTGAAATTGCCAAAGAACCAACACCTCATTGTTTCTTTAACTTGTCAAGTCATGCACTGCTATTAGCATTGCTGGAAATAAAGCAGAAATAAACAGTACACACTGTCAAAACCTCAGCTACATTATTGGGAGCATCGAAATACAAAGTGCTGGCCATAAATTCCACTGAAAGGGAATTTTTAAAACGCACTCACAGAAGTTGCTGTAATGTTTGGGGGGAGGGAGAGTATTTGGAAGTGACACATGTGCCGCCTGAAGCTGAGCTGTCATAGAAACAACCTCATTAAGGCCCCCCTCTCAGGAGCACTAACCTGCATTCCGACTGCTGGAAAGATGTCATCTATAATGCAACTTAATTCAGTTAAGAGTCAAAGTACAGTAGACTTGCAGAAAAGTGAAACTGCTAATTTAAGGAATTCATAAAAGAGCACGAAAACCGTTATCAGACATCTGAGAAAAAATTTGGCTTTTGCCCTCATCATCTTCCGTTCCCTGAAACCACCGCCAGTATTTCGGTCTTTAGGCCTATGATTTGCAAGTTATTGTCTATTCCTCTTTCCTCCCCATAACCCATCTAACCTCAGCTCAGGATGTGGCTCTTCTTTTCTTATCTTTTATTAGCCCTACATAGAAGGCATCACCATCTCAACTGCTCACCCTAATTGTCTCCAGCTCTCACACTGAGCTCTTGCCCCAGCATCTCACAACTCACAGCCAACCCTACAGCAGGACCTGCTCTCCTCCTCTACTTCACCATCTCTAACGCTTTTCCTTCAGTGTCCATCTTTCCCCCAGAATCCCCATAAAATGAGAATCAAAAGAACATTATGATCCTTAAAAAGGAACATCTGCTGATATCCAGAGCTGCCTTGATTTTACACTCATCACTTCTCTGACGGAGTGGCCGTGCAGCAACTGGATAAATTCATGCCTATTTGGATTTCACTTTTAAAGATCTATGATTTAATAACTTTAATTGACAGCAATAGCGCATCAGTACAATACGTTTTGGAAGGGTCTTTCAGCTTTTTAAAGGAGTAGAGATAATTGTAAATGAAAAATGAAAGAAAACTGCACTGCTTAGTAAATGAGTCGTTAACCTTTCAACCTAAGAGCTCCCGCTGGAAGCCTGACCAGAGGGACTGCAAGAGCTCTGGCAGCTGCAAGAGAGAGAATAAAGTTCACTCAGCAGCTTTAGATTTCTCTAAGTTGTCTTTTAAACGCTTCCAAACTTGGTCTCCGTGTCCCCAAAACAGTTGCTTGCCATGGCATTTTATGTGTCACCACGCAGGTTTAGATATTTTTCCCCTTTGGTAGATCTCACAGAAAAGGCGAGCTTTGCATATTCCATGCCCATAATATGCTGTCTGCAGCATTTTAAGCTAAAAGAGGAACTAGTCGTTTGATCTCAGTGCTTTGACCTTGAGTGACAAAATCACAATTTTCCCTTTAGACCAGCAGCTCTCCAAACAGCAGGCACAGTCTCCACAAGGTCAGGGAGCTGCAGCAGCCCGGGATCCTTCATGGCAGTACTCCCACATTTAAACTTCTATGGATCTCAGAAAGAGTTAGAACTCACAATCCATAGCGCTCTCTCTCCCTCAAGATTGCTTGGACAAATGATATGAAAGTTCAAATAAATTGGTTCTCCAAAAATACTTTTTTTCCCCTTTTTTTCCCCATTAAATCTTGTAAGGCACTAGTCCACAAACTCGGTTCAAACTTTTGTAGAAATATTAAGACTTGTATTTTGATCACAGCTTACAGTGTCACTTAGAATAACAACATAATACAGAGAGTAAGCAATAAAAGTAAATAGATTATTTACATCAGGCTACTGGTATGATTTCAGTTAAAAAGAAAACACTGCTCATATTTGCAGTGATCTCAGTTATTCTGCACAGCTACACTTACCAAGAGATATACAAAATGCAATTATTATATTCTGGTTTGCTTGTTTGTTATAACAAACCATCTCTGCAGTTCAAGGTATGATTTTATCCAATACATGAGGAGCTGTACAAGCTTTTCTGTATTTTAATGTGTTGATTTGCTAACTGTTGGCAGAGCTGTACAAGAGTGCACTTGAAGCCAGTTGTAACTTACAGATTTTTCAATAAAAAGGCAGAAATATCGGCCAGATAGTTAATTAAATGGCACCAAAACATTTTTTCTCCCTTTTCACAAATTCCAGTTAGTATTCCAAACCTGTATTAGGTGCCCCAATGACACAAAAACCAATAAATCTTCATTTATTGTCAGTAGATTTCTAACCTGGCTGTTTTAAACAGCATGATGAACACATTTTAGCAGAATATATTAGCTGTTCCAATTTAATAAGAGGAAGATTGATGGAGCCTTTCCTTTCTTCCTCTATACAGAGCACAGCACTCAGGGATGAAAATCCTTTTGATTTTCCTTCTTCAGCAACACCTTTGCCTTTCCTGGGACACCATTTCTCCTCCCTGGACTATTTACCAGTCAGTCTTCTCCAAACCCCTGCCACTGAAACTTAAGAGGGATGTCAAGGTTTAGCATCACCCACCCTGTGAGAGTGTGGCAGGAGCAGCAACCTCAGCCTCAAGGGCTGTATTGCCTTGCCCAAGCTCTGCACAGGTTTCCCCTCCTTGTTTTCCTCCTTGTTGGGTTCAAAGACAACACAAACTGAATGAGGTCACCAGGCCCTGGCAGGGAAAGAGGTCTGAGGAGTGGGCTAGGCTGAGGAAGAGCCAGGACACAGCCCAGGCAGGCAAGTCACGGAGCTCCATCCCTGGCCCCTCACTCCAGGTACAGCATCACCAGCACCTCCAGCACAGGAGGCATTTCTGTCTCTCAGATCAGATTCTCTTGCAATCAAAGGGTTACTAAGGCCAAATAGGGAAGGAAAAAGGAAAGTTTCTTCCCCACTCTGTAACCTTTGGTATTACCCATAAAAATACAAACGCTCCCTTTTTTTTTTTTTTTTTTTAAGGAGAACGAATTTAATACATATCTAATCAATATCTACATTTAATATTTAATACACATCTAATTTAATACATATCCCACGTTTAAATGCATACATACCTTTTCTCCAACTATTATTATTCCTGATGCCTGAGGAACACACCATGAGCAACTCTGCTCCACCACCAGCACGGGAAAAGCACGAGCACAATCCAACCCTTCATGGAGGTGCTTTACCTAGTCCCAACTGTTCAGGTACTTTCCTTTCAAAATTAAACATAATTTACCAGTTATGCAAAACCTTGCCCCAGCCATCGCCACAGAAATGCCTGTAATGGAGAGGTAGAAGGTCTGACCTTGGCAAGGATATGAGCCCCAGTGGTCTGGCAGAAAGCACGTGTTTGAAGTGGTGTTTCCTCCCCAGGTACGGGCATGCATATTGTTACTGGCTAATGAAATTCATACACAT
This sequence comes from Cephalopterus ornatus, assembly GCA_013396775.1. Lineage (NCBI taxonomy): Eukaryota > Metazoa > Chordata > Aves > Passeriformes > Cotingidae > Cephalopterus > Cephalopterus ornatus. The sequence continues at coordinate 534,560 of VZRE01015336.1, forward strand.
ACGTCCTACTCACTCCTCCTGAAGGATATCCTCTTGGATGCTTTGTGGTCCAATAGTCTTTGACATCTAAAACCCTAATAGTCTGCTTTTTACTCCTCTTGTAATTAGAACAAATGTTCAGGTTATTGAGAGAATTAAGAAGATCAATATTAATGAGCTTTTGGACTATGTTATTAGATAGTTTCAGCCCACAACTGCAAAGTACTCTGCCTTACTTTGCCAGGGTTTGGGGTTTGTCTGTTGATTTTAAACACTAAAAGATTTCTCAGAAATAATGTGGTAAGTCTATCTATGCATCTGAACTGGCCAATTCTGAAAACTCAGTTTATACCAATAATTATACACTCCTGCTCTTAAAAACAAAAGAGCTCTAAAGATCAGACCACTCCACCAAGCACAGTTTTGAGGTATGTACTTATGTTAAATATAACCAATTGCTTTAAAGGGCAACGATTTCCACAGCACAAAGTTCACATAAATTTTCCCACAAGTCCCAAATGCAAACACTGTCTGCAAAGTCCACACGCTTTGTATTTCACCAAAGCTTTGCAGAATACATTCAACATAAGAGAAAACAGAGTTAGGTTTTACTTTTCACTTCATCTTTTTTGACAGAAAGGTGTCAATAGAAGGGTGCCAACAGGAAAGTTGACTGCAGCCCATTCAGCTTTATTACTGAAGTATGAGAGGATTACTTTGTGCTATTAAAACATCACTGCACTACTGCTGACTTCCTTTTTTCCCCTCCTTACAGGGGTGGTGATTTCTATTGGGATGAGTTACTTTAAACCTTCACTTATTTATCAGTGGAAGAAAAAAAAAGAATTCTTTAAGTCTACAATAAGGCAGGTGAATATAAAATACAGCCATGCAGACCTGAAGTCCCACAGTGAGCTACCATTCATTTCTATAAAAATTAGATCCGGATCATCCGTGAATTCTTCACTAACACACTCATTCCCAAAAGCAAGTGCTTCAAGAAGGCTCCTGTATTTTCAGGAAAGAAAGAAAGAAGAGTTGTTGATTTCCCCATGGCTTACAGAAGACAATACTTGCACATAGCAAATGTTGCTGCTTATCTCTTCACGTGTTCAGAAACACGAGCTCTTTTTGGTTCAGCACCACTTTGGAAGATATCAGTGTTTTTTTGGTACTGGACATGGCCTTTCTTGCTCCCTATCAAACGAAATAATCCTGTCATTTAGCAAGTAACCCTTCCCCCTTCACTGCTAGTTTGTTTGTTTCCCTGCAGCTGCATTTCCCTCCATTCAACAGGCACGTGTATCATCAAAATGCACCACTCTGTGATGAGCTCTGCAGCACCTGGTCACCTGAAGCTGTAAGGGATTTTCCCAGGCATGAGATTTTGTAAATTTGATACAAAAAAAAAAAAAAATGAAAAAAGGAAAAAATGAGAGAGACATCCTACTCGAGGCAAAATAAGAAATCACAATGAGAAATCAGATGCAAACTAGTAGAGTTACCACTCTGCCTGCCCATGAACACAAAGACCCATGACCAGTTTATACTTCTGAGGTGTCCCATGACACACAAGCACTCAAAGATTTCCACTCTGCTGGGGCAACTTTTCCACTCAGCATAGTACAGGACAGCAAATGGAATGAAGCACAGAGATTTTTTTTAAACCAGTAGTATGCGTTTACAACCAGGCAGTAGTAACCACTTCGAGATGATTACCCTCAGGAAACAGGTATTTCCTCCCCAAAACCAGCAGAAGAGTCATCAGCTGGTTCCAAGAGCGAGCACTCTGCCATGTTAATTTACTCCTAGGACCACACCAAGGACAAGCTGTGCTATCTTTAGAAAAAACTGGCTACCGTGGGGCGAAGCAGACTGTTGATGTATTACGCTCTGACATTTCTCATTAAGATATATAAACTTGTGGAAGACACTCTCTTAAATTTGCATATTTGCATCATGCTTTTCACAGACACATAAACAGCCTTTAATGCACTTAAATTACTTTGAGTTGCTGGATTAGCAGAAGCAGGATCTGAGTTGTGCCCCACCTACCAGCTCCTCAGCGCTCATTTTATGCAAATACTTTTAGTTACGCTCCCAAGACTCACAGCCACTTATTAAGTTCTCCTGAATTTTGAAGCTTTTTACTGATAGTTTTTGGAGCACCACTCAACAGCAGAATGGCAATCACCGTGAGTTTAGTTATGTTACAACTTTTTGTGAGACACTTTTGACACAGTGTGACACCACCATGAGAGGACAGGCCACCAATTAATGTAAATCAGCGTGGTTTCATCGAGGAGCATTTAACAATTCTGACATAAAATCATAACATGGTTCACATACTCATTACTGAACACCACTAATTGGTATAGGGAGTTCTGCTGTTAAAAAAAAAACAAAACAAAAAAAAAACAAAACAAAAAAACCCAAAAAACCTCCCAAAACAAAAAAAGCCATATGAATTGTTCCAAAAATATTCCACAGCTAAGGTAGCAATGGCATCAGAAATACAAGCAGGTTTTATACACTTGAATGTGCTTTAAATACTGAGCCTCACAGTTTGTATCAGAGCTGTATTTCAGAATTTTGTCATCATCTGTTGACAACCATCTGCTTCAAACTTCTTACCGCCCTAAGAGTCACCAAAATTGGATATTGATAAAGAGAATTTCTGCACAGAAAGGAAACTATTCACAGGACAGAGTAAGTGGCAAAGGCTGGAGACCTGGACATGCATGCCTGGAAATCTGAGGGAAATAAATAAGAAAATTATAGAAATCTAGGTCTGACACTCTCCCGTGATATTACTGGAGATGCAGTTCACAGGTCTCTGAAAACATAGAAGTGGCAGATTAGCTGACACCAATTCTCCAGAGGAGTATAATCTACAGAGTAAATAGGTAATATTGTGTACTGTCAACTCTGTTCAAGTCACAGCCATTGGAAACTCAGAGAAAGAAATGTAACACAGCAAGTGCAAGCCAAGGAATTCATTCAGAAGGGTCTGTATATACACACTGACCTGAACAGCTTGCTCCAATTTGCAGAAGTGTGATAATGGGCCACCTGGGTCAGGGCATAAGATTTTGTCTGCTCGAAAAAGCCCTGGTACTTGTGGCTTTGCTGTGCTTAGCAATATACCTTTTATGGCTCTCCCTGTATATCCAAGGTTTCGTATAGATATGTATACACACACAACATATTCCCAGAGAAGTGGCTTACAGCAGCCCTAGAGCATCACTTACTGCAGCTCAGGTGAGGCTCCAAGATGCTGCCTGCAGAACACCTTCTTGGTCCCACACAGCCTTGCTTTGATTCTGCCAAAGGCATAACAGCAATTCCACCCAACAAGCTGCAGGCCTGGGACGGTGCTTTAGTTTTCATGCTTCCACAGACTCAACTTGCTTCATTTCCCTTGCATTTAATGCTGAAGTCTCAAGTGCTCTGCCTAAACTGCTTACTATAAGACACCACTATGAGGAAACCATTCACTGTTCACCATTCTGCCTGTAATCTAAATGTAAAAATAAAACACTTGGCTTAGACTGTGGCCCCCAGAGGAATTAATTCCATTTTGCAGCCTTCCTCCATTGCTTCCAGTCCTTGAGTCCCACTGCCTGCAAACATCCCTCAAAAAAACCCAACTTCAATACAGTTACACAAAACAAGCCTGGGTTTTAAACCGAGTGTTTCTGATGATCTTGGAAGTCAGGCCAGTTTCCCTCCAGGAGGTACCTGAGTACCAGCAATGGCGAACACACAGGCTTGACCCACCCCTAGTTATACTTCATTAAATACTGCTGGAAAAACAGCTATTTCAAGATAGGTTTCAAAAGAAAGTCAAGCCCGCTCATCCCTGGATAAGTCGGCAAACATTCATAGGGAACCAACGGGCTGCTTGAGAAGGTACCACCTTTATATTCCTTCCACATCTCCAAAACCAAGATACATTTTTCATCATGAAAAGTGTAGTGCTTCATCCAGAAGACCAGCAGTGTATTACTTCATCTGTATTACACAGAACCAAGTTTAACTAACCTAATGACTTCCAGGTGATAAACCATACACATCTTGCCATACTGAGCTGTCTGGAATTTCCTCTGGTTCTCTGACTTCGTGGGAAAGTGGTTTCTTTGCAAAAATCAAAATTTTACATGAGAAATTATCAATTTAACTTTATTAGAAATAACTTATGTAATAATTCCTCATCTAGAGGATTACTACAAACTCAGAAGGGAGAAGTAATTCTGCATTTGATCCACATGTTTTAAAATTAGGTGTGAGAAATATAAAAGTGGGTTCAGTTTAAGAAACCCAGGAAAATTGAATGAAATATTGAAATAAAAATATTGAAAGAAATAGATATTTCTTGCATAAAAGTCATGGGATAATATAGAAAATATAATTTAATTAAAGGTTCTCTAATGAAGAGCTTCCAGTGAAATTTTAATAAAATGGTCTTGAGTTCCCTTACATTTACATGCAACCTGATTCTATAACCAGGAAGGGCAAAACAAAGAATCCATTGACTTCAGTGGTCTAGATTCAGCTCTGAAGTCTATTTGTTTATCACAGCAAAATGTAAATAAAAACTGTTCTCCTGCAGAGAAGAAAGAGTCTCATTGGCAAATGACACACTTTCATTTCATAAGCACACAGTTTTACACAAATATCAATATACTTTGGGTAAATCAGTGTGTGTTTGCAGATGCAAAAGAGCATCCAACTAGCAATGAACTTCCTTTGCTCTCCTCTCTTTTATCTTCACGGTATTTGCAAGCAAAAGGAGGCAGGTGTTTTTTGGAAACCTAACTACCATCTAGAAGATTACTGCTATTTTTCGTGATCTTCTTGCATTACTGTATTTTTTTACAACTAAACAACACTACAGCATTTCTCAAAAAACAAACAAACAAACAAACAACCCACTGAAAATGGACATACCAGAAATGGTAAGTTTTTGGTACTTCCAGTGCCTTAGAATTATTCAGAAGAACTGTGTTTGAGGAAAAACACTTTCCTGAATGTTAAGGGAGGTGGAAACCCAAGTGTTCTTCACCATATCACAGCCTCTGAGAACCTTATAAGCAGCCCAAACTATTTGACAATATCAGAATTGTATTTTGAAAACGGCTGACAAGAAATTTTCACTAGTTTGCAGGTAAGTAAATTAAAATCATAAAGCATTATATGAAAGCCACATGGGTATTTCTGTTGGGTGTGTGTACATGTTCACAGAATAGCCTCCTAGACAGAACACCTCACATAAAAATACTGCCTTTGCAGAGCATTGCATCAGCATTTGTCTTGTACATGGTCTATTCCCATTCCAATATATCACTGGAAAAACCCCAACTGCACCTTTTCATTCTTTTTGCTCATCCGAGGGAAGACAATAGTGAATCTTATTAACTGCTATTAAAAACAGAGCTCTGTGGCAGTGAAAACTTTGAGGAATTACAGTTATTACTCTGAAAGCTTAACTTTTATCTTCTAGCACTTATCCTATTGCACTGGAAGCACATTTGTTCAATAGTGCCAAGCCCAAAAGTTACCAAGGGATGTCCTAATGACAATCAGGCAATAGATAGTCCAAAACACATTGATATTACCAAGAGAAGGAAATAGGTACATTCTTGTTCCTGAAGCGAAGCTGAGTTCCAACAGTTTGGCTCCTCTGGAAGGCCACATCACTCAGCAGGAAGCAGCAGGAGAGGTGTTTAGGGACATCCGACGGGTTTGGAAAGCGCATTTAGGGATTCAACGTACCATGCCTAGAACTCGTAACACTGTAATCTGTTTTTCCGCCTCAGAGAATGAGACTGTATTTCTGACTGAATGGAAAATAAAAATCTCCAGGCGTGCCTCACTTCCACACCGGCATTACATCATCTTTAAAAAGCCCTATTACTTAGCAGCACACTCTACATATTTCAGTGTTTTGTTATTAATACATCACTGCAATTTTTATTGCAAAATGATCAATAAAAATGTGGTTGCTAAAGAGACATACAGCCTTCTCCCCAGCATCTGGCTCCACCCTCGGATTGGTAGGGTTCATAAACATCACACGCAGAGCTCAATTTCAGTACTATATTTACATACTGCTTGGGAAGCAATGACATAGATAATAACAAAATATAATAGTCCCATATAACACTTTCCAGGTACAGAGAAAAATCTTATTCCTGCTATGAGGATCTTGCAAATTAAATCAGATTAATAATACAGTGAATATATTACTGGCAAAAGCATGTGTTTGTCTCTAATGATCCTTCCCAGTTCCCATTAAATCTAATTAAAAGGCACTGACTGAGTTTTATTGGAATTCCATTAGTGAGGTCCAATCCTGCTCTCACACAGCCTGGCACCGATGGCAAACAGTCCTTGCCCAGCCTGCAGAGGCTCTGGAGCATCCTCACACACACGAGGGGAAGGTGCCCTGTCAGCAGGATCAGGGCTGGGCTGGGCAGCTGATTTTACAGGAACAAGTCCTGGTTATTTCACTTTACCAACTGCCTGAAAAGGAAGTTTTTTACCACTTTACAGCACTGTGTTTTGATACATCATGGGAATTTTTCTCATTATGGTCAACAACTGACTAGTTAGCTGGAATAAATTTACAAATATTTTCATCTCTTCAATGGATATAATTTAAGAGGGGAAAAAAAATCAACTTGTTTAATTAAAAAACAAACTAGTGGGTTGGACAGAAGGTGCAAAGTCATTATTTGAGTAATTATATTTTAAAAAAACCCCAATTAGTTCCTAATTGCACTTACAAATTTAAGACCTAGTTCTGCAATGTCTACACTTAGCCCAAACTGACATTAAATACAGACTCAATAGTCTGGATGACTTGCATAAAAGTAGCCAAGTTCTGCTATTTTCATCTTCACTGTTCATCATTAAGAATGTTTTGAGTAAGTGCAATTAGAATGAGTTCTCTAAGCAAAAATTTTTAATTGCATTTGAAGAACAAGACTATTAAACAACAGATTAATACATAAAAACTAGGAAGAAGCAACAACACGCTGGGATTCCAAATATGACACTGCAACAAAAACAATGTTCTATTACCTAAATTATCAGCATTTCTACAGAAAGCCATAATTCTAAGTTTATGAGTTAAAATGACATATGTCCTTAGAGCCAATGCTGTGAAGAGAAGCCTATTTTCTTCAGCTGCAAATAAAAGGACCTGTAAGAAGGTGCTAGAGGAACACACGCGTTTCCAATCTGCAGACTGGAGCCAATGTGAGTTTTGCCACTTTAAATGCAGAAAGATCGGGGTCCATATGAACCTCAAAGGTATGGCATATGCTCAGATTTACATAGCAGCAGTCACGGAACACTTCAAAAGCAGCACTGTGTGAAGTAAGAGCTTCTCTCCGAGTCTTTGGAGGACAGCTACTTCAACATGCCAGAGCATCAGCAGAAGCTCTATGATAAATTAGTAAAAGGCTTGCTTCAGAACAAGTTTACATATAGTCTTTTCACATCAAACACCTAGTCTTGAACTTTGAAATGCATCTTACCCTTTAAATACTTTGTGTGTTTCTACCGCTTTCTTTTTTTAGTAAACTATAGCCCTTCAATACCTCTGAACTTGAGAGAACAACCCAGGTAAGAGAAAACACGCATGTCCGTTCACAGAAACCCACACAAAGAGCTTGCTCAGGCTCCAGAAGTGTCAGGGGTTTGTGTGAGGACGTACACACACCACTGAGTGCCTACAAAACCAACCAGCCACTGAAACTGCACTTGTGGACACCTCCCACAATTTCTGTCTCTAATTTACTCTTATCACGCATCCTTCCACGGTAGTGTCCCAAATTCCTGTATACGTTTTCACCCACCTCTGTAATTTTACCTGTCCAATGACAGGCAAGTTCTTATGCAATATTGTTCTTTATGGTAAATAAATAAACAGCAAAGTCACTGTGACCTTGGAAGCATCTCTTTTGCATGTAAGATACTAATACGTATTATCTTAGGTTCAGGACATAACCAACTTAGCTATGGGGACATACACCTCTGTAGTACAGCACAGAAAAACAGCTTTTTTAGGGTTTTTAAGAATACTTTCCAACAGATGGCCAAGCTGGAGCTCAGTCTGGTGAAGTACAGCAGTGCTGGAACACCCAGGTTCCAGAATAAAGCTACTAATAATGAGGTAGTTGTAAAGCTTCCTGATGTAGTCAGTGTCACCTGCTGTGACACCTCACCAGAGAACGAAGGCCATCGGCAGTTATCCCAAGGAGACAAATTTATTTTACCTGTTTTGTGGTTCTGCTACAGGGGTGAGTAATCCAAACTCACATCAGCCTAACCTTAAGCCTGAAAATTCCACTTCAAAGTAATTTGCTTCCAGCTTTCACTTAAATATGGTCAAAGAACACTGCGAAAACAATAAATTCCCTTCTAAGTGGAATAAAGACAGATGTTCTGGAAGTGTTTGTGACTCTGAAGAGGAGTAGCATTCACAAAGATTTGTCTTTCCTTCTTTAAAACAGCTTTTAAATTATAACAAAACCCAGTGTAATGTGTAATATGCCATCACCCAGGGAACTTAAGTTTTAAGTTATGTGACAACATTTTCCCATCCCATGTAAAGTCTCCCTTTGCAGGAGCATCTCTTGCAAGACTTTGCTGACGAGCTGCTTCACCACACCAGCACCTGCAGGGTTTTTTAGCTCCAAAACACTGAAACCACATGTGAAAGACTCCACAGGGAGAGGGCAGCTCAGTGCTGCTGACAGGGAAGATGTGACACCAAAACCAGGCACAAACAAGGCAGCAGTCCCACCACAGACAGCAAGTCGATTCATAACGAGCAATACAACCCATTAATACTGGTGTGGATACACATCTCACTGACAACACCACCCGCTCCTGGAGATTATCCAATCAAGCTCCCATTATCTGGGGCATCTATGTAATTTGGATCTCCTCTAGCTAATCACGCCAATTAGTACAGTGGATCCACGTAACGCTGCTCACAGCAGCAGAGACACAAAAACCAAACAAGGATGATAGAAAAGGGGCGTAGGAGCCCTAGGCACAGAGCCAGGGTGAAGCTCCAAGGCTGGGGAGAGCTGTGGGAAGGAAACACGCCCACCACAACCACAGAGCACCGACGGGACCTGTGAAGTTCCCCTGCACGTCTGTAGGGAGAGCAGGTAACAAATGTGTTCTCAGCTTCCCGAGCTGTTAGCAAGGTTTTTCTCAGGCTTCTGAAATTCATTTGTTGCAGTTATCCTCTGAAGGAGTTGCAACTGTTGCAAGGAATCTGGGTCCATCAGTCTCCTCAGGAAACCAGGGACTGAAGCAGAAGGAGAGGAAATCATACCTCTTTATGGCTTAAAGTGGCACAACCTCAGCTGCAGGACTTATCCCTTATCCTATCACACTCCTGGCTGGATTCCCTTTTACTCACTTCCTTTTCCCATCTCATTTCCAGCTCCCCATCTCCATGTCATTTTCTCTTCACAATGTTTTATATACATAAAATTAGAGGAGCTGTAACCTGGCTGAGGACAGACCTGATAAGAACGGAAGAATTTAATTGTATTTCAAATTCAGAGAAAAGGTTTAGATAATTCAAACTTCAGCAGGGTTCCCCCCCACCCCTTCTTTCCCCCCCGATGTTATCCACTGGTCTAACAGAAGGTGTTACCTCTCCCTACAGCACCCTCAATAGTATTTTATATTACCATGGCTACCACAACACTGCTATTAACACAACCCATGACATTTTCCCAATTCTCTTATTACCAATGGTGAGCCTCAGTGCATTCCAAATTTCAGTGCCTTTCACATATATTAAGCTTAGCATGCTCCAGTGACTCAGAATTTCCTTCTGTAAAGGAAAATCAGCTTGGTATGGTCAATAATTTTTGCACTGTATCATAAAGTTTATCAGATGTGCAAATGTAATTCCCTTTCTGGATGCCTCATCCTGAATCCCTTTTAGGTTGAGACCACTTGACATTTTTTTTAAACAAAATGCCTTTTAAGTCTTAATTTGTGCAGCACTCGGTTTTGATAAGACATGACATTATGATATGATGAGTTAGTTGATTCTAAGTAAATTTGATTTATCCCACTTTTTGGGCTGGTATGATTTACAAGGATGCTGCCTTTTAAGACAGGATTGATTTTAATATAGGCTGACAGCACTTTTTTTTTTTTTTTTTGTGAAACACTAAATCAGAGCAAGGTAACTATGGGGGGGAAAAAAAAAGACACCGAAGGGAAAATGAAGCAAAATTTAAACACCAGAAATTAATATTCACGAATAATTGGCACTTGCTTATCTCTATCAAGGAAGACAAAGCGACAAATCAGTTTCCAGAACAATTCCACAAAATGTTTGGAAGTTTGATTTTTATTCATAAGATCAGATGCACACTAGAGCTGCTGAAATCTAATCTGACCATTCTGTGAATACTGTGGAAAGTTCTTGAAAAATTTTCCATCAAACAAGCACCACCACGACCACGAATCTTTGTGAACCAAAGCAAAAGCATATGTACCCTTCAGAAAACTGAAAATTTTTCTAAGAGCCTTTCCTCTCTGGCTGCTCAAGTGCCGTTCTATGGAATACTATCCTCATTTCCTTGCAATATCCTTGTACCTTGTGATGCAGCATTTTAAATAGGCAAGTTTGTGATGCAGCAGCAAGACTTTTCTCTTTGATAGGTAGTTATTTCTCATTTTTACAGCATGAATCACCTGTGTAATTCTGACAGATACACGAGAAAGGGACCGGAGAGGTTTGGTGTTTCGGCTGAAGCAGAAATCTATACCCCAGACCGGCTATGCAGACGCACCCGCACTCACCCAAACGAGTTGTAAGCAGTTAGTAAACAATTTAGGAGGTAGTGTGTACGTGATGGAGAGGAGCTGGATGTCTAACAGTGAGAATTCAAGGCTTTACAGAGTTACGTTTCTATTGAAATCCAGCTAAACCCTCACAGACGGGGTACAACACCACCCAGAGCATCTCATTCATGAGAAGAAGCAGTTTTGATGCTGAAGGGGTACAATAAGCCGACAGACAGTTTTCTGATAGGCAGTGTTTTCTATAGCAGTAAGAAAACCTGAGTCAGAGCAGCACTGCTGTTCCCGCACCTGAGCCGCACAGAAGGGGGACTTGGGCTGTACTTAGAAAATACCCAATTCAGACATCTCCCAGGAAAATAAGAGAGGTCTGATGACTGTATAATAAGCGACGCGAACCCCTGAGCCCGGCTCCGGAGGCAGGACTGCCACCCTCCTGGACCAGAGACTCCTAAGGAGTAGAGCAGAGCTGGAAGTTCTGCGATCGCCCACCCCGCGGCTGCGGGACCCCCGAGCCCCCGCCCCGGCTCCCCCAAGCCCCGCTGCCCAAATCCAAGTTCAGGGACCGAGCGAGCGGCAACTCAGGGAAAATTGAGGAGGGAACTTTTGGAGGGCTCGGGGACGCGCAGAGCGCTCGCGGCTCCTGCGGCAGCATCGCCACCTGGCCACGGAGCCGGCTCGGGGAGCCCCGACAGGGACCGGGGCGCTCCGCAGCAGCGGCAGGGGGTCCCCGGAACG